>OW818030.2:57412448-57417448 GCA_942486065.2 Calliphora vomitoria | reverse complement strand
CAGCGGGTGGCGGATAGCTGAACGACCTACAGATATGTAGGTCAGCTGCGATGGATAAGCAGTCCCCGACCATGAGCGGCGGAGTTCGAGGGCGTGCTAGAAAAAAGCACATGAGCCTTAAGAAGACTCTGCGACGTGGCGATTAGATGCCGCCATTAAGTAAGCATCCCCCACAGGAGGTACCCTCTACAGAGGTGTAATTTGAAGAGCGACGCCTTCGTGGTTCCTCCAGTCGAAACAACAAAAAACCCAGAAGCGTTTGTCCCATATTGGGCGGCTCCCTGGTCAGCGTCTGCTTTCATGTTAGAAACGGCTGAAATCACACCTGGCGGCTAGGTATAAAACGATAAGGGTAGGAACCCCGACAGAAAAGCCATGATGGAAAGTCAAACAAACGAATTTAAACTTACGGTGCAGGGAGTTAATAACCCAGTGCCGGCGGCAGAGGGGGGTGGGAACGCAGGCCCCCGGTCGTCGATATCCAGCGACTGCATAAACACAAACACAAACAGAAACACCAAAAACAACATAGGAGAAAATGTGACGCACAACGATAACCCGTTATGTGCTTCGATGTCAATGGCCGATGTGCACATAGCAAACCCGTTTGGAAGGAGCTCCGCAATAAAGAGAACACCACCAAGTGGAAACAGTGTTTTAAACGTTCAACAACCCAAAGATATAGCACAGAGCACGGTTAACCCTCAAGAGATACCAATAAACCACAGTGATACCTTTACAGATCTGGGCAAACTAATAGTAGACCTCATGGAGTACGTCAAGAGCCGCAATAATGTCCACCATGCAATAAAGGACAAAGTGAGAATAATAAGAATAACGTACAACAAGATCCGCGATGAGAGGATTAGTGTAGGAAATGATACCCACAAAATTCCCGACGGCGCCTATGGAAACAATAGTGCAATTGAAAGAGAAACGCAGACGTCACCACAAGTATGGCCCACCAAAAGAGACGCCAAACGTGATAGGGACGTTTCCGAAGAAACGCCAAAATCTACTGCCCCAAAAAGACAGAAGCGAGCGTCAAGAAAGATGAATAAAGCGAAAAAGGTAGAAGTAGAAAACACCGCTAGCGACATTGCATCAACCCAAAGGGAACAGCCTCCTGAAAATATATGGCAGACGGTAAAGAAAACCAGAAAGAAAAGTTTCAAAAAACCCAAACCGGACGTGATGATTATATCAACTAAGGGAGAAGCTTCATATGCAGACATTCTACGGAGACTCAAGACAGACCCTGAGCTAAATAGCCTAGGTGAGGAGGTAAATAAAATAAGGAGGACGCAAAAAGGAGATCTGCTTATAGAGCTTAAAACCACAGGCGGCAACGTGGCGGAAAGATTTAACGATAAGCTCGTAACTTCATTGAACGGCTGCGCTGATGTTAAAACACTTAAGGAGGAGACTGTCATTGAATGTAAGGATTTGGATGATATTACAACCAAATCGGAAATTTGTAGAGCCTTAGCTCATGAGCTAAACTTACCTGCCCTAGAGGAGAGAATAGTGAAATCGCTTCGGAAAACACCAATGGGCACCCAAACGGCTAAAATAAGTCTACCGGCGGTGGATGCTCGCAAAGCCCTTGAAATGCGTAAGATTAAAATAGGATGGTCGGTGTGTCGACTAATAGAGACAGTTACGGTAACGAAATGCTTCAAATGCCTTGATTATGGTCACATCTCGAAGTTCTGTAAATCGGAATACGACAGATCTAACCATTGCCGAAAATGTGGGGTGGAGGGCCACTTTGCCAAAAATTGCTTGTCCGAAGCCAACTGTATGTTATGCAAGTCAAGAGGAGCAGACGACACCAGACACGTTACAGGAAGCTACAGATGTCCCGTGTTTAGACAGGCGCTTAGCCACAAAAGCAAATGATATGCATACAAATAAACGTCAACCACTGCGCAACAGCACAAGACCTTTTATACCAGTCTATCCGTGAAATTAAAGCAGACGTCGCAATAATCAACGAGCAATATAAGGACCTAGATAAAAACGTTTGGGAAAAGGATACAACAGGAAGAGCAGCAGTATGGGCCTGTGGCAATAAAGCTATTGAAGAAGGAATGAAGCAGCAACATGAAGGCTTCGCAAGAGCTAAAATCGGAGGAATTTATATATATAGCTGCTATGCGTCGCCAAATATGCAATTGCAAAATTTTGAGCATCTTATAGATAACCTTGTAAGATATATACACTGTCACCAACCAACAATCATAGGGGGTGATTTTAACGCTTGGGCAACAGATTGGGGAAGCCAGAGAACTACTGATAGAGGAAGAGTACTCCTGGACGCATTCTCTCAACTTGATGTTATCCTTGTAAACAAGGGGAGTACGCATACCTTCAGAAGAGCTGGTTGTGGGTCAATAGTCGACCTAACCTTTGTAAGCACAAACCTATCTAGGGACATCGAGTGGTACGTTAGTGAACACTACACACATAGTGATCATCAAGCAATCATATTTACAGTGAATATCGGAATACCTGCGCAGATAGTTCAAAGGAAAGGTACCCTTCAAGGATGGGCCAAGGATAAACTTGACGCCGATTGTTTCATGGAAGTGTTCTCCAACTACAACATAATAGAAGGCACCGCGGAAGAAATGTCTGAGCAACTAGTCTCATCGTTGAAGGCGGCTTGTGATGCATCCATGCCTAAGCGCAGACAGACCCAAAGAAGAATGGAAAATTATTGGTGGAATGACGGCATCGCACTCCTTAGAAAAGAATGTCTTAAAGCAAGACGTAAATATCAAAGAAGTAGATCACGATCCGACCACACCTTAAAAAGAGAAATCTATCAACATGTTAGAAAAAAACTTCAAAAAGCCATAAACAAGAGTAAATCGGACGGTTTTAAAAAGCTATGTAACGAAGCTGACTCAAACCCATGGGGTAGCGCTTATCGAATAGTGATGGCACGCCTTAAAGGGAAGAAATCAGCACAAATTACTTGCCCAGAGCTGATTAATAACATAGTAAAAACTCTGTTTCCAGAAGGAGAGCCCTATGCTGAATATAGTTTAGCCCCAGAAGAAGCGTTAACAAGCGAAGCGCAAGTCTCAAAAGCTGAAATCCTAGATCTATGTTCTAGGATCGGTGAAAATAAGGCGCCTGGATTGGACTCTATTCCAAATAAAGCTCTAAAGCTTGCCCTCAGAACAAGGCCCCACGTGTTCGCAAAAATTTTTACAAAATGTTTAAAAAATGGAACCTTCTACAGTAGATGGAAAATGCAGAAACTGATATTAATCCCAAAGCCAGGAAAAACACTAGGCGAACCTCAATCCTACAGGCCAATATGTCTCTTGGATACAATAGGCAAATGCTTAGAGAGAATTATATACATACGTCTACAAACAGCAGCGGAGGAGGCCGGTGGCATATCTAATATGCAGTTTGGTTTCCGCAAGGCGAAATCAACGCTCGATGCTATCAATCTTGTGGTGAACACGGCGAAAACTGCTATTCAAGGCAAAGGCATTGCACGGAAATACTGCTCTATTATTACCTTGGACATCAAAAATGCATTCAATTCAGCTGGGTGGAAATTTATACTATCAGCATTACGGAGAATAAATATCCCAAATTATCTAATTAGAATAACCATGGACTATTTCTCGAATAGAACCCTATGGTATGAAACTGATAATGGCCTAGAATCATATAACGTTACGGCGGGAGTTCCACAGGGCTCAGTCCTTGGACCACTTTTATGGAACATCATGTATGATGAGGTATTCAGACTAAGACTACCTGAAGAGGCCACCATTGTAGGTTTTGCAGACGATATTGCAATACTTGTCCAAGCTAGACATCTAGACGACGTTCAACTATATGCAAACGAGGCTATAAGGACAATCAAAGCTTGGTTGGAGACGGTGAACCTTAACCTCGCCAATCACAAAACCGAGGCTGTTCTTGTCAGCAGAAAACGGAAGGTGGAAACACTTACTCTGAGAGTAGGAGATAGCACAATAGTGTCATCGCGAGCAATTAAATATTTAGGAGTAATGATAGACGATCGCTTGAACTTCAAAACTCACATGGAATATGCATGTAAGAAGGCTACCGGCGTCGTTAACGCTTTGGCGAGGATGATGCCGAATATTGGAGGCCCCCGACAAAGCCGGAGACTACTCCTCTCACGAGTTTCAAACTCAATACTCCTTTATGGAGCTCCAGTATGGGTTAACATGACAAAAAACTCTGCCAAGAAAGGCATGATATCTCTCTTCAGGAGAACCTGTTTAAGAGTATGCAGTGGATATCGTACAATATCCCTCGAAGCAGCTAGTGTTATTTCTGGAACCGTACCAATAGATATAGCAGCTAACGAGATATCTGAGATGCACTACGCGCTTAGTAATAACCCAAGCTCAGTAAGGAGAAACTTGAGAAAAATCGAAAGGGAAAAATCTATACGCAGTTGGCAACAAAGGTGGGATACTACACAAAAAGGAAGGTGGACTTACAAACTGATTCCTAACATCAATAGTTGGATCAACAGAAAACACGGTGAGACGAACTACAACCTGACGCAGTTTTTGTCAGGTCATGGAGGTTATAGGAGTTACCTATACAGGTTTGGCCATGATAGTTCACCTAGATGCCCGGAATGTACAAACGAAGATGAAACGGCGGAACATGTCGTTTTCAAATGTCCGAGGTTTATAAGCCAAAGGAATCAACTGGCGCTAGATGTTGGCGAAAACCTGTCAGTCGTTAACGTAATCGAAGTTATGCTTCGAACGGAAGATAACTGGGAGGCAGTAAAAAGATTCATGGAAATTGTGAACCACTCGTTAAGGTTAGCAGAAAGAAACCGCAAGTCGGAAACAGATAGGCTGCCCTGAATTTTGGAGCTACACAGTGATATCAGCATTTTGCTGAACCCCCCGCGAAGTAATACCGAACGG
Source organism: Calliphora vomitoria (assembly GCA_942486065.2). Classification (NCBI taxonomy): domain Eukaryota; kingdom Metazoa; phylum Arthropoda; class Insecta; order Diptera; family Calliphoridae; genus Calliphora; species Calliphora vomitoria. The sequence continues at coordinate 57,412,499 of OW818030.2, read as the reverse complement.
CAGTTCCGCGGGGATATGGGTCTGAAGAATGGGGGTGTGGTTTAGTACGTA
>OW818030.2:57387448-57402448 GCA_942486065.2 Calliphora vomitoria | reverse complement strand
CGCTATGCCATGAATCCCTATTCGGGATCATAATATGGAATTGCCTATCGAAAAAAGGTTTTGCGATGCAGTAATCAACATTACCATGTATGTGCCCATAGTAATTCAATATCCTAGAGTGCCCAAGGTCCTTGCCAGACCACGAGCATCCAGCACTTAGCCTCACAGCAGAGTTGAGAGCCATTTGTATCACCATCAAATCCACTGGTAACCAGTTTAAGATAGTAAAGAGTGCCTTAGAGGAAGTAGACCTTATAGCGCCCGTAATCAGTATCGCTACAGTCCTTAGTACTCGTTCGACGGCCTTTCGGTGAGTAGCGTTGTCCAAAGCATGCCACCACACTAATACTCCATAGAACAAGGTGGGTTTAACAACTGCTTTAAAGATCCAATTGATACCCTTCGGCATAATACCCCAGTTAGTGCCAATTGCCTTCTTACAGGAATAGATGGCCACATAGGCCTTATTAATCCTGTTTTGAATGTTTAAATTCCAGGACAGTCTTTTATCTAGGATGATGCCGAGATATTTCGCATTATCCCTGATCTCAAGACTGATTCCATTCAGTCTAGGTAGTCTAAAGTCATCGATCTTATACCTCCTAGTGAAGAGAACCAGTTCCGTTTTTTGGGGGTTAACACTAAGTCCACTCGATATGCTCCACTCACTCAGTGTACTTAATGCAGACTCCATACAGCTGGATATTGTATCCAGAAATTTACCAGATATTAGTACTGCAACATCGTCAGCATACGCTGTTTCCACAGATTTGCCCTTGGTGTAGGCATGTTGGGATCTAGAGATGAGTTCCTTCGGAATGGTCATTCTCAAGTATACGTCAATTACCCTTTCTAGGGTTTTCAGCAAAAAGGATGCAAGACTAATTGGTCTGTAATCCTTCGGTTTGGTATGAGTCGCCTTACCTCCTTTAGGAATAAAGATTACTCTACACCTCGTCCACCACGTAGGAATATAGGTCCATCTGATACACGCTGTGTATATATTAATGAGCCATGGTATAACTATTACTTCATTTTTCTGAAGATCAGCAGGGATGATACCATCCGGCCCGGGGGATTTAAACGGGCCGAAGCTTTTGATAGCCCACTGGATTCTTTCCCTATTCACTGGAACAGAGTTATCACACGGAGCAGCATAATCAGGAGCCCTATTAACACTCTCATCGTCGACTGGAAGGCAGCCTGGGAAGTGAGTGTCCAATAGGACCTCAAGAGTTTCCTTACTATCCAGAGTCCATCTAACACAGGGTTTCTGAATATAGCTAGGTACAACCGGAGAGGTTGATAGAATTTTACGTAATCGGTTAGTCTCAGAGGATCCTTCCACGCCGCTACAGAAGTCCCTCCACGCTTTCCTTTTCGCATTCCTCGTAAGGTTCTTAAAATGATTCACAGAGGACTTGTAAGTCGACCAGTTACCCAGCCTCTTTGCCTCGTTGAACAGTCTACGACACGTCCTTCTGGCGTGTGCTATTTCAGGATTCCACCAGCGAGGCTTGTTCCTACCCCTGCAAATATTTGGCTTACACGCCGAATTAGTAGCGGATTGGAACGCTTCTGTAAGTGTCCCGACTGCTAACTCAATATCCTCCCTACTTTCAATAGAGGGCGGGTCTGGTAAAGACCGAGAGAGTATATCACCTTGTAACTCCCAATTGGTCTTCTTCCTATTTAGAATGGTCTCAACATTCCTGAAAGTCACACTAATATTGAAATCAATATATTGGTGATCAGAAAAAGAGCAGTCGCTTGAGACAGCCCAATTATTTATAATACTGTGGTGCTCAGCACTCACAAGTGTTAAGTCTAGTACCTCACTTCTGTTCGAAACAATGAAGGTAGGTTCTGAACCTCTATTTACTACTTCCAAACTACTATTAAGTATGAAACTGAAAAGACTCTCACCTCTTGTATTGGTGTCACTACTACCCCATATAATGTGGTGCGAGTTGGCGTCAGCACAGATAATCAGAGGTATCCTCGATTCATTCGCCTTTTTCACAGCACTTCGGACAACATCATTTGGTGGATGCTCTCCATGGTCATGCGCCATGTAGCTGGATATCAGCCATAATACATTGCCTTCATTGGTTTCCCATGAGACTGCTACTGTATCTTCATTGCTGTAATCAGACAGAATGAAGATATTCAAAGAGCTTTTAGCCAGTATACAGGATCTAATTTTACCTGCGCTTCTAGCGTAGTAGAGCTTATAGCCCTTCAAACATAGTCCACAGATACGATCCTGGTGGATCCAAGGTTCCTGGACCATGACTAGCTCCTCCCGTTTTTAGCAAGTCGGAGGAGCAGTGCAGCGGATGCTGCTTTAGAGTGATGAAGGTTGATTTGCGTCACCTTCATGCTCCATTTTAACAATGGTGACGTCGGCGTCCTCCTGATCAGAATTGAGGAGGGCGTCTTCGTCAATCGCCTCGTCCATCCGTTCAAAGAAGGTACCAACCAGTTCGGAGACAGAGTTGGTATCTTCAGTGTCGGTTGGACCGGCGACTTCATTGCTATCCATGCCTTCTTCCGAAAGCATGGGTTTCACATCATCTACAGAGGAGGTATCGCCTTTGTTGTCGCTACGGTAGACACGCAGGATGATCGTACCAAATCCATAGTAGACCTTCCCCTGTGTCTTCCTTAGCGGCCCCAAAGATTCCTTATTCAGGACAACGATCGCCTTTCTCGAAGAACCCTCAGTATCCGTAACCTTCACAACTTTCCAATCATGAGTCGGAAGCTGTGGGTTACAGCACTGCAGGATCTCCAAGATCTCCTCCGGGCTAGATGGCTCAGCTGGTATTTTAGCTATGGACCTAGGCTTTCGGGGTATCTCACTCACAGATACCACCTCAAGCCTAGATCCCGGCCATACCTCACCCAATGATGCAACAGCAGTCCCGAGTAGCAACGCTGAGCGTTCATCTACACAGGACATCAATTTTACGTGACCCTGGTACCAACCAGCATCATCGCATTGAGGAGGAGTGCCTGGGTTCTCTTTGAGAACTTTCCAGAACACCCCTACCAGTTTTTGCTTCACCACATCCCAATTCAATTGAGATATGGATCCGTCATTGGCACTCCGGTCGATAACCGCCCTAACGAGGTTGTCTTTGACAATCTCGCTAAAGGATTTGGTAAACGACTTTTGCACCGCTTTGGGTCTTTTGGGACCCGGTTGCTGGCTCTTGACCGCTGCATCCTCCTCTGAACGTTGCCGTTTAGGCCCTGCTGATGATTCAGCAGAAGGAGGTGCGGTCTTAAGACCAGCAATATGAGCTTTCGCCCAGGAGAGAGAAGCTTGTTGCTCCTTAGTGAGTTCCTCGGCTTTTTTTGAGCCGAGTGCCTCAATGAAGCGATAGGCGGATCGCCTGGTGGTAGCAGCCCTTCTAGCAGGGTTTTTATGCCTAGGGTTAGAATCAGAGCCGGGATTGACCAGGGGTGATGCGTCTTCAGGACAGGAGGATTCCGTCACTAGACCTGATCGCACAATTGGCATATGGGAGGTCTTTGAGAGGGGCGACTTAGTCGCGTCCCCCTTAGAGACACCCGAGACAGGGGGTTTAGCCGTCAGGACGGCTTGGGCTTTGGCGGCTTTGGAGGTACTTGGGGAGAAATCCAGAGGTACCTCGCCGCTTAGGTCACTACCACCTATTGCACTAAATTTTTTTACAGTCAGCCAACCTGGGTGTACCAGATTGACCTCCTGCGACACCAGTAGCATGCAGACTAGTCTGGCCCGGTGTGATCACCTGACTAGCCTGGGTCACAGTAACATTCGACTCTCCACAGCCCGTTACCATCGCTGTGGGAGTAGGGTCCCCGGAGATTATGAAGCCCCCGACCGGGTACATGGGGCATGACTCGCGACCTTCCATGTGTCCTAATGGACAATTTTGGTGCATTTTATACCTGCTGCCAGGTGTTGAATAACTGCCGCCCCAACTTGGGAAAACAGACGCAGACCACCAGCCGCCCAATGTGGGAAAGAGACGCTGGTGGATTTCGGACGGACATAAACAAGAGCCCTTACGGACCAGCCGGACCACCATCAGAACCACCTCTCTCAATGAGGGGAAAATGGTTCGATGGCAAACATCTGATAGCCGCCCCAAAGGAGAACAGACGCTATCAGACAAAGGGGGAGGGGGAGGGTAGTTCTTAGTTTCATGCTCAACATGTGCCCTTCTGGAATGGGAGACCCTACCAGAGACAGCCAACTCAAGTTAAACTGTCTCCTCCAGCATGACCAACACGAATCATCGCATTTAAGCCTCTACATCGCGTCAAGATGACTACCCATCGTAGAGGTATTGGAGATAAAAATGATCCATATATTGAGAGAAGCTCAAAAAGATTTTGACATCATCCGCATACATTAAAATGTCGCAAAAATTTAAAACATCCGGAAGGTCATTGATGAACAGGGAGAAGAGAATAGGACCAAGGTGGCTCCTTTGAGGGACACCAGAAGTAACCAATATATTTTTGGAGAATTTATTATTGAACTTAACACATTGTGTTCTACCCAAAAGATACGATTTTATCCAGTTTAGGCGGCGAGATGTTAAGCCCAGAAGGTCCAGCTTTATAAAAAGAAGATTGTGATTAACTTTATCAAAAGCTTTACTAAAATCGGTATAAACAGCATCAGTTTGTTGACACGATGACAGTATGGACGATGACATGTAATCAGTAATAAAATTCTCAAAAATCTTAGGAATTGCACTGAGTTTAGCAATGCCTCTATAATTGGAGATATCAGATTTATTACCGGATTTAAATAAAGGAATAATGTAAGAAGACCTCCAAGTTTTAGGAAAATATCCATATTTAATGGATGAGTTGAACAACATTATCAATGGTTTTACCAACGACTGAGCACAATAATGTAATATACAGCTTGGAACACCATCAGGGCCATAATTATACGAAATTTTTAGATTATTTAAACTTTCCAATAAATCAGCAGTGTCAATATTCGGGAACGATATAGCAGGATTAGTGTATAATGAGTACGGGTAACTATCAGAGACATATTGTGCATCCGAATATGTACTAGCAAAAAAATCTGCAAACATATTACATATGCTAACGTCATCAGAAGATTCAGAATTGTTTAGTTTCATTACAGAAGGATATCCATTTGTTTTTCTTTTAGAGTTGACAAAGTTGTAAAACGCTTTCGAGTTAAGTTTAAAATCATTCTTCATTTTATGTAAATATTTATTGTATAGCAAATTGTTGAGAGTATTGTATTCAGCACGAGAAACAGAGTATTTCCCATAATCTACGAGCGAGCCAGATTTCTTAAATTTTTTATAATATTTACTCTTTAAATTCTTTAGTTTAGTTAACTGTTTAGAATTCCAAGGAGGACCAGTGAGTTGGTAAGAACAGTGTTTTGGAGTACATTCATCTATGAAAGAATAAATTCTATTATAAAAAATGTCAGCCATGTCATCCAAAGTAGAATTGTTTAAGTAAGGGACACACAGTAAATCATCCCATTTAGTATTAGATATTAAATCATTTAACTTAACGTAATTTGTTTGTGTAAAATTATAAACTTTCTCGTGGTTTATTTGAGTTGCAGATTTATAAGCAGGAGGCAATGTGAAAGTTAATTCGATTGTAGGATGAAATCTATCTTCAGGTAAAGTAACAGGATCTGAGCGAGAAATTACACAATTGCATGTATCATTTACAAATAACAAATCTAATAATTTTCCAAATTCATTATAAACGTTATTTAGTTGATAAAGGCAGATATCGAATATATTATTTAAAAAATCATCGTCACATGTATTAGATTTTGTTGGAATTAAATTTGTCCATGAAATAGAGGGCAGGTTGAAATCACCAAAGACAAAAAAAGCATCATCAGGTTCAGCAAGATCAGCAATCATTTTTATGGCATTCACATGTTGTTGATAAACTTGTTCATTGGAATGAGGAGGTATGTATGAGCAGGTGAGGTAGATTTTTTTATGTTTGAGTTTTATCATTACACTAATGAATTCTGTATTTTCTGAAGGGCAGGACAAAATAGATTCAGAGGCAAAATGGCATGAAACTGCAATTAAAACACCACCGCCATTACGATTATTTCTATTATGTCTATAGATCTGATATTTATTGCAGAGAAATTCAGAGTTGAATACATTGACTTTCAGCCACGTTTCAGTAAATACAATAACATCATAATTAAAATCATAACTATTTATAAGAAGATTTGACATTTTAGTGTTTAAGCCTCGAACATTCTGATAAATAATAGTTAATCGATCAATAAGTTCACAATTCAGTTTTTTGAAGCGTTGTTGGAGTTTGAATTATCATTTAATCGGTGACCAGACGGAAGCACAGCAATATTATGTTTTCTTGGATTATCTTTAAATTCGTATTCACGAACCAAAGTATTTGCAGGCCAGAAATCAGGGTTTACTATTTGTTGAAAAAGATCGTAGGGAACATTGAGTTTAAAAGATGTAATCCTCCTAGGTTGTGCATAAGAAAATTTATATGTGGTGAAGTCAGCTTCAAAATTCAATTTTGATTTTATGTAAAAGTTTATTTGTTCAACAGTAGTATCAGCTGCGAAACGGGATATAAAAATTGATTTATTAGGCGGAATAATTTTTAAGCCAGTATTTGAGGTTTGATTTGCAGATCCATATGAAGTACCAGGAATATTATCAGAATCAGATATAGTATTCAACATTGTAGCATGGTTATTAGAATTATTCGTTGATGTACTTGGTGTAATTGAATCGGAATCAAGAATATTGGAAACAGAAGCACCAGGACTTTGAGAAGCATTTGTTTTATTTTTGGTTCTGGACGATTTACGGCGTTTTGGAGAGGATTGCGGTGGAGAATTTAGACAATTTAATTGTTTAAATTCTTCATATAGATTACCATAAGCCGCTATCTCATTGGACAGTGCAGATAATTTATTTTGAATATTCAAAAATGTATTTTTTGTGCTTTGAAAAAAACGGTAATATTCAACACCAATTTTTTGACAGGTATTGCAACACCAATGTAAACCTTTAATTTTACATACAGCTTCAGCAACCAAACCGGACAATCCACTGCACTTAAAATGACACATGCCATGACAAAGCCAACAAACCACCATTCTCTCATCATCACATGATAAAGTACAGCTTTTGTTGAGACATTTAAATTGATCTGCCATAGTAATTTCTTTAAGTGTATGTCGATAATACCGATTATAGTTAAAGATTACAACACTGACTAATGGACGAACTTGGTAGCACTGATAAAATTGACAGCTGATATTCAGCTGATTAAATGTTTATTTACGGAGAAATGTAATTCCAGTTGATACATACATACATACATACATACATACATACATACATACATACATACATACATACATACATACATACATACATACATACATACATACATACATACATACATACATACATACATACATACATACATACATACATACATACATACATACATACATACATACATACATACATACATACATACATACATACATACATACATACATACATACATACATACATACATACATACATACATACATACATACATACATACATACATACATACATACATACATACATACATACATACATACATACATACATACATACATACATACATACATACATACATACATACATACATACATACATACATACATACATACATACATACATACATACATACATACATACATACATACATACATACATACATACATACATACATACATACATACATACATACACATACATACATACATACATACATACATACATACATACATACATACATACATACATACATACATACATACATACATACATACATACATACATACATACATACATACATACATACATACATACACATACATACATACATACATACATACATACATACATACATACATACATACATACATACATACATACATACATACATACATACATACATACATACATACATACATACATACATACATACATACATACATACATACATACATACATACATACATACATACATACATACATACATACATACATACATACATACATACATACATACATACATACATACATACATACATACATACATACATACATACATACATACATACATACATACATACATACATACATACATACATACATACATACATACATACATACATACATACATACATACATACATACATACATACATACATACATACATACATACATACATACATACATACATACATACATACATACATACATACATACATACATACATACATACATACATACATACATACATACATACATACATACATACATACATACATACATACATACATACATACATACATACATACATACATACATACATACATACATACATACATACATACATACATACATACATACATACATACATACATACATACATACATACATACATACATACATACATACATACATACATACATACATACATACATACATACATACATACATACATACATACATACATACATACATACATACATACATACATACATACATACATACATACATACATACATACATACATACATACATACATACATACATACATACATACATACATACATACATACATACATACATACATACATACATACATACATACATACATACATACATACATACATACATACATACATACATACATACATACATACATACATACATACATACATACATACATACATACATACATACATACATACATACATACATACATACATACATACATACATACATACATACATACATACATACATACATACATACATACATACATACATACATACATACATACATACATACATACATACATACATACATACATACATACATACATACATACATACATACATACATACATACATACATACATACATACATACATACATACATACATACATACATACATACATACATACATACATACATACATACATACATACATACATACATACATACATACATACATACATACATACATACATACATACATACATACATACATACATACATACATACATACATACATACATACATACATACATACATACATACATACATACATACATACATACATACATACATACATACATACATACATACATACATACATACATACATACATACATACATACATACATACATACATACATACATACATACATACATACATACATACATACATACATACATACATACATACATACATACATACATACATACATACATACATACATACATACATACATACATACATACATACATACATACATACATACATACATACATACATACATACATACATACATACATACATACATACATACATACATACATACATACATACATACATACATACATACATACATACATACATACATACATACATACATACATACATACATACATACATACATACATACATACATACATACATACATACATACATACATACATACATACATACATACATACATACATACATACATACATACATACATACATACATACATACATACATACATACATACATACATACATACATACATACATACATACATACATACATACATACATACATACATACATACATACATACATACATACATACATACATACATACATACATACATACATACATACATACATACATACATACATACATACATACATACATACATACATACATACATACATACATACATACATACATACATACATACATACATACATACATACATACATACATACATACATACATACATACATACATACATACATACATACATACATACATACATACATACATACATACATACATACATACATACATACATACATACATACATACATACATACATACATACATACATACATACATACATACATACATACATACATACATACATACATACATACATACATACATACATACATACATACATACATACATACATACATACATACATACATACATACATACATACATACATACATACATACATACATACATACATACATACATACATACATACATACATACATACATACATACATACATACATACATACATACATACATACATACATACATACATACATACATACATACATACATACATACATACATACATACATACATACATACATACATACATACATACATACATACATACATACATACATACATACATACATACATACATACATACATACATACATACATACATACATACATACATACATACATACATACATACATACATACATACATACATACATACATACATACATACATACATACATACATACATACATACATACATACATACATACATACATACATACATACATACATACATACATACATACATACATACATACATACATACATACATACATACATACATACATACATACATACATACATACATACATACATACATACATACATACATACATACATACATACATACATACATACATACATACATACATACATACATACATACATACATACATACATACATACATACATACATACATACATACATACATACATACATACATACATACATACATACATACATACATACATACATACATACATACATACATACATACATACATACATACATACATACATACATACATACATACATACATACATACATACATACATACATACATACATACATACATACATACATACATACATACATACATACATACATACATACATACATACATACATACATACATACATACATACATACATACATACTACCGCAAGGGTATTCTCAGGAGAGGATAACGGGTGTAACGATCCCGCGGACCCTAGTTTTGGCAGGTGCGGAGAGCGTACTAAAATGGTGCATGAGCTCGATGAAGTCCTGTGACAGGGCGAGCGAATACCGCCCTTAATTAGGTATTCAACCAAAGGGGTACCCTCTAGAGAGGTGTAGTTAGAAGCCTGACGACTTCGTGGTTTCCCTAGTCCCAACACGTGGAATCAGCGGATATTTAGTTTCAACTGTACTATATGCAACTTGAGTCAGTGCTAATACAACATATCCCCGAGGTAAAGGCCCGCCGAAAGGCATTAAGATCAAGCCCAGTACGGTCTTAATTATGGTATTTCTGGAAAATGGACATGAACTGACGCAACCCCTGGGCTGACGGCTGTGGTATTCTGGAACCTTAGTATGTAGGAGTGAAATTCTGCAAAAATGGCTTCCAGGCTAATGCCACAGCTGCCTCCGTCCCATTAAAACCTGGCAAGTCTCAAAGTACGTTCGAAGCTCGTCACCATTGGGTTGGTGGTGCAGGTTCGGATGTTATATTCCCGACTTACATGGATCTGGCTCTGGCGGAGGGTCTCATAAGGGCCCACCGTCAACCCTCGCATGGACCTCACTGCTTGCATAGGGACCCATGAGATCTTGAACGTGACTGCACAACGAGCGGAGATAGCGGCTTTGAGTTGGGACCATATAGCAATGATTAACAACATGGAGAATAAAAAATATAACAAGGAAATTGAAGGAAGTAAGGAAGGGAATGGTATGGAAAATCCATTTGTAAGGAAGTCTGTGATCATGAGATCACCCCCTAGTGCAGTGTCTCCTAGAGTGGTAGATACTACGAAAATTCTGGCTAACAGTGCTAATCCCAGTACCAATAATGTGAAGAAGCTGGGCGAAAAAATATCAAAATTGATAGATTTTCTTAAGACGCGTTCCAACGTACACAAGGAAATAGCGACGATATCTCGCGAGATACAGGCGGTGTACATGCAATTGACAGATGACTTAGATTGTGGTGCACATAATAAAGAGCTAACAAGCAAAGAAACGCAAACAGAAGAAGTCGCAAAACAAACCGAAATACAGCTGGCTACACCGAAGCGGAAAAGAGATTCGAATACCCTGAGTCCCAAGGGTAATAAATCCAAAAAAAAGAAGAGCACAGAACAAAAGAAGATGGGTCAGAATTTAATCGATACTGAATCTGGCGTAACAAGTGTACCTGTGTCTAGTGAATCGGATTCAAGGCCAGCTAATCCGGTGTGGCAGGAAGTGCGTTCTAGAAATAGAAAAAGAAGAAAGCCGGTTCGACCAGATGCACTAGTTATAAGAACGTCTGGAGACATTTCATATGCGGATATTCTCAGGCAAGTGAAAAGTGATCCCAAGCTAAGTAATCTGGGTCAAAACGTCAGGAACATAAGAAAGACGGAGAAGGGTGAACTACTTCTGGAGTTGAATAAATCCGGTCATCAGAATACCAGTGAATTTAGGCTCACGGTCAAAGAGGTCCTCGGCTCGGTAGCAGAAGTACGGGCATTATCACAGGAAACTCTGTTGGAAATCAGGGATATTGATGAAGTAACCACCAATGAGGATGTGTACGACGCTCTTAGGAACATATCTGAAGATTTTAATACCTTGGAACCGCATGCAATCAAGACTCTTAGAAGGGCGTATGGAGGTACACAAATTGCCACAATCAGTTTAAGTGCCACTCTAGCAAATCGACTCTTGGAGACTGCGAAAATACGCATTGGATGGGTAGTGTGCCGAATTCGTGAAAAACTGTCACCGAAAAGATGCTACAAATGTCTCGATTATGGACATACAGCTATGAAATGTAAGGGTCCTGATAACTCTGACAAATGTATACAGTGCGGAGAAACCGGTCACAAAATTAAAACGTGTGCAAATAAACCATCGTGTATGCTTTGTAGATGTAATGAATCGGGCGGCAGCAGTGATCACGTGACTGGGTGTGCAGTTTGTCCGTACTACAAAAAAGCGTTACAGCAACTCAGAGCTCGGAAATGAGAATATTACAGCTAAACCTTAACCACTGTCAAGCAGCCCAAGAGCTGCTTAAACAAACTGTTCGGGAATTAAGTGTAGATATCTCAATATTGAGTGAACCATATAGGGACATTGGGAATGCGAAATGGGTATCTGATAGTACGAAGACATCCGCGATCTGGTCCACCAGCACGTTAACCTTACGGGAGGCAACGGCAACACATTGCGGTTACACCCGAGCCACTGTCTCTGGCATCTGCCTATATAGCTGCTATATTCCGCCAAGGTACTCTATTGAGGAATTTCAAAGCATAGTTGATAATATAGTATCAGACGCAGTCACCAGAAATCCTGTTCTAATAGCTGGTGACTTCAATGCATGGGCCACGGAATGGGGCTGCCCATCAACAAATGCAAGAGGAAGAGCTCTGCTGGAAGCTCTTTCCGTAATGAACGTGGTACTCATGAACACGGGAAGTGAGCAAACTTTCAGAAGAGGAGAAAGTGGGTCAACCATAGACATAACGTTTGTCAGTACAAGCATTGCAGGCCTAATAAACTGGAGAGTATCGGATCTCTATACTCATAGCGACCACAGTGCCATAATCATAGATGTCAGAGATGAGCAACACCCAATGACCGTTCAAGCTCGGAAGTTGACAGGATGGAAAGCAAATACTTTTGATAAAGAAGTATTTTCTACATGTATGGAGAACATGGAACTAACTGGTTCGGCTGAATCTATGGCTAGGCAATTGATAGATCAGATTACAATAGCATGTAATGCATCCATGATAAAGCGGAAAAAGTCAGCAAACAAGACACCAGTTTATTGGTGGAATAACGAAATTGCTAAACTTCGAACGGAATGTCTACGTGCCAGAAGAAAATATACGAGAACACGTGGTAGAATGGACAATATTGTACACCAACAAATGTACAAGGATAAAAGGAAAGCCCTTAAAATGGCAATTAGTAGGAGTAAGCGGAGGTGTTTCCTTGATATATGTGACGAAGTCGAAAATAACCCTTGGGGCCTCGCTTATAAACTAGTAACCAAGAAACTTAAGTGCCTTGGTCCATCACCACCTAGAGAAGAGTCAGTTCTTATAAAAATAGTAGAGCATCTCTTTCCTAAACAGGGAATGACTTCATGGGAACAGATTGTACCTACTGAAGTTTTCAACCCACCACATGTTGTGATCACCGAGTTAGAAGAAGCTATCTTAAAGTTCAAGGATAAAAAAGCTCCTGGTATGGATTGCATTCCAAACCCGGTACTTAAAGAAGCTGTTAAACTTTGTCCAGGACAATTTCTGAGGATGCTAAATACATGCTTGAGGCAGGGTATTTTCCCAACAATGTGGAAGAAACAAATGTTAGTCCTATTGCCTAAAGATAATAAGCCACTAGACGACCCCTCATCCTATCGTCCGCTATGTATGATAGACACTTGTGGGAAACTGTTGGAGAGCATAATCTGTAAGAGATTAGAATGCTGCATTGAAGCTAACGGTGGTTTATCAGAGAATCAGTTCGGTTTCAGAAAGGCAAGATCTACAGTTGACGCTATTAAGGTTGTTGTAGAAACTGCGGCACAAGCCATTGAAGGAAAGAGCTGGAAAAACGGCAAGAAAGAGTATTGTGTAGTTGTAACCCTGGACGTTAAAAACGCCTTTAATACAGCAAATTGGGAACATATAGTTACTGCTTTAACTCGATTGGATATTCCAAGATACCTAGTGGCAATCATTGAGGACTATTTCCGAAATAGGGAACTAATATACGACACTGATACTGGTACTAGAAGTCATAAGATCACGGGTGGTGTGCCCCAAGGATCAGTACTAGGACCATTATTATGGAACGTGATGTACGATGGAGTTCTGAGACTAAATCTACCAGAGAGGGTCAAGATAATTGGGTTTGCAGATGACATTGCATTGCTGTGTGTGGCAAAGGAACTAACAGAGATTGAAACCATTACAAACGCCAGCATTCAGATCGTCAGATCTTGGCTTGGATCCATGGGATTAACACTAG
>OW818030.2:56982491-57387248 GCA_942486065.2 Calliphora vomitoria | reverse complement strand
TAAAAAGGAAGAAAAAGAGCAAAGTAAAAAAGTAAAATAGTATAAAATTAATAAAGTTAAAAAGTATAAATTATGGAAAAGTAAAAAAGTAGAAAAGAATCAAAGTAAAAAGCATAGAAACATGTTTAAAAAAGTACAAAAAATGAAAAATAGATAAATATAAAATTATACTAGTAGAAAAATATAAAAGTAGAAAGATGAAAAATAATATAAAAGTTTGTTTTAGAAGAAAATTACATCAAACATTTTGTTTTAATAAAATCAGTTATTAACCAAAATATTAAAAACTAATTTCAAAAAACGAATTAAATTTTCAGTTAATTTCAAAACTCATCTAGTGGATTTTGATTAATATAGTATGTTGTTTGTTATAAATAGATTATTTTACTAATATCATTCTGATCAATCCATGAACTATATTCTATTCCGAAACAAAGTCATTTTACAAATAGTTTTTCTCCTTTTCGCTTTAAACTGAAAAAAAAATTTCGAAGCTTTTGTTTTTTTTAATATTGATAATGAGTATATAGAATTAATTTTATTTATAGTTAGTTGAACTTGAAGTCACTTTTATATAAATAAATATTTTATTTGTTTTCCATATTTCGCTACTCTTACATACATACATACATACATACATACATACATACATACATACATACATACATACATACATACATACATACATACATACATACATACATACATACATACATACATACATACATACATACATACATACATACATACATACATACATACATACATACATACATACATACATACATACATACATACATACATACATACATACATACATACATACATACATACATACATACATACATACATACATACATACATACATACATACATACATACATACATACATACATACATACATACATACATACATACATACATACATACATACATACATACATACATACATACATACATACATACATACATACATACATACATACATACATACATACATACATACATACATACATACATACATACATACATACATACATACATACATACATACATACATACATACATACATACATACATACATACATACATACATACATACATACATACATACATACATACATACATACATACATACATACATACATACATACATACATACATACATACATACATACATACATACATACATACATACATACATACATACATACATACATACATACATACATACATACATACATACATACATACATACATACATACATACATACATACATACATACATACATACATACATACATACATACATACATACATACATACATACATACATACATACATACATACATACATACATACATACATACATACATACATACATACATACATACATACATACATACATACATACATACACATACATACATACATACATACATACATACATACATACATACATACATACATACATACATACATACATACATACATACATACATACATACATACATACATACATACATACATACATACATACATACATACATACATACATACATACATACATACATACATACATACATACATACATACATACATACATACATACATACATACATACATACATACATACATACATACATACATACATACATACATACATACATACATACATACATACATACATACATACATACATACATACATACATACATACATACATACATACATACATACATACATACATACATACATACATACATACATACATACATACATACATACATACATACATACATACATACATACATACATACATACATACATACATACATACATACATACATACATACATACATACATACATACATACATACATACATACATACATACATTACATACATACATACATACATACATACATACATACATACATACATACATACATACATACATACATACATACATACATACATACATACATACATACATACATACATACATACATACATACATACATACATACATACATACATACATACATTACATACATACATACATACATACATACATACATACATACATACATACATACATACATACATACATACATACATACATACATACATACATACATACATACATACATACATACATACATACATACATACATACATACATACATACATACATACATACATACATACATACATACATACATACATACATACATACATACATACATACATACATACATACATACATACATACATACATACATACATACATACATACATACATACATACATACATACATACATACATACATACATACATACATACATACATACATACATACATACATACATACATACATACATACATACATACATACATACATACATACATACATACATACATACATACATACATACATACATACATACATACATACATACATACATACATACATACATACATACATACATACATACATACATACATACATACATACATACATACATACATACATACATACATACATACATACATACATACATACATACATACATACATACATACATACATACATACATACATACATACATACATACATACATACATACATACATACATACATACATACATACATACATACATACATACATACATACATACATACATACATACATACATACATACATACATACATACATACATACATACATACATACATACATACATACATACATACATACATACATACATACATACATACATGCATACATGCATGCATACATACATACATACATACATACATACATACATACATACATACATACATACATACATACATACATACATACATACATACATACATACATACATACATACATACATACATACATACATACATACATACATACATACATACATACATACATACATACATACATACATACATACATACATACATACATACATACATACATACATACATACATACATACATACATACATACATACATACATACATACATACATACATACATACATACATACATACATACATACATACATACATACATACATACATACATACATACATACATACATACATACATACATACATACATACATACATACATACATACATACATACATACATACATACATACATACATACATACATACATACATACATACATACATACATACATACATACATACATACATACATACATACATACATACATACATACATACATACATACATACATACATACATACATACATACATACATACATACATACATACATACATACATACATACATACATACATACATACATACATACATACATACATACATACATACATACATACATACATACATACATACATACATACATACATACATACATACATACATACATACATACATACATACATACATACATACATACATACATACATACATACATACATACATACATACATACATACATACATACATACATACATACATACATACATACATACATACATACATACATACATACATACATACATACATACATACATACATACATACATACATACATACATACATACATACATACATACATACATACATACATACATACATACATACATACATACATACATACATACATACATACATACATACATACATACATACATACATACATACATACATACATACATACATACATACATACATACATACATACATACATACATACATACATACATACATACATACATACATACATACATACATACATACATACATACATACATACATACATACATACATACATACATACATACATACATACATACATACATCGAAGAGTGGAGCGATGTCTAGAATTTGCAAACAAGTATAAAAACCAAGAAAAGTCGTTTTGGAATAAAAATCTAGGGTTCGACCAAAAATGTACTATCCACCGTAAAGTGTGAAGGGTGTTCGGTGATTGTATGGGGGTGTATGTCTGAAATTAATATTTATATGAACAAAGCCGATTACATAAGCATTCTAAAATAAAAAAATTAATGTAAAAAAAGAAAATTTTTTTTTTAAAAAAGTAAGAAAGTAGAATAGTGGAAAAGTAAAAAAGAAGAAAAGTGGAAAAGTAAAAAAAAAAAGTGAAAAAGAAGAAAAGTAGAAAAGAACCAAAGTCAAATAGTAAAAATGAAAAAAGTTAAAAAATATAAAAGTAAAAAGGAAGAAAAAGAGCAAAGTAAAAAAGTAAAATAGTATAAAATTAATAAAGTTAAAAAGTATAAATTATGGAAAAGTAAAAAAGTAGAAAAGAATCAAAGTAAAAAGCATAGAAACATGTTTAAAAAAGTACAAAAAATGAAAAATAGATAAATATAAAATTATACTAGTAGAAAAATATAAAAGTAGAAAGATGAAAAATAATATAAAAGTTTGTTTTAGAAGAAAATTACATCAAACATTTTGTTTTAATAAAATCAGTTATTAACCAAAATATTAAAAACTAATTTCAAAAAACGAATTAAATTTTCAGTTAATTTCAAAACTCATCTAGTGGATTTTGATTAATATAGTATGTTGTTTGTTATAAATAGATTATTTACTAATATCATTCTGATCAATCCATGAACTATATTCTATTCCGAAACAAAGTCATTTTACAAATAGTTTTTCTCCTTTTCGCTTTAAACTGAAAAAAAAATTTCGAAGCTTTTGTTTTTTTTAATATTGATAATGAGTATATAGAATTAATTTTATTTATAGTTAGTTGAACTTGAAGTCACTTTTATATAAATAAATATTTTTATTTGTTTTCCATATTTCGCTACTCTTTGTAAAAAAAAGTTGAAAAATTAGATAATATAATATAACGTTACGCAGTTACGAAAAAATTTTTATTTGTGCTGAATTTGGTTTGAATATCTATACAACTGAGATATTTATGAGAATTTAACTATTTAACTATTCAAATAGGGCAATTATATGTGGGCTATGAGAAATAATGGACCGATTCTAACCAAATTCAATAGGCTTCGTCATTGCAGCATTAGAAAAGTTTGTACCAAATTTTGTCGAATTATCTTTGACAAAAATACACGATTTCGTTACATCAATACACGATTTCGTTACATACATCCGACGGTAAATGCAGACGGTTCTGCAGGTATTATCGAATTACTTCGTTAGCAAAAGCTTAATGATTTTTGCTAGGTTCAATTTTCTGACATTAGGGTGGTAGGAACAAAGATCTGGTGGATAAATACTAGAACAGGATACTTGAGGTCAATGGCCCTTAGAGCCAAACATTGGTCTTTCCGAGACAAAATCATTGATATATCATATTTTAGGATCCGACTGTAAATGGCAAACGATCGGCCAAAAAAATAAAAAAAATAATTTTATAACTAGCTTGCAGAACTACATTATATTGGGGGGTGTACGGGGAAATTTATTTTAGAGGTACGGTCTAATGTATATGCTTGAGACTTCGCAAAAAAGAAATATTATTTATGTAGATAGTTTGAAATAGTTGAAAAAAATATTATTTGATGTAGACTCTGATGTAAATATTTTAAATTTTGGAGACTCTGATAATGGATTTTGATGTTGCGGTTAGAGTTGTTGTTGATTTAATTTTATGTTTTAAAAATTATAAATTTTACTATCTGCTTAATTAGCTTTTTGAATATAAAATATTGTGTTAGAAATGTGAGATTTAAATGGGTGGTTTTTATTTGTTTGACAAAGTTTGGTTTGAGTGGAGATTTTTGTAATGGATTCGTGTTGGAAATTCTGGAGACTTGGAGAAGTAGGGCTTGAGTTTGTTATAAAAAATGTGGAGACTTCTTTCTGATTTGCTTTGGTCAGCAATTCGGGTTTTAGATATTATGTTGGAAGTGTGAGGTTTTAATATATTTTTATATTTGTTTGATGCAATTTGGGTTTGTTGAGTTGCTTTTCATTAGAAATTTTGTTTATCAGTGGAGACTTTACCTATATTATAAATTTAATTTATATTTAAAGCTGAAAATTATGTTTTGATTTCATTTATAATTTGTAGTTTAAAATTTGTATGAAAACCGATTTAGGGTATTCGTTAAATTAAATTAATAACATAATGTTTTGTGTAATATTTTAAACTCTCTATCCTACTTTAATACCGCAATTCTTATTCTTTTTAAATCCTAATTATTATTATATTAAAATTTATATTATTTGTATTTTGAAATCTTTGTTTGATTTTGAATTAAAAAATATTAATTTATTATTATTATTCTTCGTTTCATTAATTGATAATTTTATTTACTTTATAGGGGATTTCATTGATTGTTAAAATTATGTTTTGGTGGAGTTATAATAAGTATAGACTTGTATCTTTTTTATAAGTATATGCATTAGACCGTATCTCAAAAATATATTTCCCCGTACACCCCCAAATATAATGTAGCTCTGCAACGCAGTTATAAAAAAATGTAACCTCGCAAGAAATCATTAAACTTTTGCTAACGAAGTAATTCGATAATACCTGCAGAACAGTTTGCATTTACCGTCGGATGTATGTAACGAAATCGTGTATTGCTGTAACGAAATCGTGTATTTTTGTCAAAGATAATTCGACAAAATTTGGTACAAGCTTTTCTAATGCTCCAATGACGAAGTCTATTGAATTCGGTTAGAATCGGTCTATTATTTCTCATAGCCCCCATATAATTGCCCTATCTGAAAATAGTTAAGCTCTCCTAAATATCTTAGTTATAGAGATATTCAAACCAAATTCAGCAAAAATAAGTTTTATATAAGCCGAACTCGCGCCACCAAATTTTATTATGATTGGTCCATAATTAGTCATAGCTCCCATATAAGTCCCACTTCCGAAAATCACTTTAACTAACACAAATCCCTTAAAAATATTGGTATTCTAATAAAATTTAATATAAGTAAGTTATACATCATGAATTCCACAGAAAAGTCATCCGTATGGGTAAAAAATCAAAATGTAAAGAGATAAGAGAAATTATTTTTAATATAATCTCTCGATTTTAAACATCATTTGTAAAGTTGAATTTTTAAAAATAACGATTGTTTTCGTTCTCCTTTACTTTTGCATGGTGAATAAGTTAGACTGAAGTTTTGCAGTTTTTTTTAGCATAATTTGCAGTAAGTGCGTCCGTTGGTTATTACAGAAAGTGAAAAAAAACTGTTTGCTTAAAATTCGTTTATAAATTACTTATATTTATATATAATACATAGAAATAAATATCAACGATATACCAAGGTAAATGAAGTTTTATAGAATAATAAATAATGTAACATGTGCGTTACGAAATTGATATATGTTTCAATGCAGTCTCTGATATTAGAATTTCTTTCCCGGAAAATGGTATTATTTGTGGCTTTTGAGATAGTAAATCCGATTGGAAACATTTTGATATTATATATCCACTGAAAAAAAATTCACGCGTTTCGCACATGTTACACTTTTTTACATCACTACATAATAAATTTAATACGAGTGCGTATTTTTTTAACAATGTACTTTTTTCATACATTTTTGATTTTTGTAGAGACAAATGGATGGAAAAGATCGTATGAAACATTATCGTGAAAAAATTATGCAAAATGAAATACAGTGGGAAGACACAAAGAAAAAAATCGTCAAATAATGAAAAAATAATCCAACCAAGAACATAAAGAAGGAAACTAGTAGAGACCAAAAAAAAAGAAATACTGAAAGAAAGCGTCAGTATCGCGCAAAAAAAATTTAACTGATAATCCAGAGGCTAGTTATTTACCTTATAACACATTACAGTCATTTTATGGAGCCGTGAGTCGGGTGCGCAAACATTTGCCTGAGCGGTTACACAGAAAACAAATGGTTCTTAAACCAGTAAATTAAAGAATATCAAAATATTTTATAAAAATAAGGAAGACATAACGGTTACTCGCGTTGAAATTAGTCCAATATGGGAACAATCCTCTTTGCCCGGAATTAAAAAGCTTCAATTAAAACACTTCGTGGAGGCTTCTGGAAGTCGCATTATTTCTCGCTTTAGAATATTTAATAACAGAATACTTGATTTATATAGACAATAACTGAATCAGTTATTATTCACCCCTATCGTGAGTCAATATTTCACATGAAATATGTTCCCTTTTCCCATATTTCGTTCATGAATTTTGTTCACGTGAAAAAATTCCCCATGTTGTGAAATTTTTAGATGGAATTTTGTAAACAATAGACAGCTGTTACGAACAAAATCAACTATTGTGAATGAAAAGTTCATGAGAATTGCACGATAGCAATTTCCCCTTCGAGGGAAATGGATATTTCATGGGAACATAAATTTCACATGTTTTTCACGATAGGGGTGATTAAGTTACATGGCCACTTCACAAAACGTAATATAAGTTGTATGTCGTACAACATTTTGTGAATTGCCCATAAATATTTTTTATTTTTGTTTCTTGAATTATTTTATTTTCATTTTCAATAAAAGATATACATATGTACAAATAAAAATAAGAAAATCATTTTGTATTGCATTTTATTATTAGCATGAAACAAGCAAGTATGTATTATAAAAGTACGGTGTAATTGTGCGTGACAAATGTAACATGTGCATGACGATGTTAAAAGTTAAAAAATATTAATATAAATATATTTTATCCATATTTTTTGGAATAATTAAATTTTAAAGTGTTTCTGTTCGAGTTATCGAATTACTTCGTTAGGAAAAGTTTAATAATTTCTTGCGAACTTTAATTTTCTGACATTAGGGTGGTAGGAACACAGATCTGATGGATAAATACTAAAACAGTATCCCTTCCCGAGACAAAATCATTGATATATCATACTTTAAGATCTAACTGTAAATGGGAAAGATATAACGAAAAACGTAAACAGGCGACCCCTACTTTCGGCAAAAAAACAATAATTTTTTTTTTTTCGTAACTGCCTTACAAAAATACTTTTTACTAGAGGGTGTACGACGCACTTTTTTTTTTTGCTTGTAAGGTGGTACGCTCTAATATGTATATTTAGACCGTGTTATGCATCTAATATTATTGTTTAGGGTTCAAAAAGTAATTTCATTAATCAGAGTTTTATTAAGTTATTATTTTATATTTGAGATGCCTCGCCAGGCTATTTGGTAATCAGCTAATATATCAGTTGTATTTTTTAATTCATATTTTTTTCTTAAAATTTGGTTAAAGACTTTTATTAACATTTTATTTTCGTTTTAAAGTCATATTTAGTGGAGACTTCTGAATTAAAGACTGATACCTCTTACGTTATTTAAATTTTTATTTGAACAGAGATTTTTTATTTTTCGTGGTTATATATACTGAGGAGACTTTTAATTTTTGTGGTTATATTTGATATTATGATGCACAATTTCTTTAATTTGATGTAAGTTAAGAATTTTTAAGTGGCGACTGCTTTAAAATTCTATTTTCATTTTGAAATTTCAATTTGAGAAAAATCTTAATTTACCTTCGTTATGTATGTAAATATTGAGCCATATACTAATTTTAAAGGTATTCCAGATATGAAAATGTTTAATGTAAAAAAAATTACTTCCATTAATTTATTAAGGACTGGGATCGAAAAATTTTTAACATACATGTGGTATCATTTGGTTTTGGTCTTGTTTTTAATGAAACACGAACACCGTCTTTATTTTGAATTCATTTATTATATTAAATTTACAAAGTGTATTAATTTATAGTAAAGTTTTTTTTTATTTTATTTAAAGTCTACTTCGTAACTGTTCACTTCTATCCAGCCTCTTCGACTTCTATTTTTACTCTGTCTTGACTGACTGCTTAAAAAATTCTGTGTTAGTCCAAAATGTTTATTGACATTCGTTTTCTTTTGTAAAATGTCAAATTGCATAGAGTTACCGTATCGTCGATCAATGTTATAATTGCAATATAGGGTTAGCGTAAGGTCAGTTAATGTCCTAATCCCACAACCGGCCGTCCTGAACCTACATTCGTTCTCGAATGTCCCTCCCATGGCTTCATAAATTCAGCTACAGTCGTAGTGTTTGTCGGTCCCTCAAAATGTCCTACCTTTTGAACTACGTAACGACCATGGTTCAGTTTCTTTACGATTTTGTATGGTCCTAAAAACATGGGTTTTAATTTCATACCCGTGCCGAATTGAGTTCGCTTAATGGCTACCAATTGGTTAACGTCGTATACAGTTTCGGAGATTCTCTTACGATTGTATTCTCTACGGTTTTCCTGCTGTATTTCGAGGATATTTTTTCTAGCTTCCTCTCTGATATCGTCTCGATTGCTGTCAAGTTCTTTAATATTTAAGCTGTTAAGTAACTCGCGAATCTCTGAAGTATCATTTCTCTTCATGTCTAACCCAGTTAACAGCTTGAATGGTGTGAATTTGGTGCTTCTAGCTGGCGTGCTATTTAAAACTTGTTGAACTTGATCAACGTGTTTGTACCAGTTTTCGGGCTTTTCTTGACACAGTTTTGTTAGCATGGTAACTATTACATTATTTTATCTTTCGACCTGTCCTGTGATGTGCAATATTCTTCAAATTGATGGGATGTAAAAGCAGTACCTCTATCCGTTATTATTCTTCTAGGGTTGCCAAATGTTATTGCTTGTTTTGATAGGCGGTCTATAACTTCATTTGTGCCTGTACTTTTAGTGGGGTACAGCCAAACAAATTTGGAGAAGGCGTCAACAACAACTAATATATAGTTGTATTGCTTACGAGTAGATTCCATTGGCCCTACGTGATCGATGTGATACGTCAATAATGGCTTATCGGCTTTGTCAATTGGACTAAAAAATCCTTCCTTGCGTCCTCTTTTAGCTTCGGATACTAGACATTCTACACAACTTTTCACAACACGATCAACTTTATTCGTCAAATTTGGAATATAATACGTTTTCTCCAATAACTCTTGTGTCTTACGAGTGGCAAAGTGTCCTTGCCGGTGAGCTATCTGGATTATCTCTTGTTCCATTGAACTCGGTACTACTAATAATTCGTTGTTTTGATCTTTATGTAATATGTCGTATTTCAAGAAATAATCTTCGTATGAACAGGTTTCTAATATTTTCCTAATTGCTTTGACCCATTCGTCTTGTAATTGTGCCTGTTTTATTCGATGAATCAGCGAATCCTCTATCATCAAACATGTCAAACGACTTAAGGCGTCTACGTGTTTTATTTTCGATCCTGATCTATGCTCTATCTTGTAATTAAATTCTTGTAGAAAAAGAGCCCATCTCGAAACTCGTGGTGCTACGTCCTGTTTACGCATTGTTAGTGCAAAAGCGTTGCAGCCTGTAATGATTTTTATCGGTATTCCCAGCACGAAAATTCTTCATTTTTTAAGAGATTCAATAACAGCTAAAACTTCCAGCTCATATGAGTGGTACTTTTGTTCCGTCGGAGTAGTCTTCCGACTCATGTATTCCACGGGATGGAATAGCGATTTTTCATCTTTTTGCAGCAAAACTGCACCATAACCATGTAAACTGGCATCCGTATGAATTTCTGTGATTGCCTTTGGATCAAAAATTTTTAAAACTGGAGGGCTAATCATTGAATTCCTCAATTGTTCAAATGCTAAAATTTCTTCGTCTCCCATTTTAAATTTTGAATCTTTCCGCAACAAATTTGATAACGGTCTTGCTATTGATGCATAGTCTGGGATAAAACGTCTCAAATACGATGTAAGTCCTAAGAATCTCTGCAAGGCTTTCACGTTCGTTGGTAAAGGATAATTAATTACAGCGCGAGTCTTCTCGATCGACGGTGAAACTGTCGAATTCTCAAAAATATAACCCAAAAAATTAATTTTTCATTGTAAAAATTGGCATTTTGACCATTTAATATTCAATCCGTTTCTCTGTGCGACGTTTAAAACCTTATCCAACTTAGCTGCACCTTCATTTTCATCTGACGATGGTATGACAATATCATCCATATAAACAATTAACGTACCGTCATTTATCAGTTCACGAAATACAGAGGCGATGTATCTACAAAATACTGCAGGTGAGTTCGATATACCGAATGGTACAAACCTAAGCTCGTATTGGCCCTTACTAGTCACGAAAGCAGTAAATTTTTGAGAGTCTTGCTCGATAGGGACATGAAAAAAATCCGTTTCGTAAATCCAATGTTGTAAAGAATTAAGCACCCATTAATCTTTGTATCACGTCGTCAATAAGCGCCATAGGAAAATTATCACGTATAATTTTCTCGTTGAGTTTTCGATAGTCACAACACAAACGTTTTGTACCATCTTTCTTTTGTCCTAAAACTACTGGGGCTGAATATTCCGAATAGCTTTGTACTATAATTCCGTCTTGTAACCATTCTTTGACTTGATTGTCGATAAGACATTGATCGGTCTATGTGCAACTGGGTTGTCATCACTCAGAACAATTTTCATCTTCACGGGGTATGTATCTGGTTTTCTTGGTCTGTAAGCTCTTACTAAACTTTTTATATAATCCTGCATATGCCTTTCAATATGTTCTATTTGCAGTTCGTTTTTCATAAAATCACTTACACAACAGGATTGAACTATATCGGCAAACTCTTCATTTAGTTCGGCGATCGTATTGGATTTCATACTAGGTTGGTTCTCAACTTTTGAGCTACTTGCAGCAACATTGTCCTCAATAATTGGATTGATTTCCATTTTATTTTGGTTCTCATATTTTGAGCTACTGCCTGCAATATTATCATCATATTTAAACAATGACCACTCTGAAATCTTGTTACGAAATTTGGCTCCCTTTGCATCTATAATCAAGTCTACTTTTGATAAGACATCATTGCCAATCACTGCTGAGTACAAAATGTTACTCTCTTTAGCCACGTGAAATTTTATATCTATTTCCACTGCATCTAGTTTTGTACGCGCTTTAAAACTTCCTAGAGTTTTTATAGTCTTGCTACCTATGCCTGTTAATATTTTGAATTCAGACTTCAGTTGTACGTCGCACAGTGGTTTAGAGAATTTTTTTTTTTGGAAATAATTCGGTATCTCGGGAACTATTGGAGATATTATTACAAAATTTCACATGGTTAAGGTAAATGACGTCCTTTACGATCTGATGTGAATACCAATTATTCACATCAGATCGGCTTCTGATAAATGTCTTTGCCGCACCCTTAGGCAGTTGTTTAGCGTATATATACTTTCGTAAGTCATCCCAACCGACTGTACACGCAACGTCTTCAAACTCCTGTAACCAGTGCCTAACCTCTGGTAAACCATCACCAGAAAAGGAAGATATTGAATCTTGTATATCACGCAACGAAAAAATATTACCGTGTTCTACCACCATACGTCTTACCGCAGAAGAAGCTTCACCAATGTCTGAATCTGATCTTTCCTCCCTAAATTGTAAACAAAAATGTTGAAGCAAACGGTCTTGCAATTCTGACTTGTTACCAGTCTTTGAAAGGTTTAATTTTGTCAATTCCGCCTTAAGTTCTTCAACTGTCATACTTAAAATGTCGTTAGCTAGCATTTTTGAAGTGATCAGCTTTACAAACAGTATTATAAAAAATAAAATATAATAGACTTATAAAATAGAAAATTTAATGATGTACAAAAGTTTAGTATTTTTCTCGTTTTTTTTTTCTTTCTTCTCTTCCTCACCCTATAACTAATAAATTTAATCAACAATTTATTCCAAAATAATGAAAAAATTAAATCATCTAATACTCACATGTAACCATAACCCTTTATTAATTCACTCAAGGGTTAATTACATTTAAAAGACAAAAAAAAATCAAATATTCTTAACTATTCCTCAACAAGAAAAATAATTATCTCTATTCATCTAATAATGTAAATCATTAAACTTACATTAAACTTCTAAATTCTCTTCACATCGAGTAAAGTTGTATAAATTTAATATTCAATACTCTTCACATCTACTAATCTACACATCTACACTCTTAATTTGAATAACTTCTCCTTTGTTTTTAACACAACTTCTATAACTCTCAGTTTAAATAAACAGTAAAAAAATATGCTCAGTGGCAATATATTTTTGTATTTACTTATAATTCTTACTCTAACTCCTCTATATTGTAAGTATTACATTCATACCCTCTGCTGCTTCTTCATAAATTTGCCGCTGCATCTCACAACCACCAGCTTTGAAAGTCCACCACACTAATAATGAATACTTCTCACTGAGTCACCATCTAGTTCAGTGGTGTTCAAAAATAAAAATGAAGATGTATTGGTGAGAGAGCTACCCAGCAACCATAATGTCAAAAACTTAAAATCAGAAAAATATAAAAAAAGTTTAGATATAGAATTTTTATCAGATTCAGACAAATTATTAAATGAATATAATTTAAATGTTAAGGAAAAGAAAAAAATACACATTATACGGCCGAAATTCACTTAAATTTTTTATTTATTGCTGACTTTGTTTTTTTGTGTTCAATTGTAATTGAAAAGCGTGTGTTTGCTATGCTTCGTCAAAAAACAACCAACAACAATGCTTAATGATTTCTGAAAAAAATGACGATAGTCCGCCGCATGTGTTTTCATCGCTTGCTCAACGATGAATGAATAAAAGTTTTTAAAAGAGCATAACAAATGTGTGTAAATTTTTTAAACAATTGTTGTATGGCATGAACATCACTGATCTAGTTGCTTGTATTTTCAGTTCTGCTTCAACACGCAGTCTCTGCTTCATCGGAACAGAGCGATTTTAGCTATCAGCACATACAAGACTTTTAATGCAGTTTGTTGTTGTTATTTTTTATACACACTTTTTAACGGTTGTTTGCTTCTTTTTTTTACATAAGGAATTTTTCGAATAGCGACAGTCAAATATTTTATATTTTGTCTTCTTTAATTATAAGTGTTTTTTTTTAAACAAATTGTTAAATTTTTCCTTTAAAGCATAGTTTTTAAAACTTCTAATAAAATACTTTAATAGTTCTTTTATTTGATTTTGTGTTTTATAGCACAGCTTCACGAGTTAAACATTTTTTTTTTCGGTTGAGCCCCCAAGTTGTGGTATCATTTAGTTTTGGTCTTGTTTTTAATGAAACACGAACACCGTCTTTATTTTGAATTCATTTATTATATTAAATTTACAAAGTGTATTAATTTATAGTAAAGTTTTTTTTTATTTTATTTAAAGTCTACTTCGTAACTGTTCACTTCTATCCAGCCTCTTCGACTTCTATTTTTACTCTGCTTAAAAAATTCTGTGTTAGTCCAAAATGTTTATTGACATTCCTTTTCTTTTGTAAAATGTCAAATTGCATAGAGTTACCGTATCGTCGATCAATGTCATAATTGCAATATAGGATTAGCGTAAGGCCAGTTAATGTCCTAATCCCACATACATATATGTTAATAAAAATGAAGCCACTAAACTTACAGTGTTGAATCTTTTTTATTTGATTGAAATTATGGTTACAATTTACAAAAAGAAAAAAAAAAATATTTTAAAATCTACCACACTTTTGGACACCTTTTTTGTGCTCTTCAATTCTCTTTTAACAAGAGCCCAATATCTCTCCACTGGACTCAGCTCCAGGCAGTTTGGAGGAATTGCCTCTCTTGGTACAAATACCACATTATTGTTCTTGTACCACTCAAGACCTTTCTTACCATAGGGACAGATGCCAAATCAGGCCAAAAATAAGTGGACACATTAAGAAGTCTTATGAATGGAAACATCCTTTTTGGTGAACATTCCTTGATGTAAATTTCGGTATTTATATAGCCATTTGTAACATATGTTTGGCTTTTCTGCCGCAACTGCATATTGCTTGCCATACCAAGAACTTTTTAGGAAATTTTGTCTGCTTTTGAGTCCTAAACTTTTCTTCAACATTCCCTCGAGCATCTGCATACATAAAAAAAATTGAGCAAGAACCTGCGAAAAATTTTCCATACGTACATTTCGTCATCTATTATGCAGCAGGTATATTTTTGGTATAAAATTTGACTTCAATTTCCGTGCTGTGTCTTAGGCATCTAAATTTTTTGCAGAGTTCCTGTCAGGAACTTTTTAAACCTTGTACGTTTTTAAATCTTAACTAGCTTTAACTTTTCGTACCAAATAGTGCGAGTATTGACCTAACCGGGCTGCTTTCCTACCGGAGGTGTTGGGAGGTCTTTTGCAAATGCTTTCTATTTTTTGGCATCATGTGGACCATTCCTTCTACCTGAACCAGGTTTTATATCAACGGACAAGTTCTCCCGGTACTGTTTAATAACATTGGAAAAAGTTTGATAGAAGACCTCTGATTGTTTGCCCAACCTTTTGTAGGACTAAGTTGGGTTTTGTTGAAAATATTTAATAATTTTAGTACGCACTTTTTTCTGGTCACTCATTTTAATCAAATTAACAACAAATGAACATAATTGACATTAATCATAATAACTGAAATGCTTTACAAAGGTAACTTGATAAAAAAAATCAAATAATACTTGAGTTAAAAGTTTTAATGAAAACGTGTGTTACATCAAATGTTTCCATTGCGTTCCGTATCCTTGGATATGCAATTGTTTTGTCAGCATCAGTAGGAAAGGCCGTCGCCTGTCACTTCTTTTTATTGGCTTCATCTCATTGTATGAAATAAATGCAGCTAATGCAAAATAGCAAACGGCTTCTTCTTTTCAGTTTGCGTGTCCACACCGCAAGTATAATGTTGTGTCGACAGCAAAATAACCGCTTTATTCTTCTTAAACACATATGAACATAGTGCTATATCGCCTTCGTTGAAGCCGAACAATGTGCTGTTGACAGGACGCGTATGATTTTTTTGGAATTCCCGAGGCATACATGTCTTATTCGAGCACACTGTTCCAACATAAACGGTTTTCTTCCTGATCAAAGTACGCGCCAAATCAAAAGTTGTGAAAAAATTGTCGGCATAAATTGTGCGGCCTGTATTCAAATATCTCTCCGAAAGTTGAAGAACAACATTTTGCCCTTGATTCACCTCACGTGCCTGGTCAGGCAATTTCCCAGAGTAAATCATTCCTTTGACAGGATAAAATGATTTTGAGTCGCACAACCACCATATCTTTATACCGTACTTGGCAGGATTCGATGGAATGTATTGTGTGAAGCGGGTGCGGCCTCTGTATGGGATTTACTGCTCATCAACGGTCACTACATGTGAAATCGTCATCATCCGCACCTTCAAGACCAAATGCAGGAATAGCACCTTCATCGTCATAACTCATTTCCCCACCCATGAGTATGCAAATCTATCATCCTCACTCATTTGCTGGTAGCGTGTACTACGACAATTTCAGCAATGTTCAAATTTTCCTCTACCATTGTATTGTACTTTTATTTCTCTTTATAAAAGTAAAAATAAAATTCTGCACTCGATGTTCACTGTCTCAACTTTCACTGATTTGGTTTACGAAACTACAGCCGCTTTTATACCCTTTTCTACGTCTACCTGACTTCTAGCTTGTACATCTGCGCCTATGGGAGAGTAAAAGTAGGTATGCGAAAAAAGTAAGGGTAAATTTGAACAACTCAAAAGGTAAAAAACAATAAAATAATCCAAAAAGTAACTAAAATTCAAGGAACACGTTTGTGATGTGTTCAAACAATAAAACAAGTCAAAAGACAGTGCATTTATTAACGATTTCTTGAAATTCCAGTACAAGGTACCAGCGGACCTTTTCACACGTTCCCGTACTAAACACATTTAAATCTCAATAGAAACTAGACTATTGGTCGGGTATACTTCCCATGGAACATCAAGGAGTAATTTCAGTTAGAAAATGAAAAAGGTCCCCAGGGACCTTCTCACCCGCCGGAGGGTTAAAAGCCACTACACAATAATACAAATGAAATAAAAAAACAAAATCAATTACACACAAGACAACACACAAAGAATTTTTTCTACATTACTCAAATTACCTTAAGCAAGAAAACAAAAATTTACAAATTGTCGCTGCCTTTTTCTCTGCCAAAAAGTTCATCGTCATCAAATTGTCGCTGCCTTGTTCTCTAACAAAAATTCATCCTCATCAAATTTTCGCTGCCTTCTTCTCTGCCATTTGTGAAGAAAAAATTCTTCCCAAACACGCCAGAATACCTATAAATATACTTCTTAAAAATTGAGTATTTTTGTTAAAGTTTTTGTTGCTGTTGAACTAATTTTGTTTATATATTGTAAGAAAACAATTAAATATTCTGTTAAATATACTAAAACTTTTAAAAAAAATTGTTTTTTAAAATGTAAATTAAACGTTTTAAATGTAAAAACAAGTTGTAAACTTTCTACATGGTCAGAAGTCATACCACTGGAAGACATAACAGCAAAGTCTGTTGTCACTGCTTTACTACATGTTTGGATATCCCGATATGGCGTTCCCGCTCAAATTACTGATGATCAAGGTAGCCAATTTCGCGAATTTTGTAAAGTTCTTGGGCTCATTGAAAGATGCCATCATTCTTTAAAGGCAGCTTTAAAGTGTTACAAAACTCAAGACTGGGTGGATAATTTACCATCAATCCTAACGGGTTTACGATCAGCAGTGATTTAAGATATTGAATTTTCTCCTTCAGAAATGTTATATGGGACAAATTTACGTCCTCCTGGTGAATTTTTGAAACTTACGAAAGGTCAAGAACTAATATCGATTGGGTAATATAATTTTGTGAACAAATGCAAATGCTTAAAGCTTTCCCTACTCCTCATCATGGTGCAATCAGTTACTTTGTACCAAATACATTTAAGAACTGCACTCAAGTTTTTGTTAGACATGATGCTATTAGGAAACTAATGCAACGTCCATATGATGGTCCCTATAAGGTGAATATCTGTAATCATAAAAATTTAAAATTGCAAGTAGCTCGAAAAGGAAAAGTTACATCTATTGACCGAGTTAAACCAGCGTTTATTTTCCAAGAAGAATCAAGTGAAGAATAAAATATAGTCCCAAAACAATTCCCAAGCAAAATGTCCAAAATAATGAATGAAATGATCAGACTTCGTTCAGGGTGTCGAGTTACCTTCGATTTACTCTTAATTCTCGTTGTCACTGGGGCGGGGATACTATGGCATATTTATATAATAAAATTTAAAAATAAACCGGGAAACTAAAGAGAAAAAAACAGTTTGTGGTGGAAAAATAGAAAAGGAAAGATTAATATCAAATTTATCCTATTTTAGTACTAATTTTATTCATTCAATAATTGCAAAATCTCTGCCAATATCTTGTAACTTAAATTTTTTTTTCCTTTTTTCGAACTCTTTTACATGGCGAAGAACAGCTGACGCTATTATTAAATGAGTTAAAAACAGCTTCAGCTAGTTTTATATTTACAGTCGACTTTAACGTCAAAAGTATACTTTAACTTGTCTATGGTAGACCTAAAGTCCACTCTTAATGCCCCATTGTTTATTAAACAATGGGCCATTGTTTATAAAACATTTTTCATCACAGATTGTCTGAATTTCACGTTTAATATTTTCACTACAACTTTTTCAATTGAAAATGAGAACTTTTCAATTCAGAAAATATCAATTAGAATTGTGATTTTTCATTTGATATTCAGAAAATCCTAACTGAAAATGAGAATTTTCATTTAAAATTCGGAAAAACTCTTTTTTTTGAAATTATGAAATTAGCAATTGAAAATTAGAAAATGAAAATAACATAAAAATTTGTATAAAATTAATAATAATAATAAAACCTTTAAACAATAAAAAATTCATGACCAACCGGCATATTTTGCATTTCTATTGCTGCTGCATGAAATGTTGTCGAGTGCTGAATAGCTCCACTGCAGTCGCCAACTGTTATTTGAGCAATGGCTTCATCTATCAAACTTTCACGTTGGGTGGAAAAGTGTTAGGTACATTAACTTTTTATTTCCCTGCGCTTTTATTTTTGACCATATTGTTTCAATGGGGTTGAGTACTGGGGAATATGGGCTCAACCTTAGCAGAGTTGCTTTTGAGTTTTTGAATAATCTCTCAAGTTTGTCGCAAACTACTACTAAAACGTTGTTGCCGAAATCATCCCATTTTTGAAAAACATAATTTACATACTCATTTGTAACAGTCGCGTTAAAAGAATCTTTTATTTTCAATTAAGCTTCTCTGAATTTTAAGTTAAAACTCTCAATTTCAATTGTTCTTTTCCTAATTTTAAATAAAAATTCAGTTTTTCAATTTCAATTATAAGAAAAAATTCTCATTATCAATTGTTCTTTTCCGAATTATAAATGAAAATTCTCATTATCAATTGGGATTTTCGGAATTTCAAATGAAAATTCTCAATATCAATTGTTCTTTTCCGAATTTCAAATGAAAATTCTCATTTTCAATTTGTCTTTTCCGAATTATAAATAAAAATTCTCATTATCAATAGATATTTTCTGAATTATAAATTAAAATTCTCATTATTAATTGCTCTTTTCCGAATTATAAATGAAATTTCTCATTATCAATTGCTATTTTCTGAATTACAAATTAAAATTCTCATTATCAATTGTTCTTTTCCGAATTATAAATGAAAATTCTCATTATCAATTGTTCTTTTCCGAATTACTGTTGAAAATGGTGTAGTTTTGCGCAAATTCATTCCTATACAAATTTTGAATTGAATTAATTGTTTTTGTTAATAAATTATTTTTTATAAAATATAAAAAAGTGTTAAATTATCGCGAATCAATATTTCACATGAAATGTGTTCCCTTTTTCCATTTTACGTTCATCAACTTTTTTCACGTGAAAAAATTCCCCATGTTGTGAAATTTTTAGATGGAATTTTGTAAACAATAAACATCTGTTACGAACAAAGTTAACTATTGTGAATGAAAAGTTTAAGGGAATATCACGATAGCAAATTCCCCTTCGAGGGAAATGGATATTTCATGGGAACATAAATTTCACATGTTTTGCCGATAGGGGTGAATGCTTTAAATGAAATTTTCATACAAAATTTGATTTT
This sequence comes from Calliphora vomitoria, assembly GCA_942486065.2. Lineage (NCBI taxonomy): Eukaryota > Metazoa > Arthropoda > Insecta > Diptera > Calliphoridae > Calliphora > Calliphora vomitoria. The sequence goes on along the minus strand of OW818030.2, from coordinate 57,366,245 downwards.
CAAAAATTTAAATTTAAAAATTGTATATGAGTAAGGCCTTCAGTGTTTGAGTTTTGTTTATTTTAAACAACTCATTAACCACTAAAAATCCAATTCTTACCAATAGAGTTCCTGCAGGTGTAGTAGTCATGATATCTCTTTTAAGCCTTTCCTGAGTATTCTTCTTCCATGATAATGTGTTATCAAGATCCCTAAATACTTAACTCCATCTGATAAAGTCAGCTCAACGACGTCTATTTCCTGCAAGTTAAAACTCTCTACCCTATATATCCTGGTAAAGAGTACTCCGTTTTCGTTGGGTTTATACCCAGCCCCACTGCATAATTTCGCTGATAGTCGAAAGAAACTTTCCCTTGATCAAAATTACAACGGCGCGTCGTCGCACAGGCAACTATCTTCCTACCCTTAGTTTCAAAGATCTTGAGAATAGAGTTCACCTCTAGTAACCATACCTGATGTGGGACAATACTCCACCATGTGGTGTACCCTTGGTAACCAATCTTCTAATCTTGTCATCCGCTAGGCTCGAGTTGATAATCCTGCTGCCAAGCATCGAAACTATCCAACTCACTAGGAAGACCTTACCCCGAGTTCAACTAATTATTAATTAAAGGCTCCCGCTATATCCAAAAACGCAGCTAGTGTATATTGCCTATACTCTAAGCCACTTACTTACCCTTGAGGTAAGCGTCTGTGAGTTATCCTCCCTTTGAATGTACCATACGACATTTGGGTCTTTGGATAAAATTCGCCGGAACCTGGACAACTCATTGATGTTATCAACGGATTCACAGTATATATCTTTCATACTTATTGAAACATACTTTATAGTTGTTCCAGTTGCTCGAAAGTTCTGTGAGCTTGGCCTTATTGAACAACCTTCTAACCGTCGATCTTTACTCCACACTATCTATGTCAAATGGCAAAGTCCACATAAAGTTAGCTGCGTCCCTTGCTATAACAGGTTCCCCAAGTTGTCCGAAAATAAACAGTCGGTTTCCACCCTCCTATCTCTTATGACATTATCATTACTGTTGGTTTCCCTATAGCGACTCTCCTTCTCGTATACGCCGTCAACTCCTGCACCTCATTACCTGGTGGATCTGTTGATTCGTACGGCATGTAAGGCCATTGTCAGCATGCGCTCACCCTTGGCCTCTCTGTTTATAACGGATCTCCGCATCTGAAATAATGAGATATTAAAATATTGTGTTCATTCTTTACCATATTTAACTCAATACTACGTATTGGATATTTCCCATCCTCATGGAAAATATTTGAGATAGTAATGATACCAAAACCGGGAAAAGATGTAACTCAAGTGCCATCATACCGTCCCATTAGCCTGTTGTCAATATTCTCAAAACTTTTTAAAAAGTAGTTACTATAGGTGCACCTTGATGAAAATTTCATTATTCCTGACCATCAATTTGGTTTCAGAAGGAAGCATAGTACTAGCGAACAGGTACATCGGATAACTTCGAGAGCAAGCAGTATTGCTCATTATTTATTGACATATCTCAAGCCCTCGATAAGGTCTGGCGCTATGGACTAATACACAAAATGATTAGATTATTGCTTGCGTATGAACATAAACCTCATTAAAATTACATACAAGAAAGATCTTTCCAAATGCCTACGAGCGCACTGACTCAAACATATACATTTGCGGATGATACCGCTTTTTTAAGTACACATGAAAACCCCTCAATAGCTTCTGAACAACTCCAGTCTCACTCTTAGACCAGAAAGTTGTCCTTTCATAAAGATAAATAATATCAAAATTCCAGAACAGAGCCATGTGAGATATCTCGGTATCCATCTTGATATCCGTTTAACATAGACCCACCACATTGAAGCCAAGATTACACAAATATTACACAAATTGGCCCACGGCTCTAGACTTGGAGTACAAAGTGCTTTTGTACATAACAGTTATAAAACCGATATGACTTTATGGCATTTAGCTATGGGGACGGTTGATTATCCCCAGATCTAATAGAGTTGAACAACCAATCTTGGGCTTGTTCGGAAATGCATCACGCGCTGCATCTGATGTGTATCTGTGATTTGTTTTTGATGCTAAAGCGCAGACGATGCATCAGCCATTTTTGTAATGCTTGTTTGATGTTTTTGCGCATCATCAGTTCATTTTAGAGCTCAAGACATTTGCAGTATTGTCAACTATTGCTTTTGCAGCGCAGTGATGCGCTGCCGATGTCGATGTCACCGATGTCTTAATCTTCAGTACCTTTGTCGTGTAATGCCTGACGTTGATGACGTACAATCATCCACAGCTCTTGGCGAAGCCTTGAACGCTTCAGAAGTTGGAGAACCACCCTACTTATTTCCACCTAAACGACATGCTGATGAGGTCGCAGACCCTTACGAGTGCAGCATCTACATGACACTCCCCAGAAGACCAACCCAAAACTGCTGTTACTGGATCGTAAATTCTTTCGAATTTAGCGACGTCCTGCCGATGCTTTTTGAGAAGAAGCCGGATCTCTCTTGCACCCGTTCTTCTAAGTTTGCACGACCAAGTTCCTGTCGTATTGTTCGTCTACATAAATCCATTAGTGGTAATGGTTCAGCTATAAAATAATAATATTATTTAGTATATTAGTTATTGGACTATATTAATTTAAATATATATATTTTCATTCATATTGTTCCTATAAGGAACATAAGGCCGTATTATATAACGATGGCTTAATATAGAAAGTTCGTACATCGTTTTTTTTTTTTTTTTTTTGTTTCAAAATCGAGGTTTTCGCATATTTTGGTAGACAAAATTCAAATACACCTCTCCTAAAAAAATTCAGTTTCCTATGTTGACGAATAACAGATTTACAGTAATTAAAAAAAACCCTAACTCATTTCAATAATAGAAAAGGGCTAACTCATTTAATCTTGAATGCATATTTTTTGGTTTATATTAAAACAAACAACTTTTCTAAAAGTATATTTCGATGTATACAAATTTTTAGTTGTTTATTTTTCACTTTCAGATTTTACTCAGTTTTTTCCATCTCCTGTAAAGTAACTAAAAGTTGAGATACGGCCTTTCTATATTAAGCCATCGACATACTTAAATACATATAATCTATAAAACACAAAAAATGTTTCTACCTATGTCCGTCATAGACTCTGAAACTATCCAAATGATTACCTCCAAACTGGTATCATTGGAAAGGAAATTTTCTGAGGATGGTTTTAGACACCTAAAATGCTACGTTAGGTACATGCGGTCCATTCGTAAAGCCGATTTTCGAATTTCCCCATACAACCATTTTTCTACCTATGTCCGTTATATATTCTGACACCATCCAACTAAGGGGGTAAAATCGGTATATCTATATCTCCGGAACTGATAAAGCTAGCACCAAAAATCCAACTTAATCTAAATTTATGCAAGAAATAAGTGGACAGGTGTGTGATACGTTTTGTACTTTTAAGGGGATAAAATTCGTGAAGCTCGAGTTTTAATACTTTTTTGTATCCCATATTTCACAAATAAAATTTAAATGGTGTTACAAATTAATGTCATTTATTTGAATTTTATTATTCGTTTTATTTAATTTTCAATTTGACCGTTTTATGTGTTATTGCCAGACTAAATGTACTTGAATTTATCTATGTCAATCATATGTTGATCTCGTTTGTTTGTAAGTAACGATTAGTTACGTCTTGTTAATCTCGTGTCATTCTGTCATATCTGAAGGAACTTGAGAGGAGAAAAGTTCTAATTTTATTACATCGTTTAATAAGAAGGGATAGAATTAAGTAAGTTCTTTCACTGTAGTATTTTAATGTATTTAATATAACTATATATTTTTAGATAATAAAACGCATCGTTTTGAATTTATACATGAAATAAAATACAGCGTTTATTCCCTTAAAGTGTTTTGTTATTTCTATCCGGTGTTACTGCCGTAACACTTAGTTTGCTGCCGCAACATTGTTTATTATTTAATTTGATGCTGTCGTTTTATTCAGCCCGAAGTTAATTATAAATGCCACGCCGAAGTGAGCGATTAATTGAAAAGAAAATGTCCGATGCCGAAGGAAATAATGCCGCCAAATCTAAAAGTGCCGAGTCGTTGGACACCTGTAGTGACAATGAGAAAACGATGATTGAACAGCTATCTACAGCGGAATTAAGAGAAGAAATTTTGCAACTTAAGGAATCATTGAAACTTTTAATGGAGAGGCCCCACATGCCAACACATGCCCAACATATTTTTGGAATGGCTGCGCTTAATACAACCAATACGCCTCCTGCCGGAGCGAACTGCCACATGTACACAACGCCAGCAGCCGTGCTGCCAGCATCAACGCCGCCGATGCAACAACAATCGAATTTATGTGAGTACTAGCACTAAACCCGGTGCGCTTCGCCACCCCAATTGGATGAAAGAAATAGTACTATTAAGTCCCCATCCATACTGTGAAACATTTGCTGCAAAACATTTGTGTTTGTCGATGAAAGGGGAAAGAGAAATGGTAAAGGGTACTCTGTTTTATCCACATTTATTTGTTCATATTCGTTCTGTACAGAAATGTCAAAAACTGAAAAGCAAAAGCTTCACTGTGTGGACACGAATGCAGTTTCAAAAGAGAATTTAAAAATGTTTTGCAGCAAGTGTTTCACAGTTTGGACCGGGACTAATTCTCCCTTTGTGAATTAAAGCTAATTCAGGATAATATGCCTCTAGATTCATGTTTATTGAATCATTGTATTGTGGCTTCTAGCACATTCGAAACGTATTATTATAATTAAATAGTACCATTTAGACCCACATTTTATATGCCCACTCATGATCATTTTTATAGTAAATGCTAAAGAAATGTACCACTAAAGTCACTTTTTGTGAATTCTAACTCATTCCGGATAATGTGTGCCTAATTTTGAATTTTTAGGTTTAATTTTATAAAATTGTCAAAAAATATTATTAGTTGAAAAAAGTACATGTGAGTCCCTTTTTTAGATTCTTATTCGGTCAGGATCATATACCATTCGAAGAACGAAAAAATACAAATTATTTTTGTATCCTCAATGACATATAGATGGCTTAGTGACTTTCTTTCTTTACTCAGAAGCATATCAGTAAACTAATTGAATATAATAAAAAGTATCATTAGAGGAAAAAGTACCGATTTTCCACACTTGAAGCACCGTCAAGTTTTAAATCAAGGTAATTTCCTTATTCTAAGTTCAATATATTAGAAAATTCAAAATGTACTATTTGGAGAACGAAAAAAAAACGTCTTAGTTTGGTTTAGTTCACAATTTTTGGTATCATAATACAATTGAGCACCCTATTCTTGCATATTTCTTTAGTGAGAAATATATTAGCCTACCATAATGTATTTAAGCTAACTAATTTAATATATTAAAAAAGTACCATTAAAAGAAAAAGTACCCATTTTCCTTTATCCTCTTGAACATGCGTTAAGTCTGAATTTAAAATTTGTATAGCATTTCCTATATTATAAACTGAATTTGTTTCTATAACACTTACTATTTAATAAATTTTTGAAATTCTTCTTGAAATTCTTTTTGGAAACTCTACTATAAATGTATTTAAAAAGTACTATTACAACAAAGAAAATGTACCATAATATCTCCAATTTAATTTTTACTCACTGAGGAGCATATATTTTATATTTCTAGGTCCATTATTATAGAAAATTCAAAATATACCATTAGAATAATGAAAAAGCTCCATAATGTTCCCAGTTATAGAATCCTACTCGCTCAAGTCCATATAATATTATGTTCATGTTTCTAGATTTATTATAGAAAATTTAAAAAGTACCATTAGAATAAAGAAAAAGTATTATGTATTCTCTTTGAATTTTCACTCACTTAGAACAATATGCTGTTAATTTGGTATTTCTAAATCCATTATTAGAGAAAATTCAAAAAGTACCTTTATAATATAGAAAAAGTGGATTCCCAATCGGTCGGGATCATATAAGCTTTATTTCACAATTCTAAGTTCATTGGTGAAGAAGATACAAAAAGTACTATTAGAATTTAGAAACAGTACTATACTCCCCCTTAAATTTTCACTCCCTTATGACAATATATGTTTAATTTTATGTTTCTAGGTCCATTATTATAGAAAATTCAGTTCACAACTGAATGCGTAAGAGTGCGGACGTTATTTCTTCTCGTATTGTACATAAAATTTGTAAAGATGCCTTACGAAGTGTGTGGTTCTTGTTCCGGTCAAATTACTGATGATATGGATATTCAGTGCCGTGCCGGTTGTCAAGTTCATTTTCATGCAAAATGTGTTAAAATTGATAAAAATATTTTAAACATTATAAACATTTCGCCTAATTTATTTTGGATATGCAATTCTTGCTCTAGTGTTGCTAACCTTGGTTTATTATCAAAAATTAAAACTCTTTCGGATGAAGTGTTTAAAATATCCGGAGAGTTAACAAATATTCAAAATTCTCTTACAAACATTAACAACAACGTAGATAATTCAAGGCCAAATAATGATGTGGATACTCGGTCATTAACCTCTTGTAACACTGAGACTTCTCATCGCAGTGAAAGAGCACATTGTTCAAATGTTCTAAATGTTGCTACTATAAAGAAAAATAAAAATGCACAAAAAAGAAATAAACAAAAACATAAAAATAACAACAATGCTATTGCTGGTAGTTTATGTGTGGATACAAACATTCGAGCTGCTCCGTCTAAAGTAAGTTTGCACGTTGCAAAATTACATAGAGACACAACAACAATAGATGTTATTTCTCATGTTTCTAAAACTCTCTCCGTTAATGCTGAGGATTTCCAATGTTATCGTTTAACCAAACGTGATGCCGACCTTAAAACACTTAGGTCAATAAGTTTTTTGTTGATATCGCCTTCTCAATTTGTTGGAGAAATTAAAAGAGTTGAGAATTGGCCTTACGGTGTTAAAATAAAAAATTTTCAACACAAAGCAAAAAACGAAGCACCGAGTCTGACACCAACAAACAACTAACAAGTCAGTCTCTTTTATGTTCGCTCTTATCTTCAAACTCCTCTTTGGATATTGCACACAAGAACAATTCTACAACAACAACACCTGCTTGTACCAGTTTACAATCGTATCAATACTCAATTTTTTATCAAAACGTTAGTGGTATGCGTACTAAAACAAATGATTTTAATTTATTCGTATCGTCACGAGAATATGATTTAATTATTATTACTGAAACTTGGCTACATGACAAAATCTACAGCTCTGAGTATTTCGACAATTATTACATCGTTTATAGGCATGACCGATGTTTAACTAATTCATCGAAGGAAAGGGGTGGAGGAGTTCTTATTGCTGTGAGAGCTGACTTTAAATCAGAATATTTTTCTCTTAATAATACTCATATTATTGAACAACTTTGTGTAAAGATAACATTTACTAACAATAACTCAATTTTTATTATTGTATCTTACATTCCTCCTAACAGTGATGAATTAATTTATAGATACCATTTAGAAAATATTCAAAACATAAATGATAAGTTGGAGTTAAATCAACATATTTTTGTGTTAGGAGATTTTAATCTAAAGAATATATCATGGAAATTAGAAGATAATATTTTATTACCTTATAATATTTTAAATGATACTGATGAGTATGTAATTGGTTTTTTTCTTTCTAACAATTTTAGACAATTTAATTGTTTTAAGAACGATATTGGCAGAACTTTAGATTTGATTTTTGCTACTGATTATTTAAAAACATCATGTAATTTGTCTCCAAATCCGGTTTCTCCTAATACAGTGCATCACAAAGCACTAGTCTTTAACTTTGAATTTTTTACTTATGATAAGGAACTCTTGAGTCAGGTTCAAAATCATAATTTTAATAAGGCAAATTTTGTTGGACTAATTGAATATTTTAAGAATGTGGATTGGTCCTTAATTTATAATTCCGATGATCCAAATATTATTTATTCCAATATATGCAACAATTTTGATGCTGCAATTACAAACAATGTACCCAAATTTCAACCCAAACTAAATAATAAACCTATTTGGTTTAATTCTAGGTTATGTCACATGAAAAATATAAGGAATAAGGCTTTTAAGAAATTTAAAAAATCTGGTAACGATATTGATCGTGCAAATTTTATTTTAGCAAGAAATGAATTTAATTTTTTGCAAAATTTTCTTTATAAACAATATATTTCCAAAATGGAAAATAAAATAAAATATGATTCCTCTGCTTTTTGGCATTTTATTAATAATAAAAAAGATAATAATCGTATTCCAAAACGTATGTTTTATGAAGATACATCTTCCAACGGCAATCAGGAATCTTGCGAATTATTTGCGGATTACTTTCAAAGCACATTTAGTCAACAAAATTCTAATATTTTTGATATCCAGGGACAACTTTGTAATACTGATCATAATTTTGATATTTATATAAAGGACGTAGTCGATGCTATAAATTCTTTAAGTAATGATACTAAAGCTTCTGTCGGAAATTATCCCCCTATATTTTTTAAAAAGTGTTCGGAACAAATTGCGGAAGCAATTCTGTTTCTATTCAACAAATGTATTAAACATGGGTTGTTTTTAAGTGACTGGAAACTTTGTTCTATAGTGCCTATTTTTAAATCTGGTGATCGTAGTATGGTAACCAACTATAGACCTATTATCAAACAGTGTACTTTTGCCAAACTTCTGGATAAAATTGTAAAAGATAAACTTTTTACATTAATTGGACATTCAATATCTCCTTGCCAACATGGCTTTTTTCCAGGTAGATCTACTACTACTAATTTGGCTTTAGTAACCCATGAGATAATTAACTCAATGGAACACAGGTCACAATGTGACGTTATATATACAGACTTTGCTAAAGCGTTTGATTCCGTTAATCATAATATACTCTTGCATAAACTAAATAATTTTGGCATATCCAATAATATTTTACTGTTTTTTATAAATTTTCTAGTGAACAGGAAAATATATGTTGCCCTTGGAAATTTTAATTCTAATAAATTAATTGATGCATATTCTGGTATTCCTCAAGGAACACATCTTGGACCTTTATTATTTTTAATATTTATTAATGATTTGCCTCCAATTTTTAAATTTTCAAAATGTCTTTTATTTGCAGATGATATGAAATTATTTGCAAATGTAACTAATGTTAATGATTGTAGTAAACTACAATCCGATTTAAATCGCTTATCAGAGTGGTGTTCTAAAAATTTTATTAAAATTAATGTTTCAAAATGTTGTATAATTTCTTATACGCGTAGTTTAAACCCTATTATGTTTAATTACATAATAAATAAAATTGAACTCAAACGTGATGTTGAATTTAAAGACTTGGGAGTTATTTTTGATGTTAAAATGTCATTTGTGAATCATATTGATTACATAACATCTAGAGCATATAGTATGTTAGGGTTTCTAAGAAGAAATTCAAGGGAGTTTAAGGATCCTTATACTCTTAAATCCTTATATATTTCGCTTGTTCGTAGCTTATTGGAATATTGCTCAATTATTTGGAGTCCATTTTATAAAAAGGAATCTAACCGTATTGAACGGATCCAAAAAAAATTTGTAAACTTTGCTTTTACATTATTATGTTGGCCTAATGATCCTTCTTATGCATCTAAGAGGAAATTGTTTGGTCTTCAAACATTGGATGATCGCAGATCTTGTTGTTGTGTAATGTTTGTTTATAAAGTTTTGTCTGGTCAAATATTATGTACCGAAATTTGTGAACATTTTACATTATTTAATCCGCCGAGAGATATGAGGAGAAACCGCATTTTTGAGGACACTTTGCATAGGACAAATTATGCTTTAAATGAGCCAATTACAAGATGTCTGAAACTATGTAATAGTATTTCTCCTATATTAAATTTTAATGTCAGTCTGAATAGATTTAAATTAAACTTATTTATGTTGTACAATTAATTAATTAAATGTAAGTAATCTGTAAGAATTATCTGTAGATGAAATGAATAAAATAAAAAAAAAATAAAATAAAATAAAAAAATTTAAAAAGTACTATTAGAATAAAGAAAAAGTACCATAATGTCCCCACTTGTAGATTTTCTTTCGCTTAGGTCTATATAAGAGTTATATCATGTTCATTGGTGAAGAAAATACAAAAAGTAGCATTCGAATAAAGTACGAAAAAGTACCAAAATGTCTCTCCCTAGAATTATCATTCACTTAGTAAATTTAAAAAAGTACCATTATAATAAAGAAAAGGTATCAAGAAGTATCCCCTTGATTTTTCACTTACTTAGTACCATATACGCTTAAATTCATATTTATATGTCCATTATTACAGAAAATTCAAAAATTACCATTAAAAAACAGAAAAAGTACTAAAGGGCAGCCACTTGTGGATTCCCACTCACTCGGGTCCATATGAGCTTTATTTCATGTTTCTAGGTTCATTGGTGAAGAAATTACAAAAAGTACCATTCGAATAAAGAAAAAGTACCAAAAAGTCTCCCTCTAGAATTCTCACTTACTTAGGACCATATATGCTCAATTTCATGTTTCTAAGTCCATTGCTATAGAAAATTCCAAAAAGTACTTTTAGAATAAAGAAAAAGTACCATGAAATGTCCGCTTGAATTCTTACTAACTTAGAACCATATACATTTAATTTCGTGTTTCTATGCCCATTATTACAAAAAAATCAAAAAGTACCATTAGAATATAGAAAAAGTACCAAAAAGGCAGCCACTTGTGGATTCCCATTCACTCGGGTCAATATAAGCTTTATTTCATGTTAATAGGTTCATTGGTGAAGAAATTACAAAAAGTACCATTCGAATAAAGAAAAAGTACCAAAAAGTCTCCACCTAGAATTCTCACTCACTTAGGACCATATATGCTTAATTTCATGTTTCTAAGTCCATTGCTATAGAAAATTCAAAAAAGTACCATTCGAATAAAGAAAAAGTACCAAAAAGTCTCCACCTAGAATTCTCACTCACTTAGGACCATATATGCTTAATTTCATGTTTCTAAGTCCATTGCTATAGAAAATTCAAAAAAGTACCATTAGAATATAGAAAAAGTACCAAAAAGCCCCCACTTGTGGTTACCAACTCATTCGGGTCCATATAACCTTTATTTCATGTTTATAGGTTCATTCGTGAAGAAATTACAAAAAGTACCATTCGAATAAAGAAAAAGTACCAAAAAAGTCTACCCACACTCACTTATTACCATATATGCTTAATTTTATGTTTCTAGGTCCATTATTATAGAAAATTCAAAAAGTACCATTAGAATGAAGAAAAAGTACCATAAGTACCACTCTAATATAGAAAAACTGCAATAAAGTTTTCCCCTAAAATTCTCACTCACTTATTACCATATATGCTTAATTTCATGTTTCTGGGCCCATTATTAAAGAAAATTCAAAAAGTACCATTATAAGAAGAAAAAAGTACCTATATTTCAGTTCTCACATTTTGGTACCTAAATATTATCCCCTACTCCTAACTCTAACTTCACTGAGATACATATCAGCTAACTTTAATGTCGATAAGTGAAATAATTTAAAATATTAAAAAAAAGTACCATTAGGAAAAAAGTACCAAATCCCCTTTTCCTCCTTGAACACCCCTCAAGTTTGAAATTTAAAAATATTCCATTTTGCCAAAATTGGTTATGCTTAAAGACATGCCTCAAACGATTAAAATCTGTGTTAATGTGCTCAAGAAAAATAAGTTTTAAAAAAAGTACCAAACTGTTTTCCCGGATTTGGACAAATATACATCTTGTCAGTCGAGTTCCAAATAGCACTCTGTTAGTTAATTTTTGCATGAATCCAGGAACCAATATTAAAAATGTATCAAAATTGGCTGAAAATGTTAAATAAAATGAATTTTTCCGTTTTTACCCCCTTTTTGGTACCTTTTTTATCCCCATTGTGGTGTTAAAATTGTATCCAAATAAATTTCTGTATCATGGTGGGAGCTTAAAATAAAATATTTATATGTCTTTATCAATTTGTAGAAAAGTATAGTTTTTGAAAAAAGTACCAAAAATAAACACAATTTTTATCCCTTAAGGGTTCGAATTTCCAAAAAGTACCAAACTTATATTTGTTATTTTTTTATAAGTAAAGAATATGATTTTAAATTTGTTTGTATGTTTATTGGTTTAAAAGATACATATGGTGCCAAAAAAGTACCAAAATACAGTTTTTACCCGTTTTCTCCCCTAAAAAGTCCGAATTTTAAAAAAGTACCGGACACTTGTCAGCTTATTTTTTAAATGGAGTAACATGATATTGTAAGTTTTTTTGTATCTTTATTAGTTTTGAAGATATAAGGTTACCGAATTTACCCGATTTTACCCTTTTTTACCCCCTAAACGTACGAGTTTCCAAAAATCCCTTCTTATCGGATCGTTTTGGGGAGGGAGGAACACACAGTTAAAATTTCGTGATTCTAGCTTCAGTCGTTTGGGCTGTGCGATGATGAATCAGTCAGTCAGTCAGTAACGTTACTCTTTTATATATATAGATAAAATGCCATATATGTATTATTTGCCTAATACTGCCGCACAACAACCTGTGCCAACCACAGTCACTTTGCCCCCTTTATCGTCACAACCGACCACATTCGTACAACCTCAATCTACACACATATTTACAAATACGATACCGCGAATGACACCCGCTATTTCATCTAATTATTTTCCGCCACATTCACAAAATGCTGCTATGCCGGTTCCAGCACCACAGCCTAGCGAGCGGCAAACGTATCGTGAACTTCGCAAACTACACGACTTGCCCGAGTTCTCTGGCTTACCAGAGCATTGGCCAATGTTTAACGTAGCGTATAATGAAACAACAAGAAATTACAATTACACAAATTTAGAAAATTTAATGCGACTACAAAAAGCTTTAAAAGGAGAGGCCAAATCAAAAGTTGAATCTTTTTTGATCCACCCGGACAGCGTGAGCCAGGTAATTAATGTGCTGGAGTTCCATTATGGACGCCCTCAGGTTCTCATACGTAGCCAAATTGCCAAAGTCCGATCCGTTCCACCTATAACAGGGAGAAAAATGTATGAAATTGTAAATTCAGTACGATGGTATCTAACCTTACTGCTTTTTTGGAGAATGCCGGTGCAACCCCTCATTTATCAAACCCTACTCTACTTGACGAACTAATCCATAAGCTGCCACCATCAAAAAGAGAGGAATGGATGCGATATTCTACACAAAATCTCTGTCAGTATCCCAGCGTACGCCAATTTAGCACATGGTTGCATGAAGTTGCGACTTATATTGCTCTTGCAACTGAGGTTGAGAACACTGATGTGGGCTGTGGTAAAAAGGAAAAAATTAACCCATCATTCACTATAACAACGGAATATCGTCTTACCAAATGCCCTATGTGTCAACAAGAACACAAATTGTACCAGTGTAATAATTTTAAAGAATTGACAACGGCTGACAGATGGTTGTTTGTTAAAGATAAAAATATCTGCTTTTGTTGTTTGCGTGCTGGTCACAATTCGATGAAGTGTCAAACTAAACGACAATGTGGATTGTCCAAGTGCACCAGAAACCACAACAGATTACTCCATGAGGATAGAGTTCAGAACGTAAATAACAATAGAAACTGTAACAATAGAAACGAAATGTCAAATGTCAGTGATGGTACTATACCGATAAACACTGAACATGCAAACAGTGTTGTCAATGCAATTGTTGATAATTCATCTAACACGGGGACATTATTTAAATTTTTGCCAGTTCAATTAAAGGGACCAAAGGACTGTATTAATATTGTTGCTTTTATAGACGAAGGTTCTAAGATTTCACTTCTAGAGGAGGATGTCGCCTTGCAAATTGGCTTGAAAGGCTTAACAAGCAACTTGTGCCTCGGGTGGATTGGAGGCAGAAACAACGAATGAAGTGTCAAGAAAAGTAAATTTAGAAATATGTGGTACTAATGAAAATAGTATGAGTTTTGACATGAGAAATGTGTGGACTACTGGGAATTTAAAATTGCCAGCACAAAATCTACATTCTAATAATTTAAAAAATAAATTTCCGATTTTGAATAAAATAAAAGTAGACGATTATTTAAATGTTATGCCAAAATTGCTGATCGGGTTACCCCACATAAGACTAGTTCGACCATTAAATGTAGTAAATTTGGATGACTGTTTCGCGGTACACCAAACTAATTTGGGTAACATATTCTTCGGGTCAAACGAGGATTCGCCAGCAGCAACTGTATGTAGAATTGATGTGGATGTTTTGGATGAGATTCATCAACAAATAGCTGATTATTTTACTATAGAAAATTTTGGTGTTCAAAATACGAAGCTGATAACATCACATGATGACAAAGTAGCGGAGGAAATTCTTCAGCGTACTACTTTGAAAATCGGTCTTCAGTATGAGACAGGCCTTTTATGGAGGCAAAATAAATTTGATGTTAACGATAGCTATACTATTGCCATGAAACGTCTTCGGTTACTGGAAGCCAAAATGGATAAAGATCTGGCCAGTTGGTATAATGAAAAAATAGAGGACTACGTTTCCAAATCTTATGCAAGAAAATTATCGGCGGAAGAAGTTTCTGCTATTGATGACCGTGTATGGTATTTGCCGCATTTTGCCACAATTAATGTGAATAAAGAAAATAAACGTCGACTTGTGTTCGATGCATGAGAATTCACATCCCCGGGCGGCAAGGGCTATAATTGAGAGCCATTATGTTGATGATTACGTGGATTCTTTCGACAGTGTCGACGATGCAATTGCCGTAAGCAGAGATGTAATTGCTATTCATCAGCAAGCAAACTTCGAATTAAGGGGATTTGTGTCGAATTCTAAGGAGTTCAGCGATGTATGGGATAATGGTGAATCCAAATTAAGTAAAATATTTTCGACAAATTTAAGTAGCAGTGAAATATCGTCTGAAAAGATTTTGGGAATGTTTTGGTTACCGGTAGAGGACACGTTTTGTTTTGTTCTAAAATTTAACAAGGTGCCAGAAGCAGTTTTAAAAGGAAATCGACGGCCGACAAAAAGGGAGATCCTAAGTCTTACAATGTCAATTTTTGACCCTTTTGGATTTTTGGCGAATGTTGTAATAGTATCAAAGTTGTTGTTGCAGGACCTGTGGAGATACAAATTGGACTGGGGTTCTCCAATTCCTGAGCAAGTGTATGACAAATGGTTTAAATGGTACAAAGAACTCGGAAAAGTGCAACAGATCAGAATACCAAGGTGTTATAGTCCTACATTCTGTGACCTTACGACTATCGTTGACCTGCATGTCATTGTGGACGCAAGTGAGGTGGCTTTTGCTGCTGTTGCTTATTGGCGAATAAGCAGTACAAGCATGGTAGATATAGCCTTTGTCGTCGGAAAGTCAAGATGCGCCCCGATAAAGCCACTTACCATTCCGCGCCTTGAGCTTCAAGCCGCAGTACTTGGTGTCAGGCTAAGTAGAATGATAATGTCAAGTCACAATATCGAGCCAAGAAACGTAACATTCTGGTCCGATTCCAAGACTGTGATTAAATGGATACGATCAGATTGCAGAATTTATAAGCAGTTTGTTGCACATCGTATTTCAGAGATATTGGAATACACTGAAGAGGATCAATGGCGATGGGTACCCGGTTTAAATAACCCTGCAGATGAGGCCACGAGACCAAAAATAAGTCCATCAACCAAATCGTGCTGGCTTGAGGGACCTGAGTTTTTGAAGGCGAACGTAGAACATTGGCCCAAGTTACCAGATGATGTGTCAGAGTATGAATGTAAATCCGAAAGAAGATCAAAGTTTGTATCTACGGTACAAGATGTCTCAGTCATTCCATTTAATAGGTATTCAAGTTACTATAAATTGCTCAGAGTTATGGGTTGGGTCAGACGTGCAGTAAAGATTTTTAGAGCACGTGGCAATGGTAGTGAAAAATCAATGGCAGAATTCCAGCAGTATTTGATGGCTACGGAAATCAAAGAATCCGAATTATTTTTGTGCAAAGTACCTCAACGTAACAGTTTCCCAGAGGAATACAAACAATTGAAATTAAGTAAGCCAGTATCAAAATCAAGTTCGATTTATAAACTTAACCCTTATTTAAGTAATGACGGTATGATTCGATTATCTGGACGAATAAGCAACGCTACTTGCCTTCCAACCTGTACTAGAGAGCCTATAATTTTACCCAAGACACACGTACTTACAAACCTGATTGTGAAGCAGTACCACGAGGATTTCAAACACCAGAATCAAGAATCAATATATGCTACCATACGAGCAAAATTTTGGGTACCAAGTCTCCGGCAGATAATAAGGACTGTTAAGGCAAAATGTCAGTTATGTAGGAAAATGAGTGCAGTTCCAAAGGCACCGCTGATGGGACAACATCCGATTGATCGACTTTCCCCGTATGTTAGACCATTTTCGTACACAGATGTTTATTACATGGGTCCGTTCTTGATCTCGGTGGGTCGAAGAAGTGAGAAAAGGTGGGTGGCCCTCTTCACATGCCTAACGGTAAGGGCGATACATTTGGAGGTAGCCCGAGACTTATCGACGGACGCAGTAATACAATGTATTAGAAATTTTGTTAACCGAAGAGGTTTGCCGGTGCGAATACGTTGCGATAGGGGAACGAATTTCGTCGGTGCGAGTAAGGAAGATTGTGTATTTGAAGATATCAAAATAGCAGACGAATGCACTCGACGCGGAATTGAGTGGTTGTTCAATACTCATGCGAATCCATCTGCAGGAGGCGCGTGGGAACGGATGGTTCGAACTGTAAAAAGAGTATTGCAAATTACATTAAAGGAAAAATCTCCTCAACTTGACACTTTCACAAGCCTATTAATAGAAGCAGAGAATTTGGTCAATTCTCGACCATTGACACATCTTTCAATAGATAGTGCGGATCAGGAGCCTCTGACACCCAACCATTTTTTAATGGGATGTCCGAATATGGTCCAGACGCCGGTTGTGTCAGATAAGGGTTGCCTACGAAGGCAGTGGCAAATACTTCAGCAACTCAAGCAAACGTTTTGGAAGAGATGGGTGCTAGAGTACCTCCCAGAGTTGACGCGTAGGACAAAATGGTATCATCCAGTAAGGCCAATCCAAGTAAATGATCTGGTAATTATATGTGATGATAATGAGCAGGGCAAGGATTTCTATGCAAATGCATGTTTGTAGTCAGTAACTCAAAATCACTTTTGACAATTTATCTTTCCGAATCGAAGAATTTGCAATAAAATGGCATCGATTTGTTGTTGCATATTTTTGCATATTTTGTTATAAATGCATATTTTGCATATTTTTCTTTTAAATGCATATATTTAGCATATTTTTCCATTTTATTGCACATTTAATTTTCTTTTGGACATATTTTTATATCAGTGTACACTGTACATACATATATTTGGCAACTCTATTTAGTATTGTAAAAATAGTAAATATATTGACACTAGAATTATATTGTTGAAAGAAAAAGTCAACTTTTCAATTTATGAATCGATTTTTTAGCTTTTTGAAATTGTCGACTTTTCGAAAAAAAATTTATATCGACTTTGTTCTCTTTGTGACACATCATATTAAAGCCAATAAGCATTTCTGTGCTCAAATTACATCTTTATATCTGAAAATATTACTAAACTACAGGGATTCAATTCGCTGAATGCACAAGTAAAATTAATTGATGATGCTGCCAATAAAATCAATAATGTAAACGGAGAAATTTCTTACTAAATTAAAACAAAAATAAAGAATATTTGACAGAAAAATACTGGATTTCATATAATAAAAAGCATTTTTGACAATTAGATAGCAATTTGAATGAAGAAAATCAAATTGAAAATGAATATTCTACAATTGAACTGACTTCATTTAAATATGCACCTTTAACTTCTGTTGACGTTGAGCGTACATTTTCAATGTATTAAAGCTGTTTTCATCCGAACAGACAAAGTTGTATTTTTGGAAATTTAAAAAAAAATTTATTTGTTTATACAAATAGAAATCTAAATTAAGTAATTTTGTAACATGAAAATAAATAACTGACTGATTTTTTTAATACATATATTGTATAATTTACATACACACATGAATTTTCTTATTTTTACTTTGAAAAAATATATTTAAAACCTTTTATGTTCCTTTATATGTACATATATATTGAAAATTTGACCTGAAATTTATATCTGTCTTTTAGTAATAAATATATTTCAAATAAAAACTTGTTTTTATTGCATATTTTTGTCATTTTTAGTGCATATTTTCTCTCTTTATAGTGCATATTATAAGCGCATATTTTTAATTTTTTAGTGCATGAAAATCCTTGACTTGATAATGAGGCTCGTGGGCAGTGGAAACAAGGGGTGGTTGAAGAAGTTTTTATGGCAGCTGATGGGCAGGTTCGCTCGGCGGTGGTTAGGACAGCAGTGGGCAAGTTAAGAAGACCAGCGTCAAAGTTGGCTGTTCTCGACGTTGATGGTGAGTCTCCCAGATCGACTCACGGGCGGCGGAATGTTACAAATTAATGTAATTTATTTGAATTTTATTATTCGTTTTATTTAATTTTCAATTTGACCGTTTTATGTGTTATTGCCAGACTAAATGTACTTGAATTTATCTATGTCAATCATATGTTGATCTCGTTTGTTTGTAAGTAACGATTAGTTACGTCTTGTTAATCTCGTGTCATTCTGTCATATCTGAAGGAACTTGAGAGGAGAAAAGTTATAATTTTATTACATCGTTTAATAAGAAGGGATAGAATTAAGTAAGTTCTTTCACT
Source organism: Calliphora vomitoria (assembly GCA_942486065.2). Classification (NCBI taxonomy): domain Eukaryota; kingdom Metazoa; phylum Arthropoda; class Insecta; order Diptera; family Calliphoridae; genus Calliphora; species Calliphora vomitoria. The sequence goes on along the minus strand of OW818030.2, from coordinate 57,347,425 downwards.
GTAGTATTTTAATGTATTTAATATAACTATATATTTTTAGATAATAAAACGCATCGTTTTGAATTTATACATGAAATAAAATACAGCGTTTATTCCCTTAAAGTGTTTTGTTATTTCTATCCGGTGTTACTGCCGTAACACTTAGTTTGCTGCCGCAACAAATGGTATTGCAGTCCTTCTTAAAAAATTACAAATGGACTCTGGCACTATTTTGAAATTTGAACGTACTTCTTTTTGGTACTTTTTTTACAGAACAATTTTTTATGTACATTAGCACACGCATATATATATTAGAGTGACAATCAGTTGTATGGAAAAAAATTTGAGTTCGATTTTTGAAGAGTGCCGGGTGGAATATTGTGACACTAGATTTAAAAGATAAGTACTGAAAATTTGAGCCAAATCGGACAACGATTTCGGGACGCGCATCGAGGTCAAAGGTCAGATATATGTAAAATTTTACTATTTATATGAAATAAATTTGTAAAACTACTTAACTTTCTGCATTATGTTACATAAATATGTAGATTTATTTATATTAATGAAAATTACAGTCAAAAAAATATTTTTCAGATTAAACCTATATCTTCTTTGGGTCAAATTGACCCACAAACTGTATTATCGTTAAAATTCGGAAAAAATGCAAATTTTTCAGTTTTTGTAAAAATTTTGCTACTAAATAATTATTTTTGCAATCGAATGCATAATAATCGAAATGTGTACGTAATTGTCGTTCTAATAAGATATAAAATACAAAAATTGGTTAAAAAATGTTAAAGTTATTAAAAATTCCCCAGACCATTAACGTGTCTCAGGCCACTTGAACAAGAAATGTAGGAACAAAATTAACATATTTTAAGAAATATTAAAATAAAAGCTAATTTTTACTTAAAATATATCCGTATTTACATTCGTATGAGTTTTTGTCTTTGTAGAATACCGTTAACCTATTGGCAGGGATGGCCAAAAAAATTAATTTTTTTAACGGCAGTTTCAAATCTCCATTTTCAAATTTTTAAAAATTTTCTTAAAGAAATTTCAGAATTTTTTGATCATCACATTGGGATTTATTGAGATCATAATAGAGAATAAAAATATGAAAAAATTATGTCAATACCTCTTACAGTTTTTTCGTACCTACGATTTAAATTTTGTGATTTTCGGGAAAAAATATTTTTTTGGCCATATTTTGGCGAGTGAGAGCAATTTCCTTACTGTTACGAATTTTAAGTAAAACCTATACAGAATCTTATAGTTCAGATCATTTTAAATATACCCTGAAAGTTTTACTGAAATCGGAAAACTTTAACCCTTAAATGGTGAAGGTCAAAGGTAAAATTTAGCAATATTTGGAATTTCTAAATGGAAGATAGCGAAATATTATACATTTTTGATCAAATTTTAAGGAAACTTGCGAAAAATATACCTTAGGGTCTTAAATATACAATAACAGTGCAAAAATGGAAATTAACCCTTAAAAGCACTTGGGGTCAAAATGACTCTATATTTGACTGCGGTTTTCGCGATTTTAAAAGTTTGGACCCCAAATTATATTAACAATTAATTTCCATTTTTGCACTGTTATTGTATATTATAGACTTTATGTTATATTTTTCTCAAGTTTCATTAAAATCGGCTCAAAAATATATAACATTTCGGCATCTTTACATTAGAAATTCCAAATATTGAAAAATTTGACCTTTGACCTTCACGGTTTAAGGGTTAACGTTTTCCGATTTCAGTAAAACTTTCATAGTATATCTAAAATTATCTGAGTTATAAGATTCTGTATAGGTTTTACTTAAAATTTGTAACAGTAAGGAAATTGCTCTCATTCGCCAAATTATGACCAAAAAAATATTTTTTCCCGAAAATCACAAAATTTAAATCGTAGGTACGAAAAAACTGTAAGAGGTATTGACATAATTTTTTCATATTTTTATTCTCTATTATGATCTCAATAAATCCCAATGTGATGATCAAAAAATTCTGAAATTTCTTTAAGAAAATTTTTAAAAATTTGAAAATGGAGATTTGAAACTGCCGTTAAAAAAAATTAATTTTTTTGGCCATCCCTGCCAATAGGTTAACGGTATTCTACAAAGACAAAAACTCATACGAATGTAAATACGGATATATTTTAAGTAAAAATTAGCTTTTATTTTAATATTTCTTAAAATATGTTAATTTTGTTCCTACATTTCTTGTTCAAGTGGCCTGAGACACGTTAATGGTCTGGGGAATTTTTAATAACTTTAACATTTTTTAACCAATTTTTGTCTTTTATATCTTATTAGAACGACAATTACGTACACATTTCGATTATTATGCATTCGATTGCAAAAATAATTATTTAGTAGCAAAATTTTTACAAAAACTGAAAAATTTGCATTTTTTCCGAATTTTAACGATAATACAGTTTGTGGGTCAATTTGACCCAAAGAAGATATAGGTTTAATCTGAAAAATATTTTTTTGACTGTAATTTTCATTAATATAAATAAATCTACATATTTATGTAACATAATGCAGAAAGTTAAGGAGTTTTACAAATTTATTTCATATAAATAGTAAAATTTTACATATATCTGACCTTTGACCTCGATGCGCGTCCCGAAATCGTTGTCCGATTTGACTCAAATTTTCAGTACTTATCTTTTAGACTTAGTGTCACAATATTCCACCCGGCACTCTTTGAAATCTAAAAAAAAAATCGGCTGTCACCCTAATATATATATATATATACATATATATATATATATACATATATATATATATAATAATAATAATAAAACAAGTGTATGTATCACAGTCTATGTCCGGCAATTGCCGATTAAAAAAGTATGTCTCGCTGGCCGGTTACTTTATGTGTTACGCTTTTATATAAGATAGGGTCAGACGGCGTGTGGATTGTGATATTATTGGCAATTGAAATACAACACTGTGTGGGCAAAAAAATCCAAAAAAGTTAAAAAAAACATAACAAAATAAATATATTTTTGTATTTTTAAAATTTAATAAATAAATACAAACGAAGTTAAAAAAAACAATTTTATTAACAACTACACCTTTAACTTGCAATGTTTCTTTTAGGTCAACATTTCTAAATACATTTTTAACCAACAAATTTGTAACTGAACTGATACGCAATATTTGTTGCGAAAATTATTAAAACTTTCAATTATGCTCTAAGTCATAAGAATTCTTAAAAAAAAAAAAAAATTTAGTATTGAGGCGAATTTCTACATTTTCCAATTTCAAACTTAAACATTTTCAAAAAAAAATTAAAAATTGTCATGAATATTGTTCAACATTAACTACCTGATGAAACACCCTATACAACATTTAACGGTTCTTTCTTGTATACCTATTATTGCTTATACATTGTTCTCTTTTTATTATGTATATTTTACTTGCTAACTAGCATTAACATATTTTGTAACACAGATCACTCTAGTTTCATCAGTTGAACAAAACAGTGTAACTTTAAACAAAACAAAATCAAAGTGAACAAAATCTTATTAAAACAAAAACAAATTTGTGAAATTAAAAAACATAAAAAGTGAATTTAAATAAATAGAAACAAACACAAACAAATTAAAATAAATATTGACAATAAATTTGAATAAAAATATTATAGACACAAAAATTCATAACGGTTCACAAAATTCTTTTTGGCAACAACAAATATAAAATATCAGTGCAGTGGCTGAACAAAAGAGACCCAGAATTACAACAAGAGACTCAATTAATAGCAAGAGACCCAAATTGCAAAACAGCGACTCAAATAAAGAAGACCCAACAACAACAAGTAAGTACACAAATCAAATAAATTAAAGAGAAACACAAACTCTTTTGTGTGTGTATTCGTTCTTACAATTGTTTGTCGCTGTAAATAAGAAGTAAGAAAAAAAGGGTTACCACCCACACTTCTTTTGATAATCAACTGGGGAAACAAAATAAATAACTGGGGAATCAAAATTTATTATTAATATTGAAATTAATTATTATATTTGATAAATCTTGTTGTAAAATCGCTAGCAGGGACTTTTTTGACTCAATTTAACCCTTATTTTGATCGGTTTTTTAACAAATAAATAAACAATGGCGCTCGATAAATTTGTAAATTGTACAAACGACCTTTTGGATTTTGAGATAGAGTATTCAAAAAGCGCGGCCGAGAACAATATACATTCCCTTGAAGTGCTTCGGGTCGAACTGGATTCTCTATGGTCACAAGTAAAAAGGGCATATGAAGAGTGTAGGGATACAAAAGAAGATTCCAAAGAAAAACCCATCGATAAAAATAAGCGATCGTTACAAAAAAAGTCTTTCTGCATACAAAACATGCTTAGGGTCAATCAATGGGGAAATTGAAGCACTATCAAATCCAAGCAAAGAAGAGCGAATTTCTGCTGTCAAAAATCCATCACTTGAAAATAATGACATTTCTTTTGTGCGGTTACTACCCTGTGATACGGACACTTTTTATGGAGATTTTGTGACATGGCCTACTTTCCGCGACCTTTTTACCGCGTTATACATAAACAATTCTAGACTTAGTAAAATTGAAAAACTTTTTCATCTAATACAAAAGACTGAAGGAGATGCTAGAATAAATAGTTTCAAATGCCCCATTGACCAACGAAGGTTTCGACATAGCCTGGAAAAATCTTGTAGCTCAATACGAAAACAATCGAATTCAAGTCAACGAACAATTGAAAATTCATCAATTCAAAAACTACAACGAACAGTTAATGGTTGTATTCAAGCATTAAATGCTTTAGGTGTAGAAACTGGCACATGGGATCCTTTTCTGGTTTATCTTTGCTCAACAAAGCTCCCTCGGACTCCTTTAAAAGAATTTGAAAATTCACTTCAAGAAATTACAAAAGTTCCAACCTGGGAACAATTCAACACATTCTTGACTCATAATACAAAGACTTTAGAATCCATAGCGGCAAACACACAATCAAATATGAAGTCCAATCAGCACAGAAAAGATAATTCGAAACCATTCACTAAGCCAAAAAGAGTTCACACTTTCCAAACAAATACGACCCAAGAGTTCGGGTCTAAGAATAAAAACCATTTTAATTCAAATAGGGCTCAGAGAAATGACTCATATTACACATGCCAACATTGTAAAGAGTCTCACCACTTGTGGTTTTGTCCCAAGTTTTTCGAACAAAATATTAATGACAGAATTCACACTGTAAGAGTTACAAATTCATGTTACAATTGCCTCTCTGCTGACCACAGTGTCAGGGACTGTAAAAGTAAATATAGTTGTAGATTATGTAATCAAAGACACAACACTTTATTACATAAGGGATCAGAAACCCAATCCACAGTGCAAAATTGTGATGCGACACGTCCAAGTACAAGCTCAGCAGCACAAAACCCCAACATACAGTCCACATCAGCTTCAAACGATTCCATCCCAAATCTCACAACCTTGACCCTACAAGAGAGCAAAAAGTTCAACCAATCTTCCAACGACAGAGAAACATTGTTATTCACTGCAATCGTACAGATCGAAACTAGAGGCGAAAGGTATCAGGCAAGAGCAATCATCGACCCTGGTTCACAATCAACTTTTATGTCGGAAAAGTTGAAAAATCTACTAAATTTACCCACCAAGCGTAATTTTGTTCACGTCACAGGCTTGAGCCAAACAGTTTCAGAAACATCAACAAAAGCCTGTTTATTCAATATCAACAACAACAAAAACTAGAACTACAGTCTCACTAGTCAACACTGCGTCCCTTGACCGAATCCTCACACGCTTTTGGGAGGTGGAGGAAACTCCAAAACAGGACAGATGAGGACACATTTTGCGAGAACAACTTCATGTCGACGACACGAAGAAACAACTCAGGAAGGTATATAGTTACCCTACCTTTCAAAAATAGCGAAGAAATTGGAACTTCGAAAAACATAGCGATGGCCCAGTTATTAAGAATGGAGCGCATGCTCAGCCAGAAACCCGAACTCAAAAAACAATACGACCAAGTAATTGTTGAGTATATCGAGTTAGGACATATGAGGAAAGTTTCTCCCCTGGAAATCAACACAAACCCAAATTATTACCTGCCGCATCACGCAGTAATAAATCCCGAAAGGCTGACAACGAAACTTAGAGTAGTTTTCAACGCCTTGAGCCCATCTTCAAAGAAGAAGAGTTTGAACGACATTTTGTACCCAGGACCCATACTTCAACAGGACTTAGTACTCCTCATACTGAAGTGGAGATTCTTCCGTTTTGTGTACAATGCAGATATCACAAAAATGTATCGACAGATACTCTTTGACCCTACTCAAACAAAATATCAAAGGATATTATTTAGAAAATCAGAAAACGATCCTATTGAGCATTTCGAACTCCTGACAGTGACGTTTGGAGTCAACTGCGCCCCGTTTCTGGCCATTAGAACCCTACTTCAACTAGCTGAAGATGTAAAATCAACACACCCTCTGGCATCAAAAACTCTACAACAAAACATGTACGTGGATGATGTTTAAAATCCGCTGGATTTGACCTGATGAAATGGACTTCAAATGACCCACGAGTTATACAAGACCTACCAAATGAGACACTACTACATCTCGATTGGTTAAAATTGTCCGAAAACACCGAAACTAAAACTCTTGGAATCAAGTAGAACATTTCTTCAGACTCATTTACATTCACCGCACCATATGTTGAATTAAAAGAAAACTACACCAAAAGAGAAGTTTTATCTACAATTGCCAAATTCTTTGACCCTTGTGGATGGATAGCCCCAATAATAGTAGATGCAAAACTAATTATGCAACAAATTTGGTTAGACAAAGTCGACTGGGATGACATATTAAAACCGTTGACTTGTCTCAGGTGGCAAAAGTTCATGAAAAAAACTGTCCCAAAATAAATACATTGAGAATTCCCCGTTGGATCCAATTTAGCGAATTGTAATGTGGAGATTCACGGCTTCAGTGACGCTTCAGAAAAAGCGTATTCAGCGACCCTTTATGTCCGAATAGAATCAGAAAACTCAGTGTTTACATTTCTACTGGCTTCAAAGTCACGTGTAGCTCCCATTAAGCAAATTTCTCTACCCCGCTTAGAACTTTGTGGATCCGTGCTATTAGCAAATCTCGCCGCAGGAATTATACCAAATCTTCAACTTCCTAATATCAACACATATAATTGGACCGACTTAACAATCGTGCTGTCCTGGTTAAAGAAACCCCCTTGCTCATGGAACACTTCCGTAGGAAATCGTGTCTCAGAAATCCTAGATAAGGTTGGAAATCAAAATTGGCAACATATCGAGTCCAAGGAAAACCCAGCAGATGTAGCAAGCCGAGGATGTACTCCCCAAGAATTAGAAAACCATAGCCTATGGTGGTTTTGACCCTCCTAGCTAAAATTGCATAAAAAACAATGGCCGATACCAACACAAACAGGTGACACCAACTTAGAAACTAAAACTGTAAAAGCATTTACCACCACAACTCGCGAAGAACTATTGAATCGCTTCTCAGACCTATCACGCGCTTATCGAGTACTTGCATATGTCATGCGATTCTGGAGAAATATAGGAAATAACCGAACTCATCTTCGCGTATCTTCAGCAGAAATCACATGAGAAGAAATAGATTCCGTCAAAAGTAGACTCACCAATGGACTCAACAAAACCATTTCTCAGATGAGCACAAGAACAGTAAATCCATTCATGGATCGCAATGGCATTATAAGAGCCAATGGTAGACTCGCTCAATCACCAGCGTTAACGTACAATGAACGCTATCCAATATTGCTACCGCATAATTCAAAGCTGTCACGACTGCTAGTTGAATTTACACATAAAATTACCCTACATGGAGGTAATAAACTTATGATTAGAGTCCCACTCACAGAATATTAGATATTCAGATTGAAACCTCTGATAAAAAGCGTAATTCATAACTGCAAAACCTGTGTTTTGTACAAAAAACACACACAAAATCAAATCATGGCTTCATTACCACCAGAACGCACAACTCTATCAAGACCCTTTGCTACAACCGGAGTAGACTACGCAGGACCCTTTGATATCAAAAATTTCACAGGCCGAGCTTGTCTTATCACCAAAGGGTACATTTGCATATTTGTATGCTTCGCCACAAAAGTCGTACATCTTGAAGTATCAAGTGATTTATCGACTCAATTGTTCCTAGCCGCATTTTCCCGCTTCATTGGAAGACGTGGATGTCCCGCACTTATTTACTCAGACAATGGGAAAAATTTCATCGGAGCAGCAGAACTCATCAGAAAAGACCGTCTAGACTTCATAAAAACTCTTCAAAATCAAGTAACCCGTCAGTTTAGCCATCAGAATATCGACTGGAAGTTTATTCCCCCAGGAGCCCCACACATGGGCGGGCTTTGGGAAGCCGGTGTAAAGTCATTTAAAATTCACCTCAAAAAGATGATACCAAACACGAAATTCACCTTTGAAGAGCTATCTACAATTCTTACTCGTATAGAATCGTGCCTAAATTCTAGACCCTTAAGTCCTGCTAGCGATGACCCAATTGACCTTAACCCATTGACCCCTGGACACTTCCTTATTGGTAGTCCATTATTGACCGAACCTGATGTAAGCAGCGAAAACCTGACTCTCATCAACCGCTGGAAACCCCTAAAGGTCATCTACCACTCATTTTGCCAAAGATGGAAGTCCGAGTATCTAGCTGAACTCCATCGCAGATATAAATGGAAGACTAAGAGGGACATCGTTAAAGTCAACGATCTGGTTGTCATAAGAAACAACAATTTGCCGCCCAACGAATGGCAAATGGGCCGAATCATTAAAACTTACTTTGGAACTGACCAGAACTGTAGAGTTGTCGACATCAAAACAAAAAATGGGGTCATAACAAGGCCAATTACAAAAATTGTGGTTTTGTTCACAAATTAATTTACAACTTAAATATTTACATACATTAATATTGTTGTAACATTTGTATTTACAGGTATGGCATCCCAACAATCACAAAGACCCGAATACTGGCAATTTTCATGCGGCATTTGTTTAAAGGACCATCCTATTCGCACTTGCAAAAAGTTCTTAAGCTACTCACCAACCGAGCGATACGAACTCATGGTCGTTAAAAAATATTGTTTGAATTGTCTTGCACGATCCCAAAAAACACAAGAATGCAAAAGCGAGCACGGGTGCCATATCTGCAAGAGAAGTCACAACACATTGCTACATGATGCAACACAAGTAACACAACCATCAAGCCGAGCCGACCCACAACCATCAAGCCGAGCAGACCCACAACCGTCACGACGAGCAGACCCAGAAACACCTTTTTTCAATTGGAATGTGGTTTTTATTCCAACAGCATCTGTGAAGATTACTGGCGAACACAACAACACATGGATCAGCACTAGAGCCATCGTGAACAGATCTTCCCCAGTACCAAAATTTCAAAATCATTTGTCAAAAAATACAAAATTAACACCATATTGAAATATGCTCATGAGTTTGCTGTAATTGAGATGAAATCGTACAACGACAAAAACAAGTGGTCTGGTAAAGTAACTGCGCTCATAACAGATGAACTTCCAAGAAAACCATATTCTGGACCCATCAACATTGACCCGACTGAAGATTTTCCAGCAAATTCATTGGCAGATATTGATCCTCAATCCAACATCATAGTGGAAATTGAAATAGGAAGTGACATCTATTCACCAATACGTCGAGATGGTGCCATTTCAATAGAAGTAGGTCAAGTTGTGGCCGAAAAGTCTACTTTGGGATATCTATTTACAGGACCCATTCAAAACCTGTGGTAAATATCACCAAGTCATGGGGGCCGGAATGTTCAACATTAGCACTACCTGATGAAACACCCTATACAACATTTAACGGTTCTTTCTTGTATACCTATTATTACTTATACATTGTTCTCTTTTTATTATGTATATTTTACTTGCTAACTAGCATTAACATATTTTGTAACACAGATCACTCTAGTTTCATCAGTTGAACAAAACAGTGTAACTTTAAACAAAAAACAAAATCAAAGTGAACAAAATCTTATTAAAACAAAAACAAATTTGTAAAGTTAAAAAACATAAAAAGTGAATTTAAATAAATAGAAACACAAACAAATTAAAATAAATGTTGAATTTAAATAAATAGAAAATTAAAATTAATTCAAAGGTGTTTTTATTTAAAAATAAGAACATAAAGAACCAGACTCCAACAACAAACAAATATTATTTTCACTGTAGTTTTTTAATACATGTTTTTTAAAAAAATCGCAATATTCAACGTGCTCTAAAAACTAATTTAAATCATGCTTTTGTTTAAATGGTCTAAAGCAGTGTTTGCCAGACTTATCAATAAGTTTGCTTCGTATTTTAGTATAACGATATGTGTACCAAATTTCTTATGAAAATACCCGTTAATGTTTTTATTTAAAAGCAAAACAATTCATTTTTACATTTAAAATTAAATATTTAATAATTAAGTTACTTGAATGTTTTAAAGTAAAAAATGTATATTGGGCTTTTATTAAACTTCGTTGATATTTTAGAGAATAAAACACAATCTGATATTTTACTATAAACTAAAGTTTTATTTGTTAATTCATTGAAATCTGCTTACACACTAAAATAGTCTTCCATAAAATCAACTGAAATCTAAAAATATGGGTACGAAATCGAAAGTCCTTTCGATGTACTCACCGACTTCTTGCTATGTTGACGTAGAACGTAACTTTTCGAAATGTTGTTGAAGTCTCGCTACGAATTCGTTATCGTTCATCTGTGTGTTCATTTCTTCCAATAGAAAGCCGCCGGGCTGTCTGATCGCCTGTCCATACACCATATCGACCACTGATACTACCAAGTCTTCCATCACAACTGTTCGTAGTCCCAACAAAACTATAGGTAACACCTCTGTCCAGCTTGTATCAGTATCATCGCTTTTCAACCCTGCTTTCAAGACCCGATGCCAACGTTCTATGAGTCCGTTTGCCTGGGGATGGTATGGAGTTGTCCTTATGTGTTTTATACCCAACAATTTCGACAGGTGGCCAAAAAGATTGCTTTCGAATTTAGGTACAGTAGTTTCCGCTTTATTGATAAGCCCGCTTATTTGATCAAGAAAAAACGCTAACATTAAATTCCATACATTATATTCAATAAACGTTTCGTTTGAGTTCGTTTATTTGCGTTACCCTCTTAATTGACTTATGTATTAAGAATTCATTTTTGAAAACAATACAAAAAAAACCGCATAACTATTTTAAACATAGGTATTTATTTATTTTCTCACTAAAAGAAGTAATGAAAAAAAATAAAATCTAAAAGTGATCAGAAATGTAGTTTTAAAAAAATTAGTGCAGCACGAAATACACAAGTTTAAACTTAAAACAAAAATTAAGTAATTTAAATTTAAAAATTGTATATGAGTAAGGCCTTCAGTGTTTGAGTTTTGTTTATTTTAAACAACTCATTAACCACTAAAAATCCAATTCTTACCAATAGAGTTCCTGCAGGTGTAGTAGTCATGATATCTCTTTTAAGCCTTTCCTGAGTATTCTTCTTCCATGATAATGTGTTATCAAGATCCCTAAATACTTAACTCCATCTGATAAAGTCAGCTCAACGACGTCTATTTCCTGCAAGTTAAAACTCTCTACCCTATATATCCTGGTAAAGAGTACTCCGTTTTCGTTGGGTTTATACCCAGCCCCACTGCATAATTTCGCTGATAGTCGAAATAAACTTTCCCTTGATCAAAATTACAACGGCGCGTCGTCGCATAGGCAACTATCTTCATACCCTTAGTTTCAAAGATCTTGAGAATAGAGTTCACCTCTAGTAACCATACCTGATGTAGGACAATACTTCACCATGTGGTGTACCCTTGGTAACCAATCTTCTAATCTTGTCATCCGCTAGGCTCGAGTTGATAATCCTGCTGCCAAGCATCGAAACTATCCAACTCACTAGGAAGACCTTACCCCGAGTTCAACTAATTATTAATTAAAGGCTCCCGCTATATCCAAAAACGCAGCTAGTGTATATTGCCTATACTCTAAGCCACTTACTTACCCTTGAGGTAAGCGTCTGTGAGTTATCCTCCCTTTGAATGTACCATACGACATTTGGGTCTTTGGATAAAATTCGCCGGAACCTGGACAACTCATTGATGTTATCAACGGATTCACAGTATATATCTTTCATACTTATTGAAACATACTTTATAGTTGTTCCAGTTGCTCGAAAGTTCTGTGAGCTTGGCCTTATTGAACAACCTTCTAACCGTCGATCTTTACTCCACACTATCTATGTCAAATGGCAAAGTCCACATAAAGTTAGCTGCGTCCCTTGCTATAACAGGTTCCCCAAGTTGTCCGAAAATAAACAGTCGGTTTCCACCCTCCTATCTCTTATGACATTATCATTACTGTTGGTTTCCCTATAGCGACTCTCCTTCTCGTATACGCCGTCAACTCCTGCACCTCATTACCTGGTGGATCTGTTGATTCGTACGGCATGTAAGGCCATTGTCAGCATGCGCTCACCCTTGGCCTCTCTGTTTATAACGGATCTCCGCATCTGAAATAATGAGATATTAAAATATTGTGTTCATTCTTTACCATATTTAACTCAATACTACGTATTGGATATTTCCCATCCTCATGGAAAATATTTGAGATAGTAATGATACCAAAACCGGGAAAAGATGTAACTCAAGTGCCATCATACCGTCCCATTAGCCTGTTGTCAATATTCTCAAAACTTTTTAAAAAGTAGTTACTATAGGTGCACCTTGATGAAAATTTCATTATTCCTGACCATCAATTTGGTTTCAGAAGGAAGCATAGTACTAGCGAACAGGTACATCGGATAACTTCGAGAGCAAGCAGTATTGCTCATTATTTATTGACATATCTCAAGCCCTCGATAAGGTCTGGCGCTATGGACTAATACACAAAATGATTAGATTATTGCTTGCGTATGAACATAAACCTCATTAAAATTACATACAAGAAAGATCTTTCCAAATGCCTACGAGCGCACTGACTCAAACATATACATTTGCGGATGATACCGCTTTTTTAAGTACACATGAAAACCCCTCAATAGCTTCTGAACAACTCCAGTCTCACTCTTAGACCAGAAAGTTGTCCTTTCATAAAGATAAATAATATCAAAATTCCAGAACAGAGCCATGTGAGATATCTCGGTATCCATCTTGATATCCGTTTAACATAGACCCACCATATTGAAGCCAAGATTACACAAATATTACACAAATTGGCCCACGGCTCTAGACTTGGAGTACAAAGTGCTTTTGTACATAACAGTTATAAAACCGATATGACTTTATGGCATTTAGCTATGGGGACGGTTGATTATCCCCAGATCTAATAGAGTTGAACAACCAATCTTGGGCTTGTTCGGAAATGCATCACGCGCTGCATCTGATGTGTATCTGTGATTTGTTTTTGATGCTAAAGCGCAGACGATGCATCAGCCATTTTTGTAATGCTTGTTTGATGTTTTTGCGCATCATCAGTTCATTTTAGAGCTCAAGACATTTGCAGTATTGTCAACAATTGCTTTTGCAGCACAGTGATGCGCTGCCGATGTCGATGTCACCGATGTCTTAATCTTCAGTACCTTTGTCGTGTAATGCCTGACGTTGATGACGTACAATCATCCACAGCTCTTGGCAAAGCCTTGAACGCTTAAGAAGTTGGAGAACCACCCTACTTATTTCCACCTAAACGACATGCTGATGAGGTCGCAGACCCTTACGAGTGCAGCATCTACATGACACTCTCCAGAAGACCAACCGAAAACTGCAGTTACAGGATCGTAAATTCTTTCGAATTTAGCGACGTCCTGCCGATGCTTTTTGAGAAGAAGACGGATCTCTCTTCTCCGTCTTAGCCAGATAAGCTAGAGATTTACGGGTCTCGCTAAACTTTACTAAATATTGTATAACTACTTCCATTGAAACTATAGTAAATGGATAACATAGGTTAATAATAAAACAGGTGCTCACATGTTAAATAGAAATTTAAACAAAAAAAATAGTATACTTTTGTGAGAAACCGCACGAAGCGACTTTTCGTGGGTTTTATCGCTGTTGCTTGGAAGCTTTTATTTTACATCTTAGAAAGGTTATTTCTAGAATTTTGTAACTATTGTTAGATCATTCATGTACTTATAAGAGACATTATACCTCCTACACACTTCAAGCTTTGCAAAAAAACATTTATTGACAATTTTTAAAATTTCAAAATTGTATAAATACATATTCTCTGCACTTTATCTTTATTTAGGGAATTTCTTGACTTTATATTTTATTGAATCTTAAATGAGAAAATGTTGAGATTTATCTTATATCATTTTTATCTTGAACGATATATACTTATATATGTATACAATGCTGTCAAATTTACAAAACTAAACCCATATAAACTTACAACTATATTACACCAAAGTATGCTAAACGGAGTATTTATAAACTTATTACTATATAATTAAAAACTGCTACTAACATCAAATTCTTACATTTAAATTTAATCATTAATAGCTTATAATGAAAATATTATCTACGATTTTTATACAATAAATACGTTTTCATCGAATGAGGAAGATGTAGTTGTTGCACCCGTTCTTCCAAGTTTGCACGACCAAGTTCCTGTCGTATTGTTCGTCTACATAAATCCATTAGTGGTAATGGTTCAGCTATAAAATAATAATATTATTTAGTATATTAGTTATTGGACTATATTAATTTAAATATATATATTTTCATTCATATTGTTCCTATAAGGAACATAAGGCCGTAAAATATAACGATGGCTTAATATAGAAAGTTCGTACATCGTTTTTTTTTTTTTTTGTTTCAAAATCGGGGTTTTCGCATATTTTGGTAGACAAAATTCAAATACACCTCTCCTAAAAAAATTCAGTTTCCTATGTTGACGAATAACAGATTTACAGTAATTAAAAAAACCCTAACTCATTTCAATAATAGAAAAGGGCTAACTCATTTAATGTTGAATGCATATTTTTTGGTTTATATTAAAACAAACAACTTTTCTAAAAGTATATTTCGATATATACAAATTTTTAGTTGTTTATTTTTCACTTTCAGATTTTACTCCGTTTTTTCCATCTCCTGTAAAGTAACTAAAAGTTGAGATACGGCCTTTCTATATTAAGCCATCGACATACTTAAATATATATAATCTATAAAACACAAAAAATGTTTCTACCTATGTCCGTCATAGACTCTGAAACTATCCAAACGATTACCTCCAAACTGGTATCATTGGAAAGGAAATTTTCTGAGGATGGTTTTAGACACCTAAAATGCTACGTTAGGTACATGCGGTCCATTCGTAAAGCCGATTTTCAAATTTCCCCATACAACCATTATTCTACCTATGTCCGTTATATATTCTGACACCATCCAACTAAGGGGGTAAAATCGGTATATCTATATCTCCGGAACTGATAAAGCTAGCACCAAAAATCCAACTTAATCTAAATTTATGCATGAAATAAGTGGACAGGTGTGTGGTACGTTTTGTACTTTTAAGGGGATAAAATGCGTGAAACTCGAGTTTTAATACTTTTTTGTATCCCATATTTCACAAATAAAATTTAAATGGTATTGCAGTCCTTCTTAAAAAATTACAAATGGACTCTGGCACTATTTTGAAATTTGAACGTACTTCTTTTTGGTACTTTTTTTACAGAACAATTTTTTATGTACATTAGCACACGCATATATATATATATATACATATATATATATATATATAATAATAATAATAATAATAATAATAATAATAATAATAATAATAATAATAATAATAATAATAATAATAATAATAATAATAAAACAAGTGTATGTATCACAGTCTATGTCCGGCAATTGCCGATTAAAAAAGTGTGTCTCGCTGGCCGGTTACTTTATGTGTTACGCTTTTATATAAGATAGGGTCAGACGGCGTGTGGATTGTGATATTATTGGCAATTGAAATACAAGAAAAAACATAACAAAATAAATATATTTTTCTATTTTTAAAATTTAATAAATAAATACAAACGAAGTTAAAAAAAACAATTTTATTAACAAAGAGAGGATATGTCACACACAATTAAATGTGTACGTGAGAATGTGGAAATTCAAATCGTATGTACTTATGTATAATGTTAATTTTGACACACATGGAATTTCATATGTAGCGGACACATATTAGCACATATGGAATACAACTCATTTGACTACACCTTTAACTTGCAATGTTTCTTTTAGGTCAACATTTCTAAATAAATTTTTAACCAACAAATTTGTAACTGAACTGATACGCAATATTTGTTGCGAAAATTATTAAAACTTTCAATTATGCTCTAAATCATAAGAATTCTTAAAAAAAAAAAAAATTGTATTATTTGAGGCGAATTTCTAAATTTTCCAATTTCAAACTTAAACATTTTCAAAAAAATTTAAAATTGTCATGAATATTATTTTCACTGTAGTTTTTTAATATATGTTCAAAAAATCGCAATATTCAAGGTGCTCTAAAAACTAATTTAAATCATACTTTTGTTTAAATGGTCTAAAGCAGTGTTTGCCAAACTTATCAGTAAGTTTGCTTCGTATTTTAGTATAACGATATGTGTACCAAATTTCTTATGAAAATACCCGTTAATGTTTTTATTTAAAAGCAAAACAATTCATTTTTACATTTAAAATTAAATATTGTTATTTGAATGTTTTAAAGTAAAAAATGTATATTGGGCTTTTATTTAACTTCATTGATATTTTAGAGAATAAAACACAATCTGATATTTTACTATAAACTAAAGTTTTATTTGTTAATTCATTGAAATCTGCTTACACACTAAAATAGTCTTCCATAAAATCAACTGAAATCTAAAAACATGGGTACGAAATCGTAAGTCCTTTCGATGTACGCACCGACTTCTTGCTATGTTGACGTAGAACGTAACTTTTCGAAATGTTGTTGAAGTCTCGCTACGAATTCGTTATCGTTCATCTCTGTGTTCATTTCTTCCAATAGAAAGCCGCCGGGCTGTCTGATCGCCTGTCCATACACCATATCGGCCACTGATACGACCAAGTCTTCCATCACATCTGTTCGTCGTCCCAACAAAACTATAGGTAACACCTCTGTCCAGCTTGTATCAGCATCATCGCTTTTCAACCCTGCTTTCAAGACCCGATGCCAACGTTCTATAAGTCCGTTTGCCTGGGGATGGTATGGAGTTATTCTAATGTGTTTTATACCCAACAATTTCGACAGGTGGCCAAAAAGATTGCTTTCGAATTTAGGTACAGTAGTTTCCGCTTAATTGTCCCCCGCTTTATTGATAAGCCCGCTTATTTGATCAAGAAAAAACGCTAACATTAAATTCCATACATTATATTCAATAAACGTTTCGTTTGAGTTCGTTTATTTGCGTTACCCTCTTAATTGACTTATGTATTAAGAATTCATTTTTGAAAACAATACAAAAAAAACCGCATAACTATTTTAAACATATGTATTTATTTATTTTCTCACTAAAAGAAGTAATGAAAAAAAAATAAAATGAGTGCAGCACGAAATACACAAAAATTAAAAGTAATTTCTGACTATAAATAAGTAAGAGAGCTATATTCGGCTGTTCCGAATCTTATATACCCTTCACCAAATTATACTTTCAAATAAAATTAAAAAATTTTTTTTTCAAAATTGTTTTTTAAAAGTTTTATCCAAGTTTTAAATTTTTTTTTTTTTAATTTATTAGTGAAAAAAATGTATGACAAAATAATGTTTTCTGTAAAAAAAATTCGGGTTAAAAAATATTTTTCCCGATTTTGACCCATTGTAGGTCCAACTTTGTATAGCCTTATACACATCGTTGCAATGGACTTTGAAATATCTATCATTAGATATCCATATTGTCTATATTTATGACTTAGTAATCGAGATATAGATAAAAAAATAGACCAAAAATAGAGGTTGTCTCTGATTTTTGCTCATATCTCTCTTATTTATGGACGGATTTAGCTGATCTTTAATCGGGTGCTGTGATTTCACGCAATATGTTATTAGAAAAGTCAAAACAATTTGAATTTGAGATGAATGAAGACTTTAATCCCACACCTGGTTGGCTTCACAGATGGCAAAAAAGAGTAGGCATAACTCTAAAAAAATTCATTTTAAACATAGGTATTTATTTATTTTCTCACTAAAAGAAGTAATGAAAAAAAATAAAATCTAAAAGTGATCAGAAATGTAGTTTTAAAAAAATTAGTGCAGCACGAAATACACAAGTTTAAACTTAAAACAAAAATTAAGTAATTTAAATTTAAAAATTGTATATGAGTAAGGCCTTCAGTGTTTGAGTTTTGTTTATTTTAAACAACTCATTAACCACTAAAAATCCAATTCTTACCAATAGAGTTCCTGCAGGTGTAGTAGTCATGATATCTCTTTTAAGCCTTTCCTGAGTATTCTTCTTCCATGATAATGTGTTATCAAGATCCCTAAATACTTAACTCCATCTGATAAAGTCAGCTCAACGACGTCTATTTCCTGCAAGTTAAAACTCTCTACCCTATATATCCTGGTAAAGAGTACTCCGTTTTCGTTGGGTTTATACCCAGCCCCACTGCATAATTTCGCTGATAGTCGAAATAAACTTTCCCTTGATCAAAATTACAACGGCGCGTCGTCGCATAGGCAACTATCTTCATACCCTTAGTTTCAAAGATCTTGAGAATAGAGTTCACCTCTAGTAACCATACCTGATGTAGGACAATACTTCACCATGTGGTGTACCCTTGGTAACCAATCTTCTAATCTTGTCATCCGCTAGGCTCGAGTTGATAATCCTGCTGCCAAGCATCGAAACTATCCAACTCACTAGGAAGACCTTACCCCGAGTTCAACTAATTATTAATTAAAGGCTCCCGCTATATCCAAAAACGCAGCTAGTGTATATTGCCTATACTCTAAGCCGTACACATTGCAACCCACAACCTAATGCAGCGCACTCTTACTTACCCTTGAGGTAAGCGTCTGTGAGTTATCCTCCCTTTGAATGTACCATACGACATTTGGGTCTTTGGATAAAATTCGCCGGAACCTGGACAACTCATTGATGTTATCAACGGATTCACAGTATATATCTTTCATACTTATTGAAACATACTTTATAGTTGTTCCAGTTGCTCGAAAGTTCTGTGAGCTTGGCCTTATTGAACAACCTTCTAACCGTCGATCTTTACTCCACACTATCTATGTCAAATGGCAAAGTCCACATAAAGTTAGCTGCGTCCCTTGCTATAACAGGTTCCCCAAGTTGTCCGAAAATAAACAGTCGGTTTCCACCCTCCTATCTCTTATGACATTATCATTACTGTTGGTTTCCCTATAGCGACTCTCCTTCTCGTATACGCCGTCAACTCCTGCACCTCATTACCTGGTGGATCTGTTGATTCGTACGGCATGTAATTCCATTGTCAGCATGCGCTCACCCTTGGCCTCTCTGTTTATAACGGATCTCCGCATCTGAAATAATGAGATATTAAAATATTGTGTTCATTCTTTACCATATTTAACTCAATACTACGTATTGGATATTTCCCATCCTCATGGAAAATATTTGAGTAGTAATGATACCAAAACCGGGAAAAGATGTAACTCAAGTGCCATCATACCGTCCCATTAGCCTGTTGTCAATATTCTCAAAACTTTTTGAAAAGTTGTTACTATAGGTACACCTTGATGAAAATTTCATTATTCCTGACCATCAATTTGGTTTCGAGAGCAAGCAGTATTGCTCATTATTTATTGACATATCTCAAGCCCTCGATAAGGTCTGGCGCTATGGACTAATACACAAAATGATTAGATTATTGCTTGCGTATGAACATAAACCTCATTAAAATTACATACAAGAAAGATCTTTCCAAATGCCTACGAGCGCACTGACTCAAACATATACATTTGCGGATGATACCGCTTTTTTAAGTACACATGAAAACCCCTCAATAGCTTCTGAACAACTCCAGTCTCACTCTTAGACCAGAAAGTTGTCCTTTCATAAAGATAAATAATATCAAAATTCCAGAACAGAGCCATGTGAGATATCTCGGTATCCATCTTGATATCCGTTTAACATAGACCCACCATATTGAAGCCAAGATTACACAAATATTACACAAATTGGCCCACGGCTCTAGACTTGGAGTACAAAGTGCTTTTGTACATAACAGTTATAAAACCGATATGACTTTATGGCATTTAGCTATGGGGACGGTTGATTATCCCCAGATCTAATAGAGTTGAACAACCAATCTTGGGCTTGTTCGGAAATGCATCACGCGCTGCATCTGATGTGTATCTGTGATTTGTTTTTGATGCTAAAGCGCAGACGATGCATCAGCCATTTTTGTAATGCTTGTTTGATGTTTTTGCGCATCATCAGTTCATTTTAGAGCTCAAGACATTTGCAGTATTGTCAACAATTGCTTTTGCAGCACAGTGATGCGCTGCCGATGTCGATGTCACCGATGTCTTAATCTTCAGTACCTTTGTCGTGTAATGCCTGACGTTGATGACGTACAATCATCCACAGCTCTTGGCAAAGCCTTGAACGCTTAAGAAGTTGGAGAACCACCCTACTTATTTCCACCTAAACGACATGCTGATGAGGTCGCAGACCCTTACGAGTGCAGCATCTACATGACACTCTCCAGAAGACCAACCGAAAACTGCAGTTACAGGATCGTAAATTCTTTCGAATTTAGCGACGTCCTGCCGATGCTTTTTGAGAAGAAGACGGATCTCTCTTCTCCGTCTTAGCCAGATAAGCTAGAGATTTACGGGTCTCGCTAAACTTTACTAAATATTGTATAACTACTTCCATTGAAACTATAGTAAATGGATAACATAGGTTAATAATAAAACAGGTGCTCACATGTTAAATAGAAATTTAAACAAAAAAAATAGTATACTTTTGTGAGAAACCGCACGAAGCGACTTTTCGTGGGTTTTATCGCTGTTGCTTGGAAGCTTTTATTTTACATCTTAGAAAGGTTATTTCTAGAATTTTGTAACTATTGTTAGATCATTCATGTACTTATAAGAGACATTATACCTCCTACACACTTCAAGCTTTGCAAAAAAACATTTATTGACAATTTTTAAAATTTCAAAATTGTATAAATACATATTCTCTGCACTTTATCTTTATTTAGGGAATTTCTTGACTTTATATTTTATTGAATCTTAAATGAGAAAATGTTGAGATTTATCTTATATCATTTTTATCTTGAACGATATATACTTATATATGTATACAATGCTGTCAAATTTACAAAACTAAACCCATATAAACTTACAACTATATTACACCAAAGTATGCTAAACGGAGTATTTATAAACTTATTACTATATAATTAAAAACTGCTACTAACATCAAATTCTTACATTTAAATTTAATCATTAATAGCTTATAATGAAAATATTATCTACGATTTTTATACAATAAATACGTTTTCATCGAATGAGGAAGATGTAGTTGTTGCACCCGTTCTTCCAAGTTTGCACGACCAAGTTCCTGTCGTATTGTTCGTCTACATAAATCCATTAGTGGTAATGGTTCAGCTATAAAATAATAATATTATTTAGTATATTAGTTATTGGACTATATTAATTTAAATATATATATTTTCATTCATATTGTTCCTATAAGGAACATAAGGCCGTAAAATATAACGATGGCTTAATATAGAAAGTTCGTACATCGTTTTTTTTTTTTTTTGTTTCAAAATCGGGGTTTTCGCATATTTTGGTAGACAAAATTCAAATACACCTCTCCTAAAAAAATTCAGTTTCCTATGTTGACGAATAACAGATTTACAGTAATTAAAAAAACCCTAACTCATTTCAATAATAGAAAAGGGCTAACTCATTTAATGTTGAATGCATATTTTTTGGTTTATATTAAAACAAACAACTTTTCTAAAAGTATATTTCGATATATACAAATTTTTAGTTGTTTATTTTTCACTTTCAGATTTTACTCCGTTTTTTCCATCTCCTGTAAAGTAACTAAAAGTTGAGATACGGCCTTTCTATATTAAGCCATCGACATACTTAAATATATATAATCTATAAAACACAAAAAATGTTTCTACCTATGTCCGTCATAGACTCTGAAACTATCCAAACGATTACCTCCAAACTGGTATCATTGGAAAGGAAATTTTCTGAGGATGGTTTTAGACACCTAAAATGCTACGTTAGGTACATGCGGTCCATTCGTAAAGCCGATTTTCAAATTTCCCCATACAACCATTATTCTACCTATGTCCGTTATATATTCTGACACCATCCAACTAAGGGGGTAAAATCGGTATATCTATATCTCCGGAACTGATAAAGCTAGCACCAAAAATCCAACTTAATCTAAATTTATGCATGAAATAAGTGGACAGGTGTGTGGTACGTTTTGTACTTTTAAGGGGATAAAATGCGTGAAACTCGAGTTTTAATACTTTTTTGTATCCCATATTTCACAAATAAAATTTAAATGGTATTGCAGTCCTTCTTAAAAAATTACAAATGGACTCTGGCACTATTTTGAAATTTGAACGTACTTCTTTTTGGTACTTTTTTTACAGAACAATTTTTTATGTACATTAGCACACGCATATATATATATATATACATATATATATATATATAATAATAATAATAATAATAATAATAATAATAATAATAATAATAATAATAATAATAATAAAACAAGTGTATGTATCACAGTCTATGTCCGGCAATTGCCGATTAAAAAAGTGTGTCTCGCTGGCCGGTTACTTTATGTGTTACGCTTTTATATAAGATAGGGTCAGACGGCGTGTGGATTGTGATATTATTGGCAATTGAAATACAAGAAAAAACATAACAAAATAAATATATTTTTCTATTTTTAAAATTTAATAAATAAATACAAACGAAGTTAAAAAAAACAATTTTATTAACAAAGAGAGGATATGTCACACACAATTAAATGTGTACGTGAGAATGTGGAAATTCAAATCGTATGTACTTATGTATAATGTTAATTTTGACACACATGGAATTTCATATGTAGCGGACACATATTAGCACATATGGAATACAACTCATTTGACTACACCTTTAACTTGCAATGTTTCTTTTAGGTCAACATTTCTAAATAAATTTTTAACCAACAAATTTGTAACTGAACTGATACGCAATATTTGTTGCGAAAATTATTAAAACTTTCAATTATGCTCTAAATCATAAGAATTCTTAAAAAAAAAAAAAAATTGTATTATTTGAGGCGAATTTCTAAATTTTCCAATTTCAAACTTAAACATTTTCAAAAAAATTTAAAATTGTCATGAATATTATTTTCACTGTAGTTTTTTAATATATGTTCAAAAAATCGCAATATTCAAGGTGCTCTAAAAACTAATTTAAATCATACTTTTGTTTAAATGGTCTAAAGCAGTGTTTGCCAAACTTATCAGTAAGTTTGCTTCGTATTTTAGTATAACGATATGTGTACCAAATTTCTTATGAAAATACCCGTTAATGTTTTTATTTAAAAGCAAAACAATTCATTTTTACATTTAAAATTAAATATTGTTATTTGAATGTTTTAAAGTAAAAAATGTATATTGGGCTTTTATTTAACTTCATTGATATTTTAGAGAATAAAACACAATCTGATATTTTACTATAAACTAAAGTTTTATTTGTTAATTCATTGAAATCTGCTTACACACTAAAATAGTCTTCCATAAAATCAACTGAAATCTAAAAACATGGGTACGAAATCGTAAGTCCTTTCGATGTACGCACCGACTTCTTGCTATGTTGACGTAGAACGTAACTTTTCGAAATGTTGTTGAAGTCTCGCTACGAATTCGTTATCGTTCATCTCTGTGTTCATTTCTTCCAATAGAAAGCCGCCGGGCTGTCTGATCGACTGTCCATACACCATATCGGCCACTGATACGACCAAGTCTTCCATCACATCTGTTCGTCGTCCCAACAAAACTATAGGTAACACCTCTGTCCAGCTTGTATCAGCATCATCGCTTTTCAACCCTGCTTTCAAGACCCGATGCCAACGTTCTATAAGTCCGTTTGCCTGGGGATGGTATGGAGTTATTCTAATGTGTTTTATACCCAACAATTTCGACAGGTGGCCAAAAAGATTGCTTTCGAATTTAGGTACAGTAGTTTCCGCTTAATTGTCCCCCGCTTTATTGATAAGCCCGCTTATTTGATCAAGAAAAAACGCTAACATTAAATTCCATACATTATATTCAATAAACGTTTCGTTTGAGTTCGTTTATTTGCGTTACCCTCTTAATTGACTTATGTATTAAGAATTCATTTTTGAAAACAATACAAAAAAAACCGCATAACTATTTTAAACATATGTATTTATTTATTTTCTCACTAAAAGAAGTAATGAAAAAAAAAATAAAATGAGTGCAGCACGAAATACACAAAAATTAAAAGTAATTTCTGACTATAAATAAGTAAGAGAGCTATATTCGGCTGTTCCGAATCTTATATACCCTTCACCAAATTATACTTTCAAATAAAATTAAAAAATTTTTTTTTCAAAATTGTTTTTTAAAAGTTTTATCCAAGTTTTAAATTTTTTTTTTTTTAATTTATTAGTGAAAAAAATGTATGACAAAATAATGTTTTCTGTAAAAAAAATTCGGGTTAAAAAATATTTTTCCCGATTTTGACCCATTGTAGGTCCAACTTTGTATAGCCTTATACACATCGTTGCAATGGACTTTGAAATATCTATCATTAGATATCCATATTGTCTATATTTATGACTTAGTAATCGAGATATAGATAAAAAAATAGACCAAAAATAGAGGTTGTCTCTGATTTTTGCTCATATCTCTCTTATTTATGGACGGATTTAGCTGATCTTTAATCGGGTGCTGTGATTTCACGCAATATGTTATTAGAAAAGTCAAAACAATTTGAATTTGAGATGAATGAAGACTTTAATCCCACACCTGGTTGGCTTCACAGATGGCAAAAAAGAGTAGGCATAACTCTAAAAAAATTCATTTTAAACATAGGTATTTATTTATTTTCTCACTAAAAGAAGTAATGAAAAAAAATAAAATCTAAAAGTGATCAGAAATGTAGTTTTAAAAAAATTAGTGCAGCACGAAATACACAAGTTTAAACTTAAAACAAAAATTAAGTAATTTAAATTTAAAAATTGTATATGAGTAAGGCCTTCAGTGTTTGAGTTTTGTTTATTTTAAACAACTCATTAACCACTAAAAATCCAATTCTTACCAATAGAGTTCCTGCAGGTGTAGTAGTCATGATATCTCTTTTAAGCCTTTCCTGAGTATTCTTCTTCCATGATAATGTGTTATCAAGATCCCTAAATACTTAACTCCATCTGATAAAGTCAGCTCAACGACGTCTATTTCCTGCAAGTTAAAACTCTCTACCCTATATATCCTGGTAAAGAGTACTCCGTTTTCGTTGGGTTTATACCCAGCCCCACTGCATAATTTCGCTGATAGTCGAAATAAACTTTCCCTTGATCAAAATTACAACGGCGCGTCGTCGCATAGGCAACTATCTTCATACCCTTAGTTTCAAAGATCTTGAGAATAGAGTTCACCTCTAGTAACCATACCTGATGTAGGACAATACTTCACCATGTGGTGTACCCTTGGTAACCAATCTTCTAATCTTGTCATCCGCTAGGCTCGAGTTGATAATCCTGCTGCCAAGCATCGAAACTATCCAACTCACTAGGAAGACCTTACCCCGAGTTCAACTAATTATTAATTAAAGGCTCCCGCTATATCCAAAAACGCAGCTAGTGTATATTGCCTATACTCTAAGCCGTACACATTGCAACCCACAACCTAATGCAGCGCACTCTTACTTACCCTTGAGGTAAGCGTCTGTGAGTTATCCTCCCTTTGAATGTACCATACGACATTTGGGTCTTTGGATAAAATTCGCCGGAACCTGGACAACTCATTGATGTTATCAACGGATTCACAGTATATATCTTTCATACTTATTGAAACATACTTTATAGTTGTTCCAGTTGCTCGAAAGTTCTGTGAGCTTGGCCTTATTGAACAACCTTCTAACCGTCGATCTTTACTCCACACTATCTATGTCAAATGGCAAAGTCCACATAAAGTTAGCTGCGTCCCTTGCTATAACAGGTTCCCCAAGTTGTCCGAAAATAAACAGTCGGTTTCCACCCTCCTATCTCTTATGACATTATCATTACTGTTGGTTTCCCTATAGCGACTCTCCTTCTCGTATACGCCGTCAACTCCTGCACCTCATTACCTGGTGGATCTGTTGATTCGTACGGCATGTAATTCCATTGTCAGCATGCGCTCACCCTTGGCCTCTCTGTTTATAACGGATCTCCGCATCTGAAATAATGAGATATTAAAATATTGTGTTCATTCTTTACCATATTTAACTCAATACTACGTATTGGATATTTCCCATCCTCATGGAAAATATTTGAGTAGTAATGATACCAAAACCGGGAAAAGATGTAACTCAAGTGCCATCATACCGTCCCATTAGCCTGTTGTCAATATTCTCAAAACTTTTTGAAAAGTTGTTACTATAGGTACACCTTGATGAAAATTTCATTATTCCTGACCATCAATTTGGTTTCGAGAGCAAGCAGTATTGCTCATTATTTATTGACATATCTCAAGCCCTCGATAAGGTCTGGCGCTATGGACTAATACACAAAATGATTAGATTATTGCTTGCGTATGAACATAAACCTCATTAAAATTACATACAAGAAAGATCTTTCCAAATGCCTACGAGCGCACTGACTCAAACATATACATTTGCGGATGATACCGCTTTTTTAAGTACACATGAAAACCCCTCAATAGCTTCTGAACAACTCCAGTCTCACTCTTAGACCAGAAAGTTGTCCTTTCATAAAGATAAATAATATCAAAATTCCAGAACAGACCCATGTGAGATATCTCGGTATCCATTTTGATATCCGTTTAACATAGACCCACCATATTGAAGCCAAGATTACACAAATATTACACAAATTGGTCCACGGCTCTAGACTTGGAGTACAAAGTGCTTTTGTACATAACAGTTATAAAACCGATATGACTTTATGGCATTTAGCTATGGGGACGGTTGATTATCCCCAGATCTAATAGAGTTGAACAACCAATCTTGGGCTTGTTCGGAAATGCATCACGCGCTGCATCTGATGTGTATCTGTGATTTGTTTTTGATGCTAAAGCGCAGACGATGCATCAGCCATTTTTGTAATGCTTGTTTGATGTTTTTGCGCATCATCAGTTCATTTTAGAGCTCAAGACATTTGCAGTATTGTCAACAATTGCTTTTGCAGCACAGTGATGCGCTGCCGATGTCGATGTCACCGATGTCTTAATCTTCAGTACCTTTGTCGTGTAATGCCTGACGTTGATGACGTACAATCATCCACAGCTCTTGGCAAAGCCTTGAACGCTTAAGAAGTTGGAGAACCACCCTACTTATTTCCACCTAAACGACATGCTGATGAGGTCGCAGACCCTTACGAGTGCAGCATCTACATGACACTCTCCAGAAGACCAACCGAAAACTGCAGTTACAGGATCGTAAATTCTTTCGAATTTAGCGACGTCCTGCCGATGCTTTTTGAGAAGAAGACGGATCTCTCTTCTCCGTCTTAGCCAGATAAGCTAGAGATTTACGGGTCTCGCTAAACTTTACTAAATATTGTATAACTACTTCCATTGAAACTATAGTAAATGGATAACATAGGTTAATAATAAAACAGGTGCTCACATGTTAAATAGAAATTTAAACAAAAAAAATAGTATACTTTTGTGAGAAACCGCACGAAGCGACTTTTCGTGGGTTTTATCGCTGTTGCTTGGAAGCTTTTATTTTACATCTTAGAAAGGTTATTTCTAGAATTTTGTAACTATTGTTAGATCATTCATGTACTTATAAGAGACATTATACCTCCTACACACTTCAAGCTTTGCAAAAAAACATTTATTGACAATTTTTAAAATTTCAAAATTGTATAAATACATATTCTCTGCACTTTATCTTTATTTAGGGAATTTCTTGACTTTATATTTTATTGAATCTTAAATGAGAAAATGTTGAGATTTATCTTATATCATTTTTATCTTGAACGATATATACTTATATATGTATACAATGCTGTCAAATTTACAAAACTAAACCCATATAAACTTACAACTATATTACACCAAAGTATGCTAAACGGAGTATTTATAAACTTATTACTATATAATTAAAAACTGCTACTAACATCAAATTCTTACATTTAAATTTAATCATTAATAGCTTATAATGAAAATATTATCTACGATTTTTATACAATAAATACGTTTTCATCGAATGAGGAAGATGTAGTTGTTGCACCCGTTCTTCCAAGTTTGCACGACCAAGTTCCTGTCGTATTGTTCGTCTACATAAATCCATTAGTGGTAATGGTTCAGCTATAAAATAATAATATTATTTAGTATATTAGTTATTGGACTATATTAATTTAAATATATATATTTTCATTCATATTGTTCCTATAAGGAACATAAGGCCGTAAAATATAACGATGGCTTAATATAGAAAGTTCGTACATCGTTTTTTTTTTTTTTTTGTTTCAAAATCGGGGTTTTCGCATATTTTGGTAGACAAAATTCAAATACACCTCTCCTAAAAAAATTCAGTTTCCTATGTTGACGAATAACAGATTTACAGTAATTAAAAAAACCCTAACTCATTTCAATAATAGAAAAGGGCTAACTCATTTAATGTTGAATGCATATTTTTTGGTTTATATTAAAACAAACAACTTTTCTAAAAGTATATTTCGATATATACAAATTTTTAGTTGTTTATTTTTCACTTTCAGATTTTACTCCGTTTTTTCCATCTCCTGTAAAGTAACTAAAAGTTGAGATACGGCCTTTCTATATTAAGCCATCGACATACTTAAATATATATAATCTATAAAACACAAAAAATGTTTCTACCTATGTCCGTCATAGACTCTGAAACTATCCAAACGATTACCTCCAAACTGGTATCATTGGAAAGGAAATTTTCTGAGGATGGTTTTAGACACCTAAAATGCTACGTTAGGTACATGCGGTCCATTCGTAAAGCCGATTTTCAAATTTCCCCATACAACCATTATTCTACCTATGTCCGTTATATATTCTGACACCATCCAACTAAGGGGGTAAAATCGGTATATCTATATCTCCGGAACTGATAAAGCTAGCACCAAAAATCCAACTTAATCTAAATTTATGCATGAAATAAGTGGACAGGTGTGTGGTACGTTTTGTACTTTTAAGGGGATAAAATGCGTGAAACTCGAGTTTTAATACTTTTTTGTATCCCATATTTCACAAATAAAATTTAAATGGTATTGCAGTCCTTCTTAAAAAATTACAAATGGACTCTGGCACTATTTTGAAATTTGAACGTACTTCTTTTTGGTACTTTTTTTACAGAACAATTTTTTATGTACATTAGCACACGCATATATATATATATATATATATATACATATATATATATATAATAATAATAATAATAATAATAAAACAAGTGTATGTATCACAGTCTATGTCCGGCAATTGCCGATTAAAAAAGTGTGTCTCGCTGGCCGGTTACTTTATGTGTTACGCTTTTATATAAGATAGGGTCAGACGGCGTGTGGATTGTGATATTATTGGCAATTGAAATACAAGAAAAAACATAACAAAATAAATATATTTTTCTATTTTTAAAATTTAATAAATAAATACAAACGAAGTTAAAAAAAACAATTTTATTAACAAAGAGAGGATATGTCACACACAATTAAATGTGTACGTGAGAATGTGGAAATTCAAATCGTATGTACTTATGTATAATGTTAATTTTGACACACATGGAATTTCATATGTAGCGGACACATATTAGCACATATGGAATACAACTCATTTGACTACACCTTTAACTTGCAATGTTTCTTTTAGGTCAACATTTCTAAATAAATTTTTAACCAACAAATTTGTAACTGAACTGATACGCAATATTTGTTGCGAAAATTATTAAAACTTTCAATTATGCTCTAAATCATAAGAATTCTTAAAAAAAAAAAAAATTGTATTATTTGAGGCGAATTTCTAAATTTTCCAATTTCAAACTTAAACATTTTCAAAAAAATTTAAAATTGTCATGAATATTATTTTCACTGTAGTTTTTTAATATATGTTCAAAAAATCGCAATATTCAAGGTGCTCTAAAAACTAATTTAAATCATACTTTTGTTTAAATGGTCTAAAGCAGTGTTTGCCAGACTTATCAGTAAGTTTGCTTCGTATTTTAGTATAACGATATGTGTACCAAATTTCTTATGAAAATACCCGTTAATGTTTTTATTTAAAAGCAAAACAATTCATTTTTACATTTAAAATTAAATATTGTTATTTGAATGTTTTAAAGTAAAAAATGTATATTGGGCTTTTATTTAACTTCATTGATATTTTAGAGAATAAAACACAATCTGATATTTTACTATAAACTAAAGTTTTATTTGTTAATTCATTGAAATCTGCTTACACACTAAAATAGTCTTCCATAAAATCAACTGAAATCTAAAAACATGGGTACGAAATCGTAAGTCCTTTCGATGTACGCACCGACTTCTTGCTATGTTGACGTAGAACGTAACTTTTCGAAATGTTGTTGAATCTCGCTACGAATTCGTTATCGTTCATCTCTGTGTTCATTTCTTCCAATAGAAAGCCGCCGGGCTGTCTGATCGCCTGTCCATACACCATATCGGCCACTGATACGACCAAGTCTTCCATCACATCTGTTCGTCGTCCCAACAAAACTATAGGTAACACCTCTGTCCAGCTTGTATCAGCATCATCGCTTTTCAACCCTGCTTTCAAGACCCGATGCCAACGTTCTATAAGTACGTTTGCCTGGGGATGGTATGGAGTTATTCTAATGTGTTTTATACCCAACAATTTCGACAGGTGGCCAAAAAGATTGCTTTCGAATTTAGGTACAGTAGTTTCCGCTTAATTGTCCCCCGCTTTATTGATAAGCCCGCTTATTTGATCAAGAAAAAACGCTAACATTAAATTCCATACATTATATTCAATAAACGTTTCGTTTGAGTTCGTTTATTTGCGTTACCCTCTTAATTGACTTATGTATTAAGAATTCATTTTTGAAAACAATACAAAAAAAACCGCATAACTATTTTAAACATATGTATTTATTTATTTTCTCACTAAAAGAAGTAATGAAAAAAAATAAAATGAGTGCAGCACGAAATACACAAAAATTAAAAGTAATTTCTGACTATAAATAAGTAAGAGAGCTATATTCGGCTGTTCCGAATCTTATATACCCTTCACCAAATTATACTTTCAAATAAAATTAAAAAATTTTTTTTTCAAAATTGTTTTTTAAAAGTTTTATCCAAGTTTTAAATTTTTTTTTTTTTAATTTATTAGTGAAAAAAATGTATGACAAAATAATGTTTTCTGTAAAAAAAATTCGGGTTAAAAAATATTTTTCCCGATTTTGACCCATTGTAGGTCCAACTTTGTATAGCCTTATACACATCGTTGCAATGGACTTTGAAATATCTATCATTAGATATCCATATTGTCTATATTTATGACTTAGTAATCGAGATATAGATAAAAAAATAGACCAAAAATAGAGGTTGTCTCTGATTTTTGCTCATATCTCTCTTATTTATGGACGGATTTAGCTGATCTTTAATCGGGTGCTGTGATTTCACGCAATATGTTATTAGAAAAGTCAAAACAATTTGAATTTGAGATGAATGAAGACTTTAATCCCACACCTGGTTGGCTTCACAGATGGCAAAAAAGAGTAGGCATAACTCTAAAAAAATTCATTTTAAACATAGGTATTTATTTATTTTCTCACTAAAAGAAGTAATGAAAAAAAATAAAATCTAAAAGTGATCAGAAATGTAGTTTTAAAAAAATTAGTGCAGCACGAAATACACAAGTTTAAACTTAAAACAAAAATTAAGTAATTTAAATTTAAAAATTGTATATGAGTAAGGCCTTCAGTGTTTGAGTTTTGTTTATTTTAAACAACTCATTAACCACTAAAAATCCAATTCTTACCAATAGAGTTCCTGCAGGTGTAGTAGTCATGATATCTCTTTTAAGCCTTTCCTGAGTATTCTTCTTCCATGATAATGTGTTATCAAGATCCCTAAATACTTAACTCCATCTGATAAAGTCAGCTCAACGACGTCTATTTCCTGCAAGTTAAAACTCTCTACCCTATATATCCTGGTAAAGAGTACTCCGTTTTCGTTGGGTTTATACCCAGCCCCACTGCATAATTTCGCTGATAGTCGAAATAAACTTTCCCTTGATCAAAATTACAACGGCGCGTCGTCGCATAGGCAACTATCTTCATACCCTTAGTTTCAAAGATCTTGAGAATAGAGTTCACCTCTAGTAACCATACCTGATGTAGGACAATACTTCACCATGTGGTGTACCCTTGGTAACCAATCTTCTAATCTTGTCATCCGCTAGGCTCGAGTTGATAATCCTGCTGCCAAGCATCGAAACTATCCAACTCACTAGGAAGACCTTACCCCGAGTTCAACTAATTATTAATTAAAGGCTCCCGCTATATCCAAAAACGCAGCTAGTGTATATTGCCTATACTCTAAGCCGTACACATTGCAACCCACAACCTAATGCAGCGCACTCTTACTTACCCTTGAGGTAAGCGTCTGTGAGTTATCCTCCCTTTGAATGTACCATACGACATTTGGGTCTTTGGATAAAATTCGCCGGAACCTGGACAACTCATTGATGTTATCAACGGATTCACAGTATATATCTTTCATACTTATTGAAACATACTTTATAGTTGTTCCAGTTGCTCGAAAGTTCTGTGAGCTTGGCCTTATTGAACAACCTTCTAACCGTCGATCTTTACTCCACACTATCTATGTCAAATGGCAAAGTCCACATAAAGTTAGCTGCGTCCCTTGCTATAACAGGTTCCCCAAGTTGTCCGAAAATAAACAGTCGGTTTCCACCCTCCTATCTCTTATGACATTATCATTACTGTTGGTTTCCCTATAGCGACTCTCCTTCTCGTATACGCCGTCAACTCCTGCACCTCATTACCTGGTGGATCTGTTGATTCGTACGGCATGTAATTCCATTGTCAGCATGCGCTCACCCTTGGCCTCTCTGTTTATAACGGATCTCCGCATCTGAAATAATGAGATATTAAAATATTGTGTTCATTCTTTACCATATTTAACTCAATACTACGTATTGGATATTTCCCATCCTCATGGAAAATATTTGAGTAGTAATGATACCAAAACCGGGAAAAGATGTAACTCAAGTGCCATCATACCGTCCCATTAGCCTGTTGTCAATATTCTCAAAACTTTTTGAAAAGTTGTTACTATAGGTACACCTTGATGAAAATTTCATTATTCCTGACCATCAATTTGGTTTCAGAAGGAAGCATAGTACTAGCGAACAGGTACATCGGATAACTTCGAGAGCAAGCAGTATTGCTCATTATTTATTGACATATCTCAAGCCCTCGATAAGGTCTGGCGCTATGGACTAATACACAAAATGATTAGATTATTGCTTGCGTATGAACATAAACCTCATTAAAATTACATACAAGAAAGATCTTTCCAAATGCCTACGAGCGCACTGACTCAAACATATACATTTGCGGATGATACCGCTTTTTTAAGTACACATGAAAACCCCTCAATAGCTTCTGAACAACTCCAGTCTCACTCTTAGACCAGAAAGAGTGGGCTTGTTCGGAAATGCATCACGCGCTGCATCTGATGTGTATCTGTGATTTGTTTTTGATGCTAAAGCGCAGACGATGCATCAGCCATTTTTGTAATGCTTGTTTGATGTTTTTGCGCATCATCAGTTCATTTTAGAGCTCAAGACATTTGCAGTATTGTCAACAATTGCTTTTGCAGCACAGTGATGCGCTGCCGATGTCGATGTCACCGATGTCTTAATCTTCAGTACCTTTGTCGTGTAATGCCTGACGTTGATGACGTACAATCATCCACAGCTCTTGGCAAAGCCTTGAACGCTTAAGAAGTTGGAGAACCACCCTACTTATTTCCACCTAAACGACATGCTGATGAGGTCGCAGACCCTTACGAGTGCAGCATCTACATGACACTCTCCAGAAGACCAACCGAAAACTGCAGTTACAGGATCGTAAATTCTTTCGAATTTAGCGACGTCCTGCCGATGCTTTTTGAGAAGAAGACGGATCTCTCTTCTCCGTCTTAGCCAGATAAGCTAGAGATTTACGGGTCTCGCTAAACTTTACTAAATATTGTATAACTACTTCCATTGAAACTATAGTAAATGGATAACATAGGTTAATAATAAAACAGGTGCTCACATGTTAAATAGAAATTTAAACAAAAAAAATAGTATACTTTTGTGAGAAACCGCACGAAGCGACTTTTCGTGGGTTTTATCGCTGTTGCTTGGAAGCTTTTATTTTACATCTTAGAAAGGTTATTTCTAGAATTTTGTAACTATTGTTAGATCATTCATGTACTTATAAGAGACATTATACCTCCTACACACTTCAAGCTTTGCAAAAAAACATTTATTGACAATTTTTAAAATTTCAAAATTGTATAAATACATATTCTCTGCACTTTATCTTTATTTAGGGAATTTCTTGACTTTATATTTTATTGAATCTTAAATGAGAAAATGTTGAGATTTATCTTATATCATTTTTATCTTGAACGATATATACTTATATATGTATACAATGCTGTCAAATTTACAAAACTAAACCCATATAAACTTACAACTATATTACACCAAAGTATGCTAAACGGAGTATTTATAAACTTATTACTATATAATTAAAAACTGCTACTAACATCAAATTCTTACATTTAAATTTAATCATTAATAGCTTATAATGAAAATATTATCTACGATTTTTATACAATAAATACGTTTTCATCGAATGAGGAAGATGTAGTTGTTGCACCCGTTCTTCCAAGTTTGCACGACCAAGTTCCTGTCGTATTGTTCGTCTACATAAATCCATTAGTGGTAATGGTTCAGCTATAAAATAATAATATTATTTAGTATATTAGTTATTGGACTATATTAATTTAAATATATATATTTTCATTCATATTGTTCCTATAAGGAACATAAGGCCGTAAAATATAACGATGGCTTAATATAGAAAGTTCGTACATCGTTTTTTTTTTTTTTTGTTTCAAAATCGGGGTTTTCGCATATTTTGGTAGACAAAATTCAAATACACCTCTCCTAAAAAAATTCAGTTTCCTATGTTGACGAATAACAGATTTACAGTAATTAAAAAAACCCTAACTCATTTCAATAATAGAAAAGGGCTAACTCATTTAATGTTGAATGCATATTTTTTGGTTTATATTAAAACAAACAACTTTTCTAAAAGTATATTTCGATATATACAAATTTTTAGTTGTTTATTTTTCACTTTCAGATTTTACTCCGTTTTTTCCATCTCCAGTAAAGTAACTAAAAGTTGAGATACGGCCTTTCTATATTAAGCCATCGACATACTTAAATATATATAATCTATAAAACACAAAAAATGTTTCTACCTATGTCCGTCATAGACTCTGAAACTATCCAAACGATTACCTCCAAACTGGTATCATTGGAAAGGAAATTTTCTGAGGATGGTTTTAGACACCTAAAATGCTACGTTAGGTACATGCGGTCCATTCGTAAAGCCGATTTTCAAATTTCCCCATACAACCATTATTCTACCTATGTCCGTTATATATTCTGACACCATCCAACTAAGGGGGTAAAATCGGTATATCTATATCTCCGGAACTGATAAAGCTAGCACCAAAAATCCAACTTAATCTAAATTTATGCATGAAATAAGTGGACAGGTGTGTGGTACGTTTTGTACTTTTAAGGGGATAAAATGCGTGAAACTCGAGTTTTAATACTTTTTTGTATCCCATATTTCACAAATAAAATTTAAATGGTATTGCAGTCCTTCTTAAAAAATTACAAATGGACTCTGGCACTATTTTGAAATTTGAACGTACTTCTTTTTGGTACTTTTTTTACAGAACAATTTTTTATGTACATTAGCACACGCATATATATATATATATATATACATATATATATATAATAATAATAATAATAATAATAATAATAATAATAATAATAATAATAATAATAATAATAATAATAATAATAATAATAATAATAATAATAATAATAATAATAATAATAATAATAAAACAAGTGTATGTATCACAGTCTATGTCCGGCAATTGCCGATTAAAAAAGTGTGTCTCGCTGGCCGGTTACTTTATGTGTTACGCTTTTATATAAGATAGGGTCAGACGGCGTGTGGATTGTGATATTATTGGCAATTGAAATACAAGAAAAAACATAACAAAATAAATATATTTTTCTATTTTTAAAATTTAATAAATAAATACAAACGAAGTTAAAAAAAACAATTTTATTAACAAAGAGAGGATATGTCACACACAATTAAATGTGTACGTGAGAATGTGGAAATTCAAATCGTATGTACTTATGTATAATGTTAATTTTGACACACATGGAATTTCATATGTAGCGGACACATATTAGCACATATGGAATACAACTCATTTGACTACACCTTTAACTTGCAATGTTTCTTTTAGGTCAACATTTCTAAATAAATTTTTAACCAACAAATTTGTAACTGAACTGATACGCAATATTTGTTGCGAAAATTATTAAAACTTTCAATTATGCTCTAAATCATAAGAATTCTTAAAAAAAAAAAAAAATTGTATTATTTGAGGCGAATTTCTAAATTTTCCAATTTCAAACTTAAACATTTTCAAAAAAATTTAAAATTGTCATGAATATTATTTTCACTGTAGTTTTTTAATATATGTTCAAAAAATCGCAATATTCAAGGTGCTCTAAAAACTAATTTAAATCATACTTTTGTTTAAATGGTCTAAAGCAGTGTTTGCCAGACTTATCAGTAAGTTTGCTTCGTATTTTAGTATAACGATATGTGTACCAAATTTCTTATGAAAATACCCGTTAATGTTTTTATTTAAAAGCAAAACAATTCATTTTTACATTTAAAATTAAATATTGTTATTTGAATGTTTTAAAGTAAAAAATGTATATTGGGCTTTTATTTAACTTCATTGATATTTTAGAGAATAAAACACAATCTGATATTTTACTATAAACTAAAGTTTTATTTGTTAATTCATTGAAATCTGCTTACACACTAAAATAGTCTTCCATAAAATCAACTGAAATCTAAAAACATGGGTACGAAATCGTAAGTCCTTTCGATGTACGCACCGACTTCTTGCTATGTTGACGTAGAACGTAACTTTTCGAAATGTTGTTGAAGTCTCGCTACGAATTCGTTATCGTTCATCTCTGTGTTCATTTCTTCCAATAGAAAGCCGCCGGGCTGTCTGATCGCCTGTCCATACACCATATCGGCCACTGATACGACCAAGTCTTCCATCACATCTGTTCGTCGTCCCAACAAAACTATAGGTAACACCTCTGTCCAGCTTGTATCAGCATCATCGCTTTTCAACCCTGCTTTCAAGACCCGATGCCAACGTTCTATAAGTCCGTTTGCCTGGGGATGGTATGGAGTTATTCTAATGTGTTTTATACCCAACAATTTCGACAGGTGGCCAAAAAGATTGCTTTCGAATTTAGGTACAGTAGTTTCCGCTTAATTGTCCCCCGCTTTATTGATAAGCCCGCTTATTTGATCAAGAAAAAACGCTAACATTAAATTCCATACATT
This sequence comes from Calliphora vomitoria, assembly GCA_942486065.2. Classification (NCBI taxonomy): domain Eukaryota; kingdom Metazoa; phylum Arthropoda; class Insecta; order Diptera; family Calliphoridae; genus Calliphora; species Calliphora vomitoria. The sequence continues at coordinate 57,309,368 of OW818030.2, read as the reverse complement.
ATATTCAATAAACGTTTCGTTTGAGTTCGTTTATTTGCGTTACCCTCTTAATTGACTTATGTATTAAGAATTCATTTTTGAAAACAATACAAAAAAAACCGCATAACTATTTTAAACATATGTATTTATTTATTTTCTCACTAAAAGAAGTAATGAAAAAAAATAAAATGAGTGCAGCACGAAATACACAAAAATTAAAAGTAATTTCTGACTATAAATAAGTAAGAGAGCTATATTCGGCTGTTCCGAATCTTATATACCCTTCACCAAATTATACTTTCAAATAAAATTAAAAAATTTTTTTTTCAAAATTGTTTTTTAAAAGTTTTATCCAAGTTTTAAATTTTTTTTTTTTTAATTTATTAGTGAAAAAAATGTATGACAAAATAATGTTTTCTGTAAAAAAAATTCGGGTTAAAAAATATTTTTCCCGATTTTGACCCATTGTAGGTCCAACTTTGTATAGCCTTATACACATCGTTGCAATGGACTTTGAAATATCTATCATTAGATATCCATATTGTCTATATTTATGACTTAGTAATCGAGATATAGATAAAAAAAATAGACCAAAAATAGAGGTTGTCTCTGATTTTTGCTCATATCTCTCTTATTTATGGACGGATTTAGCTGATCTTTAATCGGGTGCTGTGATTTCACGCAATATGTTATTAGAATAGTCAAAACAATTTGAATTTGAGATGAATGAAGACTTTAATCCCACACCTGGTTGGCTTCACAGATGGCAAAAAAGAGTAGGCATAACTCTAAAAAAATTCATGGTGAAGGTGCGTATTCCGACAATGATGCTGCTAATGCGTTCTGTGAATCTGTTTTGCCAGACCTAATTTCCAAATATTAGCCATCAGAAATATTTAACGCTGATGAATGCGGAATTTTTTAAAAAAAGGTGATCAAAAAAGAGGATTTGAAAATTCTAAAGAACGACTGACATTGCGTTTTATTTGTAATGCAACCGGTGACTACAAAATAGCAATTGTCATTGGTCAAAAAGTCAAAAAATTCGGGATGCTTTAGAAACAAATCATTACCTCTGAAATATTATTCTCAAAACAAAGCTTGGATGACGCAAAGTTTATGGCAAGAGATTTTGTATTCGCTTGATGAAAACAAGGACGTAAAATAATATTATTTGTAGACAATGCAGCATGTCATAAAACATCAGCAGTGTTCCATAATATTGATCTACAGTTTTTACCAGAAAACACAACATCAATAATACAACCGCTAGATCAGGGTATTATACACTGTTTTAAGTGTTATTACCAGGGCAAGGATTTCTATGCAAATGCATGTTTGTAGTCAGTAACTCAAAATCACTTTTGACAATTTATCTTTCCGAATCGAAGAATTTGCAACAAAATGGCATCGAATTATTGTTGCATATTTTTGCATATTTTGCTATAAATGCATATTTTGCATATTTTCTTTTAAATGCATATATTTAGCATATTTTTCCATTTTATTGCATATATAATTTTCTTTTGGACATATTTTTATATCAGTGTGCACTGTACATACATATATTTGGCAACTCTATTTAGTGTTGTAAAAATAGTAAATATATTGACACTAAAATTATATTGTTGAAAGAAAAAGTCAACTTTTCAACTTTCCAATTTATGAATCGATTTTTTAGCTTTTTGAAATTGTCGACTTTTCGAAAAATTTTTTATATCGAATTTTCGACTTTGTTCGCTTACATCTTTATTTCTGAAAATATTACTAAACTACAGGGATTCAATTCGCTGAATGCACAAGTAAAATTAGTTGATGATGCTGCCAATAAAATTAATAATGTAAACGGAGAAATTTCTTACCAAATTAAAAAAAAAAATAAAGAATATTTGACAGAAAAATACTGGATTTCATATAATAAAAAACATTTTTGACAATTAGATAGCAATTTTAATGAAGAAAATCAAATTGAAAATGAATATTCTACAATTGAACTGGCTTCATTTAAATATGCACCTTTAACTTCTGTTGACGTTGAGCGTACCATTTCAATGTATTAAAGCTGTTTTCATCCGAACAGACAAAGTTTTATTTTTGGAAATTTAAAAAAAAAATTATTTGTTTATACAAATAGAAATCTAAATTAAGTAATTTTGTAACATGAAAATAAATAACTGACTGATTTTTTTTAATATAAATATTGTATAATTTACATACATACATGAATTTTCTTATTTTTACTTTGAAAAAATATATTTAAAACCTTTTATGTTCCTTTATATGTACATATATGTTAAAAAGGTGACCTGAAATTTATATCTGTCTTTTATTAATAAATATATTTCAAATAAAAAACTTGTTTTTATTGCATATTTTTGTCATTTTTAGTGCATATTTTCTCTCTTTATAGTGCATATTATAAGCGCATATTTTAAATTTTTTAGTGCATGAAAATCCTTGCCTTGGTTATTACAGACAAAATTTGCTACGTAAACAAATTTCTGCAGTGGAAAACTGAAAAACGATTGCTGATTTTATGAAAAGTTTCAGAATTTTTAATGCCATGCACGTTATATAAAATTCTAGGTGGCTAGTTAAACCGACGACAATAAATAACTGCTTTTAAAAGGTAATCTTACATTTATTTGTACATAGCTATAAAAACTTTATTCATACATGTATGTATTCGTAAAAATGTAGTCAAAAATGTTTCCTTCTACTGAGTCTACTGAATTGGAACATGAAGTATGTCTTGCTGTGGAACAAGAATCAGCTGATGTTATGAACAACTTACTGATCAAGAAATAATTAATGAAATTTGTCAAGAATTAACATCAAACAATTCTTTTGATGAAGAAAATGAAGATGTTGTTAACAATCCTCCTTTAAGTAAATAAGTTCTGAGTTCGATTAACATCCTTCGGGTTTTTTTTTTTTTTTTGTCAAAGAGTCTTTACTCACAAGAACTGAATAATATGGAAAACTGTTACAAGCAACAAATTCAAACCTTAACGACTGATGTTTTTTAAATATAAATATTAATTAATATGTACTTTTTTCAGTACAGCTTTAAAGTATCATTTATGGTATCAACTTTTAAATTGTTCATCTATATATATAAAAATTGATGTTTGTATGTATGTATGTTCCGAATGAACTCAAAAACAGCTGAACCGATTTTGATGAAATTTTCAGGGAATCTTCACTGTATGTATGTATGTATGTATGTATGTATGTATGTATGTATGTATGTATGTATGTATGTATGTATGTATGTATGTATGTATGTATGTATGTATGTATGTATGTATGTATGTATGTATGTATGTATGTATGTATGTATGTATGTATGTATGTATGTATGTATGTATGTATGTATGTATGTCTGTATGTCTGTATGTCTGTATGTATGTATGTATGTATGTATGTATGTATGTATGTATGTATGTATGTATGTATGTATGTATGTATGTATGTATGTATGTATGTATGTATGTATGTATGTATGTATGTATGTATGTATGTATGTATGTATGTATGTATGTATGTATGTATGTATGTATGTATGTATGTATGTATGTATGTATGTATGTATGTATGTATGTATGTATGTATGTATGTATGTATGTATGTATGTATGTATGTATGTATGTATGTATGTATGTATGTATGTATGTATGTATGTATGTATGTATGTATGTATGTATGTTCCGAATGAACTCAAAAACGGCTTAACCGATTTTGATGAAATTTTCAGGGAATCTTCAGAATAGTCTAGCGGGTAACACTGTAGAGTCAGATTTTTGATTTTCGGTCTGTGGGCGGAGGGGCGTGGCAAAATTAAATTTTTACATTTTACCGCTAATGCCATCCATATTTATAAAAATGGCGTCCATATTTATAAAAAACGGCTGCACCGATTTTGATGAAATTTTCAGGGAATCTTCAGAATAGCCCAGCGGGTAACACTGTAAAGTCAGATTTTTGATATTCGGTCTGTGGGTGTGTAAAAATCAAATTTTTACATTATACCGTTAATGCCATATATGTATAAAAACATATGTGTGTATGTACGTTCCGCATGGACTCAAAAACGGCTGGACCGATTTTGATAAGATTTTTTACGGAATCTTCAGAAAAGCCTAGCGGGCAACACTGTAAAGTCAGATTTTTGATAGAAAAATTTTAATTCAATGTGGTGTACTCTGAAGCGAATTATTTGGTGTAAGCGAAGAAAGGAATACATTTCAACACATATCCGGTACTATAAAAGTTCTTTTATATTATCAATCGATGATAAACAATTTTGTTTACTCTTGCATATTAGGTGCATGAATAAGAAATTTCCATATGAAATCTATGAAAAAAATAATATTTTGAATAACTCTCCGCATTCCACTTTTAATAAAAAATAACGGTTTTATTCAAATAAAATTTGTTTTAGAAAGGGCATCTACGTCTAGAGCCGAAGAAACGGGAAGAGAACTTCATCACTAGTTTAAAACTATAAGAATATTTTTTATTTTTTTAAATTGTAATAATAATTTCAATCAAATAAAAAAATGAAAACTGTAAGTTTAGTGGTTTCGTTTTTATTAACATATATGTTAAGAATTTTTCGATCTCAGCTTTTAGCTTTTCTAAGTTAATTTTTTTTTTTAATTTGTTCTGTTTTTGTATAAATTTTAATTTAAAACTACTTTTAAAGTACAAATTATAGATTATTGTATAATAAGGACTGAGATTGAAAAATTTTTAACATACATACTTTATGTTAATAAAAGTGAAACCACTAAACTTAGAGTTTTAAATCGTTTTTTATCTGATTGAAATTATTGTTACAATTTACAAAAAGAAAAAAAAAAATATTTTTGTAGTTCTAACCACTAATGATGAAATTTTGAACCGTTTTCAAAAACCCTTCCATTGTGGTTTTTATACTGCTTTATGTCACTATGTTCGAACAGGTTGTCCATCTCCGTTTAAAATCTACCACACTTTTGGACACCTTTTTTGTGCTCTTCAATTCTCTTTTAACAAGAGCCCGATATCTCTCCACAGGGCTCAGCTCCAGGCAGTTTGGTGGAATTGCCTCTCTTGGTACATATACCACATTATTGTACAGTACCACTCAAGACCTTTCTTACCATAAGTGGACACATTAAGAGGTCCTATGAATGGAAACACAATTTTTTTGTATACATTCATTGATGTAAATTTCGGTATTTATAAAGCTCTTTGTAACAAATGTTTGGGTTTTTTGCCGCAACTGCATATTGCTTGCCATACCAAGAACTTTTTGGGAAATTTTGTCTGCTTTTGGGGTCCTAAACTTTTCTTCAACATTTCCTCGAGCATCCGCAACATAAAATGTTTGACCAGGAAGTTGCGAAAAATCTGCCAGAACATACGTTTCGTCATCCATTATGCAGCAGGTATATCTTCTGTATAAAATTTGACTTCAACTTCCGTGCTCTGTCTTTGGCCTCTAAATTTTTAGAAGAGTTTCTGTCAAGAATTTTTTGAGCCTTGTATTATTGGCTTTAACTTTTCGTACCAAATTGTCCGAGTACTGACCTAACCGGGCTGCTTTCCTACCGGATGTGTTGGGAGCTCTTTTGAAAATGCTTTCTATTTTTTTGGCTTTAGAAACATCATGTGGACCTAGAGTTTCCAAAAAACCGAAGAATTTCAATTTCGGTTTTGTGATAATTTATTAACTATTAAATCAGTTGATAATATAGGAACTGCTAAACAAATTTAAAGTTCAAATTTGACGAGTGTTTACGAGGATTAAGGAAAATTGGTACTTTTTCTTTTAATGGTACCTTAATTTATTAGTTAGCTATTATGCTTTTTTAGTTAGCTATTATGCTTCTCAGTAAAGAAATAATCAAGAATAGGGTGCTCAATTGTATTATGATACCAAAAATGGAGAACTAAACCAAACTAAGGAGTACTTTTTCGTTCTTCAAAATGAATTTTGAACGGATACTTAATGATAAATAATTTATTGTAAAGGTACTTTTTGAATATTTTATAATAATAAACCTTAAAATTAGGCACAACTGATTCTGAATGAGTTAGAATTCACGAAAGGTGATTAAAGTCTTACCTTTCTTTTGTATTTTTTATAATAATGGACACAGAAATATGAAATTAAACATTCATGATGCTGAGTAGGAATACAAAATTTTATGATATTGTATTTATTCTAATAAAACGTTTCGAATGAGCTAGAATCCACATTACAATGAATCAATAAACATGAAACTAGAGACATGTTTTCCTGAATTAGTATTAATTCAAAAAGGGAGACTTCCAATAAATTTTTTTTTTTTTTAAATAAGGTTTTTTGCAGTTTAATTTTTTTTTGTGAGGGAAGCGACCAAGTCACCCCTCTTAGAGGTCTCCCATATACCAATTGTGCGATCAAGGTTAGTGACGGAATTCTCCTGTCCTGAAGCCGAATCACCCCTGGCCAACCCCGGCCCTAAATCTAACCCCAGGCATAAAAACCCTGCTAAAAGGGCTGCTACCACCAGGCGATCCGCCTATCGCTTCATTGAGGCACTCGGCTCTAAAAAAGTCGAGGAACTCACTAAGGAGCAACAAGCTTCTCTCTCCTTGGCGAAAGCTTACATTGCTGGTCTTTAGACCTCTCCTCCTTCTGATGAATCGTCAGCGGTGCCTAAACGGCAGCGTTCAGAGGAGGATGCAGCGGCCAAGAGCCAGCAACTGGGTCTCAAAAGACCAAAAGCTCAATTGAATTGGGATGTGGTGAAGCAGAAACTGGTAGGGGTGTTCTGGAAAGTTCTCAAAGAGAACCCATGCACTCCTCCTCAATGCGATGATGCTGGCTGGTACCAGGGTCACGTTAAACTTATGTCTTGTGTAGATGAACGCTCAGCATTGCTACTAAAGACTGCCGTCGCATAGTTGGGTGAAGTATGGCCGGGATCTAGGCTTGAGGTGGTATCTGTGAGTGAGATACCCCGAAAGCCTAGGTCCATAGCTAAAATACCAGCTGAGCCATCTAGCCCGGAGGAGATCTTGGAGATCATACAGTGCTGTAATCCACAGCATCCGACTTACGATTGGAAAGTTGTGAAGGTTACGGACACTGAGGGATCTTCGAGAAACGCGATCGTTGTCCTGAATAAGGACTCTTTGGGGCCGCTAAGGAAGACACAGGGGAAGGTCTACTATGGATTTGGTACGATCATCCTGCGTGTCTACCGTAGCGACAACAAAGGCGATATATCCTCTGTAGATGATGTCAAACCCATGCTTTCGGAAGAAGGCATGGAAAGCAATGAAGCCGCCGGTCCAACCGACACTGAAGATACCAGCTCTGTCTCCGAACTGGTTGGTACCTTCTTTGAACGGATGGACGAGGCGGTTGACGAAGACGCCCTCCTCAATTCTGATCAGGAGGACGCCGACGTCACCATTGTTAAAATGGAGCATGAAGGTGACACAAATCAACCTTCACCACTGCTCCTCCGACTTGCTAAGAACGGGGAGGAGCTAGTCCAGGAACCTTGGATCCACCAGGATCGTATCTGTTTGAAGGGCTATAGCTCTACTATGCTAGAGGCGCAGGTAAAATTAGATCCTGTATATTGGCTAAAAGCTCTTTGAATATCTTCATTCTGTCTGATTACAGCAATGAAGATACAGTAGCAGTCTCATGGAAAACCAATGAAGGCAGTGTGTTATGGTTGATATCCAGCTACATAGCGCATGACCACGGAGAGCATACGCCAAATGATGTTGTCCGTAGTGCTGTGAAAAAGGCGAATGAATCGAGGATACCTTTGGTTATCTGTGCTGACGCCAACTCGCACCACATTATATGGGGTAGCAGTGACACCAATACAAGAGGTGAGAGTCTTTTCAGTTTCATACTTAATAGTAGTTTGGAATTAGTAACTAGAGGTTGAGAACCTACCTTCATTGTTTCGAACAGAAGTGAGGTACTAGACTTAACACTTGTGAGTGCTGAGCACCACAGTATGATAAATAATTGGGCTGTCTCAAGCGAGTGCTCTTTTTCTGACCACCAATATATTGATTTCAATATTGGTGTAACTTACAGGAATGTTGATACCATTCTAAATAGGAAGAAGACCAATTGGGAGTTGCAAAGTGATGTACTCTCTCGGTCTTTACCAGACCCGCCCTCTATTGAAAGTAGGGAAGATATTGAGTTAGCAGTCGGGACACTTACAAAAGCGTTCCAATCCGCTACTAATTCGGCCTGTAAGCCAAATATTTGCAGGGGTAGGAACAAGCCTCCCTGGTGGAATCCTGAGATAGCACACGCCAGAAGGACGTGTCGAAAACTGTTCAACGAGGCAAAGAGGCTGGGTAATTGGTCGACATACAAGTCCTCAGTGAATCACTTTAAGAACCTTACGAGGAACGCGAAAAGAAAAGCTTGGAGGGACTTCTGTAGCGGCGTGGAAGGATCCTCTGAGACTAACCGATTACGTAAAATTCTATCAACCTCACCGGTTGTGCCAAGCTATATTCAGAGACCCTGTGGTAGATGGACTCTGGATAGGAAGGAAACTCTTGAGGTCCTATTGGACACTCACTTCCCAGGCTGCCTTCTAGTCGACGATGAGAGTGTTAATGGGGCTCCTGATTATGCTGCTCCGTGTGATAACTCTGTTCCAGTGAATAGGGAAAGAATCTAGTGAGCAATCAAAAGCTTCGGCCCGTTTAAATCCCCCGGGCCGGATGGCATCATTTCTGCTGATATTCAGAAAAATTAAGTAATAGTTATACCATGGCTCATTAATATATACACAGCGTGATAGACCTATATTCCTACGTGGTGGACGAGGTGTAGAGTAATCTTTGTTCCTAAAGGAGGTAAGGCGACTCATACCAAACCTAAGGATTACAGACCAATTAGTCTTGCATCCTTTTTGCTGAAAACCCTAGAAAGGGTAATTGACGTATACTTGAGAATGACCATTCCGAAGTTACTCATCTCTAGATCCCAACATGCCTATACCAAGCGCAAATCTGTGGAAACAGCTCTACATTCGTTAGTCGGCTCCATTGAGGAGTCGCTATCACATAAAGAGTATTCACTTGTGGTCTTTCTCGATATTGAGGGGGCTTTTAACAATGTCAGGCCCGACGCCATCCTATCTGCGATGGATGAACTTGGGGTTGATCAATGTGTACGCCGAATAGTCGGAGAGATACTCGGTTATAGAGTCATATGTGCCACCCTAGGTGGCATAAATGTTTCAAGAGTGGCCAATCGTGGTACCCCGCAGGGTGGTGTACTATCTCCACTTCTGTGGAATTTGGCTATGAATACCCTGTTGGTCAGGATGGACAACAGAAGGATCAAAACAGTCGCGTATGCTGACGATGTTGCAGTACTAATATCTGGTAAATTTCTGAATACAATATCCAGTTGTATGGAGTCTGCATTAAGTACACTGAGTGAGTGGAGCATATCGGGTGGACTTAGTGTGAACCCCCAAAAAACGGAACTGGTTCTCTTCACTAGGAGGTATATAATCGATGACTTTAGACTAACTAGACTGAATGGAATCAGTCTTGAGATCAGGGATAATGCGAAATATCTTGGCATCATTCTGGATAAGAGACTGTCCTGGAATTTAAACATTCAGAACAGGATTAATAAGGCCAATGTGGCCATCTACTCCTGCAAAAAGGCAATTGGCACTAACTGGGGTATTATGCAAAAGGGTATCAATTGGATCTTTAAAGCAGTTGTTAAACCAATCTTGTTCTATGGAGTACTAGCTGAACCCGGTCCGCGTTGCTGGCGTTTAGAAAACATCTGTTTTATATTGCATCTCAGTCTCGATTTTAATATACAATGTCGGACAAAGTCGGTGATCCAACCTTCAATTTTAATACATGTGGTGGCAGTCCGGCTGGTTCCAATGAATTCTGAAGAATCTTCAGAATAGCCCAGCGGATAACACTGTAAAGTCAGATTTTTTATATTCGGTCTGTTATTGGTAATTTAGTTGTCTAACTAACAAAAGAAATTCGAGTCCATTCGGTCCAAAACTAAGCCCTATATTTTAAAAAAAGCGGACCAAGGTATGGCAAAACTTTAAAAGTTCAATTTTAAAATGCCTATATCTCGGAAATTATAAGAGATAAATAGCACACGCAAGCATATTTTTTCAAGACCTAGTCAAGCGCTTTCCAAAAAATATAGAAATCTTTGAAATCGGATGGGAAACAAAAAAATGGCACGCGTTTAAAAATATTACATGTCGAAGGTACCGTAATTTGAGCCCCCATAGCGCCGCCCCTGGATCATTTGTATGGTCTATTTTAATAACTTAAACTCGAATGCTCCTTGGCTACGCCCATGTCAAATTTTGTCCCGATCGGACCAGCCGTTTAGAAATGCCAGATTTATTTCCAAAAAAATTTGATTCTGCCCCACTGTGGAATGCGAGATTCCCTGAACTTAAAAACCATTTTTCATTAAAACTTTTAACCCAAGTATTATTTATAAAGCATGTCAGTCATTATGTGTAATGTTCATTTGTTGTTAATCTGATTAAAATGAGTGACCAGTGCGTACTAATATTATAAAATATTTTAAACAGAACCCAACTTGATCCTACAAAAAGTTGGACAAACAATCAAAGGTCTACCGTCAAACTGTTGCCAATGTTATTCAACAGTACCGGGAGAACTTGTCCGTTGATAGAAAACCTGGTTCAGGTAGAAGGAATGGTTCACATGATGTTTATTAAACCAAAAACTAGAAAGCATTTTCAAAAGAACTCCCAAAACATCCGGTAGGAAAGCAGTCCGGTTAGCTCAGTGCTCGGACTATTTGGTACGAAAAGGCAGGTTCAAAAACATACAAAGCTCAAAAAGTTCCTGACTGGAACGCTGCTAAAAATTTAGAGGCCCAAAACAGAGCACGGAAATTGAAGTCAAATTTTATAAAAAAAAAAATATTCCTGGATGACGAAACGTATGTTCTGGCAGATTTTTCGCAGCTTCCGGGTCAAAATTTTGATGTTGCTGATGCTCGAGGGAATGTTGAAGAAAAGTTTAGGACCCAAAAGCAGACAAAATTTCCCAAAAAGTTTTTGGTATGGCAAGCAATATGCAGTTGCGGCAAAAAAGCCAAACATTTGTTACAAAGGCTCTATAAATACCGAAATTTACATCAAGGAATGTTACAAAAAAGGATGCTTCCATTCATAAGACTTCTTAGTGTGTGTTGAGGGCCGCGAGAACGTGGAGGAGGACGACGACTTCCTCGACATCGATATGGAGCCCCTCCTATAAATATTGTGACCCTCGCTCGCTATGCCTGTGGTCCTTGTACTATTGTGAATGCAGCATAGGAAGATTGACAGTTGACAATTAAAGTCAATCTGCCTAAGCGCCATTACAGTTTGTCAAAAACAAGAGCAGCTACAAAAACCACAACATCAAAAACCCCACAAATTCATTATAAAAATAAACTTTTATAACGTTTTTAAAACTCTCCTGTTTTTATTTCATACTTTGAATTATGAAACACAAGTAAGTGCAACCTGCATTTTATATTTCCAAAGTTATTTATATATGTATATACATACACAACCTCCAACCTGCATTTTATATTTCCAAAGTTATTTATATATGTATATAATTTCACAAATAAAGTTGACAACGAAAACACAAAAGGTAATAACCAATAATAATTGTTGCTTTATTAGTTGCATTAAAATAGTAACACAACAATACAAACCACTGCGTTTTCATACAACTCTGTGTGAAAAGTGTTTGAAAGACAAAGTAACAATTAAATATTAAATATTACTAATTTAATTATTAATTTGCCGTTGCTTAACAATTTCCGCGCATTATCATTGTCAGCGGTTGATTTAATAAGAAATAAAAAAATATATATATTTATAATTATTCCTAATAAATCACATATTTTTATGAAACAGTGGTTAAATTAAATTTGTATGATACAAATTTAAATATTTTTATAAATTTTACCGATAATACTTAATAATAATATTGCCATAACATAATTATTATTAATTTACAGTATTAAATACTGTAAATTAATAATAATAATAATAATACTGAGTATTTATTAAAATAATTCCGCGCATTTCAGTGCTAGCGGTTAAATTAATAAAGACGTTAATATTACATTTAATTATATTTATTTGTGTTTCCGCGCATTTTCACAAATCGCTTGCGGCTCATTATTAACTTATATTATATGGTTTTTTTTTTCCGTGGTCTATATTCAAAAGAATACATTGAAAATCTTTACCAATATTTACATAAATTCCGCTTTGTAACACAATTGTGGTTATTCAAACTATCGCATTAATAACCTAATAAATCAATATAGTCAAGCTCATTCAAAATTTGTTATTGAAACAAATAACATATTTGAAGAATGCGACAACTTCGCGAAAACACATGTTGAGGCTAAACAGTGGAGGCTAAATTGGAATCCTTGGAAGAGGATTGGAACACCATTCGAATGTCCTACGAGACAATTTATAGTACGATGAATTCTATAATATCACCTGAATTTAAGGAATTAGCCCGCAAGTATGAACGACCTTCTGAAGGCTGCAAAGGGTTCATCGAATGCACAAAATGGACCACATCATTCTTCTGTTTTGGGTAACTCAACATTCATTCCAACAAATACCACATTTGACCTGTCGGAAATTGGTGTACGAGTGCCAGCTTGTGACATGAAGGTTTTTAATGGAAATTATGAAGAATGGCCATCCTTTAGGGATATGTTTTCTGTCCTTTATCATACGAATCCAAGAGTATCTACTGTAGAGAAGTTTTTCCATTTACTTAACAAAACATCTGGAGATGCCTTGGCAATAATACAGAAATATCCTTTATCTGAACAAAATTATTTAGCAGCTTGGAATGCCTTAAAATCAAGATATGAAAACAAGAAATTTTTAGTGGAAATTCATCTGAAAGCTCTTTTCACCATAAAGCCTGCTACTAGTTAAACTAGCGAAGATATTAATAGAATAAGGACAACTATATGTGATTGTCTGGCTATGTTAATTGGTCATGGCATTCGTGTTGATCAATGGGATCCAATTTTATTATATTTAAGCAGTAGTAAATTACTGACAATTACTGCCTGGGAAGAATCTTTGGAAACGGATTCTGAAATGACATCCTGGGTTCAGATGGACAACTTCTTGAAAAGTAGACATCGAGTAGTGGAAAGGATAGAGAGATCACGAGATCAATTAAATATGAATGAAACTAGTCGTAAAAATGATTTGAAACCGGGAACAAGTAGGAACAATATTGGTAAAAATTCAGGCCCGAAAATAAATTCAAATAATCAGAATTCATGCCAATTGTGCAATGAAAACCATAATCTGAGAATATGCAAACAATTTTCAGATTTTACTGTCAGGCAACGAATTAACTATGTTGAACAGAACAATATATGTAGCAACTGTCTATCACCAACTCACGTCAACAAAGATTGTAAGAGTATATTCCGCTGTACGCAATGTAAAAATAAACAACATAGCTTATTACATTTAAATCAAAACAATAATGGTGAACAGGTTAGAAAAAGTAATCAGGGTGGAAATAGACCGGTAAATTCGTTTCATACTGAATCCACACAACGATAAATAATATAACATCTGCAAATATTGATGTTGAATTACAGTGCCATTCGTGCAGTAATGCAGCTCGACAAATGTCCAAACTCATTTGTTGGTTAACTATGATGATGTTTTGTTACCAACTGCTTTGGTGCAAATTAATCATTTGGGAGATAAATTTACGGTTAAAGCACTGATTGACTCTGCATCGAAAAGGTCTTTCTTGACTGAACGAATTCAAAATAGGTAAAATTTGAAGACAGAATCTGCAGATTTCGAGATATGTGGATTAGGAGGTACAATAGTTGCTAATTCTAAGAAACTTTGTAACATAACATTATGCGCAGAAAAACATAATTTTAAGCTTGATGAATTTGAAAAAAAATCACACCTTAATATTTATAATGACATTTTGAGGGAATATATTTATTTGGGTCATATGCAAAAATGTAACTCTGCCGAAATAAATGAGAATGGTAAATATTTCTCGTATTATTTACCTCATCATGCAGTTTTCCGACCTGAGAGTGCTTCAACAAAAGTCCGAGTAGTTTTTAATGGACCACGTAAAACACGAAGTTCATATTCATTAAATGATATTTTATATAGTGGGCCAACTCTTCAGTCAGATCTTATGACTATAATTTTGAATTGGCGAAAGTATAAATATGTTTGCAATGGTGATATTGAGAAAATGTATCGTCAAATAATGATTAATGATTCGGATAGACCCTATCAGAGAATATTGTTCCGCAATAACAATACATGCAACATAGAAGATTATGAATTAGCTACGGTAACTTTTGGTATAAATTGTGCAACTTTCTTAGCTATTCGAACACTTATACAGTTAGCAGATGACACGGAAACTCATACTCCATTATCGTCAAGAATATTGAGAAATGAAACATATGTTGATGATGTGTTATCAGGGGGACATACTTTAGAAACGGCAGTAGAATCTCAGAAACAGTTGTGCACCGCACTTAATTCTGCAGGCTTTCCATTGAAGAAAATAACTGCAAATCATCCACGATTATTGGAACACATTCCGAGAGATAATCTTTTGAATGAAGATTTCTTGAAATTTAAGGATTCAAGTTCCACAAAGACTCTTGGAATTCGTTGGAACGCTATGAGTGATACTTTTAGTTACAAAATGGAGAAAATTTGTGTAGAAAATTCGGTAACGAAACGGCAAATTTTATCTTGCGTAGCGAAATTTTTTGACCCGGCAGGATGGCTAACGCCTATAATCATTCAAGCCAAAATTCTCCTTCAGGAATTATGGCAAGATGGTGCAGAGTGGGACGAGAGTGTTAAGCCACATATTTTTATGAAATGGAACATTTTCATAGAAAATGTCCAATATATTGAAGCAATAAAAATACCACGCTGGGTTAATTTTCAACCTGAAAACTTTATTCAGTTGCATGGTTTTTGTGATGCCTCAGATAGGGCATACTGTGCCGCTCTTTACATAAGATACGATAATCAGAACAATAGAAGCACGCATTTATTAGTGGCTAAGAGCAAGGTAGCACCGTTACAAAAACTTAGTCTTCCACGTTTGGAATTGTGTGGCGCTTTACTGCTTTCCAAATTAGTAAGGCACGTTTTATCTAATAATTTATTCCCAAGTTCATCCGTTCATATGTGGACTGACTCCACCATTGTTCTTGCTTGGCTTCAGAAACATCCATCTTCGTGGAAAACTTTTGTAGCTAATAGAACATCTAAAATTATTGAAAATGTTGGCGATGCCACATGGAGACACGTATCCACTTCCAAAAATCCTGCCGATTTCGGAACAAGAGGATGCAAGCCACAGGAGTTATTGAATAACCCATTATGTTGGCATGGGCCAATTTGGCTTCTTAGTTCTCAAGAACATTGGCCAAGTTCTAGCCAACCATTCCAAGAACCCCCTTCCAACAATGCTTCAAATGCCCGAAATATATTGACTACTGACAAATCTCTACCTTTAAGGTGTTAGATTACGCGAGCAAAAAGAGAAATTGGTGATGAATTTTATATAATCAATAGATTTACAAGATATCACCGAGCTCTGATAGCCTATGTTTATCGTTTCTGCAGTTTAGCCTTAAACAAGGGTAAAAATCGAGCTGAACCTCTAACGCAGAACGAGCTCAATAAATCTAAAATTGTATTAATGCGATTAACTCAAAGGGCTTATTATGCTGACGAATATAAAGATTTGTCCAAATTCAAATCCATTTCAAAAAAAAGTTCGTTAATAACATTGAACCCTTTCCTAGACTCAAACGGACTTGTAAGAGTAAACAGACGCATAGTTAATTCATCTTTGAGCTATGAAGAAAAATTCCCAATAATCATTCCATACAAATCAAACTTATCCGAAATGATTCTTGATTTTAGAATATAATGCATGCTGATATCTCTCTTATGATGAGTATGTTGCGATACCAGTTCTATATACCCGCCCTTAAGAGAGCAGTAAAAAAATGCGTGAACAAATGTCTGACGTGCGTTCGTTATAAACAGAAATTCTTATCACAGATAATGGCAGCCTTACCAGACTTTGCTGGTCCGTTTCAGATAAAAGCCGGACATTTGAGAAATTCTCCACACATGAAAGGCTACGCCTGTATATTTGTATGTTTTGCTACTCGGGGTATACATCTAGAATCATGTTCGAATCTATCATCTGAGGCTTTTTTGGCATTTGATAGGTTCGTGGGAAGACGAGGGTTACCGAAACGTTTGATGTCTGACAACGGTACCAACTTCGTAGGCGCAAAGCATTGCTTGCTGAATATGCGATGTTCTTAGAGAAAGCTTCAAAGGACATATCTGAAAGATATGCTATCCACGGCTTCGAGTAGAAATTCATACCACCTAGTGCACCGCACATGGGAGGCCTTTGGGAAGCTGGAGTAAAAAGCTTTATCATTTTAGAAATGTTGTAGGAAATCAGAAATTTAGTTTTGAGAAATTTTCTACCCTTTTAGTTAGGATTGAAGGTGTTCTTAACTCCCGACCGTTATCTCCGATGACTGAGGAGCTGAGGACTTAACAGTTTTAACGCCCGGACACTTTCTCCGAGGTTCGCCTATAATGGTCCCGCCCGAGATGACAACAGAAGATTTTAATATGTCTCTTCTGAATCGATGGGAGAAACTTAAGGCTCTCCACCATCGATTTGCGCAAATATGGAAAATGGAATATTTGCAGGAACTGCATAAGCGCTACAAATGGCGTTATCCGATGAAGGAATTGATTGTAAGAGATTTCGTAATCATAAAGGATGAACTACTTCCTCCTAGTGACTGGCGTTTGGGTCGCATTGAGAATATTTATCATGGATCTGACAAACGAGTGAGAGTAGCTGATATTCGAACACAATATGGTTTGGTTACTAGGCCTATAGTAAAACTCTGTTGGTTGCCAATCTCGGATAAGAAGCTTATTTTACTCTTATATTTCATCATATGTAATCACTCAATCTTTCAAATATTGTTTACCTAATTCCCTTCTTTCTCTTTGGTTTTCCCTTTTTTATACCCTCCACCACCACAAGTGGTGAAAGAAAGGTATATATAAGTTTGTCATTCCGTGTGTAACATTGAGAAATATTCATCTGAGACCCAACAAAGTATATATATTATTAATCCTTATGAAATTCTAAGTCGATTGAGCAATGTCCGTCTGTCTGTCCGTCTGTCTGTCTGTGTAAAACACTCTCACGTCCAAAATACATAAGCAAAATTAATGAAATGTATACCAAATTTTTTTTCTAAGCAGTTTGGTATTGAAAATCAGCAAAATCGAATTGGTAGAACCAGGGCTATGGATCAAAATGTAAGACAACCTCCAAAAATTTTGATAATTTTCACATGATTTTTGTGACTTTGGCTAAATTCATTGCAGAGAATACTATGAAATTTTGCACTCATTATTTATATGATAAAAGGACAAATTCTGTTGAAAATGGAAAGAATCCGTCCATAATTTCTCGTAGCCCCCAAACAAATTTATTCCCGAAATATGGTGCTATGTTATTCAGCACAACTAAGTTTCGTGCAAACAGAAATCGCGAGACCAATTTTTTTTGGATCGGGCACTATTTGACCATATCCCTCATGTAAAGTTTACTTCCGATAATCACTTAAATATCTTATATATATCGCTATCAGGTTGAAATTCGACTTGCATAATCCCCATGCACATGAAAATCGCTGTAGGGAATTTCATGAAGATCGGCCCATAATTGGTTATAGCTCCCATATAAGGACCACTTCCAAAAAACACATTAATTTTCATAAATATCTGAAAAATATCGTTATCAAATTGAAATTTTACTGAGATCGGTTGTATTAATTCACAAATGATACTAATAGATTGTGTGAATATCGGTTCATATTTGTCCATAGCTCCCATATAAGGTACATTTCCGAAAATTACTTAAATACTAATAAATCTCTCATAAAATGGTTAAAAATGGTTAAAATTTCAAATAAATATTTCCCATATATACGAAAATCGATGTACAATTTAGTCCGGAAAAACTATCGTTTATGACACGCAAACGATATCATATATGATATTTTATATCATCTAGATGATATCGTTTTAATATCGTTTGGTTTATTGGGTAGATTTGGTGACTATGGGTTCATAATTATATATATAAGGCTCACATCCGGAAAATTCATTAGAACAGAACAAAAATATACTTTTGAAGTTTGACTAAATATATTTGTTTACCCTTTTTTATACTCTTTTACTTCACTTGTGGTGAATAAGGAAAATGTTGAGCCAATCGGTAATGTTAACCAATTATTAAGTATATAAATTGTTATATAGTACATTTTATTCCTAATATAAAATTATAGACTCTGTTGGAAATGGTAGGAATATGTAGTTATTTCAATTATAAATTGCTGAATTAGATAACATTTTTATACATTTGAAACTAGATTTTCTAACAATATATAAAATACTACTATACTTTAAATAAACTTTTATATAGTCCAAAATGTGTATTATATCAGGATTCATCTATAATCCATAAAGTGGCTTAAAAAGAAATTCGGTTATAGTCCTAATACGCTTATAGTCCACAAAAATTGTGCAACTTTATTTGTAGACTATAAGCGAAAACTACTGTATTACAGTAATATTCTACCAATCTTCATAATCGGAGCTAAGTCCCAATAACAAACACTAAATATGGATATTAGAGTGTTTATACCAATGTAATTTCTATAATTTTCATCTAATTTAGGTGGAGGGTATTTAAGATTCGGCATAGCCGAATATAGCACTCTAACTTGTTTTATTTTCAGATAGAAATGGATCCCATTAGACGCACGGAAATCTGCTTGATTTGCTTTCAAACCCATCAACTGGGTTCTTGTAGAATCTTTAAAGGGTTTTCGGTCCTTCAACGTGCGTACAATGTGAGAGTTCACAGGTACTGTTCCAACTGTCTATCACAAGGCTACCACGTAAGGGACTGTAATTCAACGACTGTATGTAGTCGATGTGGACAGAAACATCATACACTACTCCACAAGGAACGACGTGTGGAGTCGGATGTAGTACCCCCGCTCTGTCCAAGATCGGCTACAAATCCCTAATCGAGTCACTTTACTCCAACCACTGCAGAGGTTGCAACGCAGTGCACGGCAAGTAGCGGACGATGAAGTCCATCAGCGCAACCGTGACAGCAGTCGAGAGTCGGGGGCCCCCCAGATTCTAACCTCGCGGTAATTGGAAGAGCAAGCCGTTGGACAGACCACGACCCACCAGCTGCTTCGTCAAATGGTCGCCACAATTAACTGCCTAAGCGAAGCAATCTTAGTTCCACCCGTGCAAGGGGGCAGGCATGTTGAGGCCCGCGATGACGTGGAGGACGACGACTTCCTCGACATCGATATGGAGCCCCTCCTATAAATATTGTGACCCTCGCTCGCTATGCCTGTGGTCCTTGTACTATTGTGAATGCCGCATATGAAGATTGGCAGTTGACAATTAAAGTCAATCTGCCTAAGCGCAGATTGACGAAAACTGTAGGTTTAGTGGTTTAATTTTTATTAACATATATGTATGTTAAGAATTTTTCGATCTCACTTCTTATCTATCTTTGGCTGTAATTTTAATTTTGGCTTAAACAATGGATATATATGCGTAAAATAAGAATATTCAAAGAAGATTTATTGGTAGTTCGTGGACACTTCACCAAAACAAATTAGAAATATAAGAATACCAACCCAAATCCCAAAGATAAAATATTCTTGATTCCTATACATATAAAAAATATTTACTCTCGAAAATGTTGGTATTTAAAATCAGCGAAATCAATTTACAAATCATGAAGTTTTTAGGAATTTACCAGGTTTTCCTAAGTTCTTGGACCATTGCAATCAATTCTGTTTTTTACATATAGGTCGCATATATTTTCGAAATTTGGAAATCTAGGCGAGTCAAGGATAAAAGAAAAAGGGTCTTTGGTTCCCGTTTCTTTAGATACTTTTGAGTTTTTTAAGTGAATAGGCCAAGAAGGGTTATTTTTATGTTTTTAATGAATTTTTAAATTTTGTTGTGTATGTCCTTCATTGATTAAGCAATATGAAGAACTTACCGATCACTCTTGATGGTACATTGATCCTAAATTATCCTAGAAACCTGAAAGTTATAATAGTGGTATGAAATTTTTTCGAAATAAATGATCCTGCGACGTGAAAGTTAGTTATATTATAGGTTTCAGGATGTGGCAATAAAAGACGATAGGTTTAGTAGGACATTTAAATGAATGAACTTATACAAATAATATTAGACACACATTCCTACTTGAGGGTAGTAATGAACCACCTAATACTATTTTTAAATCATTTCTTGAGTATAATGGGAATTTATCTGACTTTCGTATGTTTCTGCGTTACTGATTCTAGTAAAAGAAATTTGGACTTTTTTTCCAAAAAATTTAGTTTGACTTGGTGATATTAGACTTTCTTCTTATGTAAAACAAAATTTTCTATATACATTTATACATAACATTTTCTGTAGAAAATACAGTTAATACTATTATATCATAATTATGATTCATATCTGACTGATAAACCTTTTCTTTCTTCTGATGACATTATTTTCTTATTTTTCTGAACTTAATATTTTTGTTTGTGAATTTGGAATCTATATAAAAGTGAATGATACATAGTACTTCCTGTAACATTCAGCTTATCTTCAAATATGTGCTTTAATAAATGAAACTTGAATGTTCTCACTTGATTTAAACTTTGGATGAACTGCTCCGCTTACGAAGTAGCGGGTAAAAAGCTAGTCCTTTATATATTTGAACTCATTTTTTATTTAATTCATAAGTGTGAAGTGAATCTAAAGGCCTAACTATAATATGCTTACACAAGTTGAAGTCAGCTTAAGCAACTGTGCGAACACATATAAAACGTATGTGACAAACTATAATGTGCTTAAAGCAACTTTTCGTCAAATATCATTTGCTTAAGCAAAGTGCCATATTGGTCGTTCATTAATTACGAAATCAGTTTTTTTTTTTTTTTTACAAAAAAAAATATAAAAAAATTACAACGGAAAAAGAAGACGAATTAAATTTGATTGAAAATGTGGAAAAAAAGAAATGTCTCTACGACAAAAGAGACCCTTTTTATTTTAATCGATGTGTTAAGAAAAGAGCATGGAAAGAAATAGGCGAATTCTGCGGCAGAAGTGGTGAGCGTAAAATTCTTTATTTTTTCCGTTTTTTAAATTTTCTTATTGGAATTATAGGAGTCGATTGCAAACATAGATGGAAACTGCTAAGATAACGGTTTTGCAAGGAGCTGAAAAGGATGGAAGCGCCATCAGGTAGTGGAATGTCCTACCTAGAGGAATGGAGATTCCTGCAGCATCGCGCCGGTATTTACTACATACATATTTATATTCTATTTATTATTTCACTCGTGATGTTTGTCAACATAACATTGAAATGGACTTGGAACTATCCATGCTCAGTTCAAAAAGCTCGTTGGAACCTTTAACATCCTGACCAACTCCACCAAAAAAGTGTAAGCCAACTCTCGATAGTCTCTGACAGAAATTTGGTGATACCATAGAGAGTATCGAAAAGAGCTTAACAGCATCGCTTGAGCAAGAGCCGCCAGACGAAGCCTTTATGAAAGCAGTGGTATGTTTAATGAAGGACCTGCCAGTAAACATAAAGGACTAATTCCAAGCGGGTGTCATGCAGGACCATTATTGGTTACGTTAGGATTGCAGAAATGGAAAATATTAAAGAGTTTTGTTTACTTTTATTATAAATATAATATTTAAACTATAATTAGTATAAGAATTTTTTCTTTCTTTAATTAATTAATACATTCACTAATTCATTAATTTATTCAAACAGTCAATGAAGACATTTTATTTTATTAATACAGGTACTATGTATATGTTATTAAACAATCACAGAATTTGAGTTCTTTTTAAATAACGGTTTACTTTTTGGGGGATAAATTAATTTATTTAAAAACCATATTACATGTATACATACATATGTACTAGAGTGACAATCATTTGTATGGAAAAAAATTTGAGTTCGATTTTCGAAGGGTGCCGGGTAGAATATTGTGACACTAGGTCTAAAAGGTAAGTACTGAAAATTTGAGCCAAAGCGGACAACGATTTCGGGACGCGCATCGAGGTCAAAGGTCAGATACAGCCATGGACATTAAATTAGCACAAAACTTTGTCATAAAAACAATCATATTTTTTATTGTATTTTAGATCTCGTAGCAAAAAAAATTTAAACATAAAAACTTAAAATGAATATTCTTCTTTAAAAAAAAGACAAAAACTTTGACGAAATTACCAATCATCTGCTAATTAAGGCCTGCAACATATCATAGGCCAGATTTTAGCTGTACAGTAAAATAGCACAAATTAAAATTTCTGGAATAAAAATAATATATTTTAATAAATTGTAAAAATATTACTGTTTTTAGTTTACGTGATCAATATTTAGTAGAATAGCCTTTATTTTCAAGCACCGCGTGGCATCTACGGGGCATGCTTTGAATCAAATTCTGGCAACGTTCTTTGGGAATCGAGTACCAAGCATTCCGTATTCCAGTCCACAGATTATCTAAGTTTTTGTACTTTTGTTGAGCAATTGCACATTTCACATCATTCCAGAGGTTTTCAATCGGGTTCAAGTCAGGACTTTCCGCCGGCCAATCTAAAACGGGAATGCGTTCTTTAAAAAACCAATCCTTTACCAGCTTCGACGTGTGTTTTGGGTCATTGTCGTGCATGAATGTGAATGAAACTGGCATGTGTTCAAAAGCATATGTTTCCATTTTGTTCTTTAGAATGTCCAAATACTGATAACGGTCCATTTTTCCATTAATTTTTACAATGGGGCCCACACCGTGCCACGAGAATGATCCCCACACCATGATGCTTCCTCCCCCATGCTTTATGGTCTTCTGAGTGTAGCGTGGATTTAATGCCTGGCGTTTGGGTCGATGAACAAACACTCTACCATCCGGTCCCATACGATTCACCTTTGTTTCATCACTCCAAAGTATTTTTTTCCAGAATGAGAGGTCTTTATTCTTGTGGGTGCGAGCAAACAATAAACGCTTGGCTATATTTTTTTTTGATAGAAGTGGCTTCTTCCGGCTTGAGCGTCCAAAGAGCTTTGCGTCATTAAGACGTCGTTGTATGAGCCTGTCTGATAAATTTAACCCAAATTGAAAGTTAATTTCATTTGCAATATCGCGTGACGACATAAAAGGGTCTTTCTTCGCCTTTCGGACAATAGCGCAGTACACGACTTCGGTTGTTTTCTTGACACGTGGCTTTCGTTTTTTGTTTTCTGCTGCATTATTTATGTTTGCCTTTAAGGAAATTATCACATTATAAACCATTTTTCTCGAGCGATGCAAAATTTTGGCAATTTCAGCCATCTTTTTCCCATCATTCCACATGTTGGCGATAATGCGCTTCTCCTCTGGCGTGCAATCTTTTCCACGTCCCATTTTTTGCAAAAATTATGTTTAATTACACAAAATTAAAAGAATTCAACGTACGAAAAAATTACGCGAACAAAACTTTTACATATAACACTTTTATGCACTTTGTGCTAATTTGTTGTCCAACTAGAATTCAGCTAATGAAACAAATCAGCAATCAAAACAAAAAAAAGGTATAATAACGGTAATATTTTTTATTAAACAGACCAAACAATTGGTCTATTTTTGTGCTAATTTAATGTCCATGGCTGTATATGCAAAATTTTACTATTTATATGAAATAAATTTGTAAAACTCCTTAAATTTCTGCATTATGTTACATAAATGTGTATATTTATTTATATTAATGAAAATTACAGTCAAAAAAATCTTTTTCAGATAAACCTATATCTCCTTTGGGTCAAATTGACCCACAAACTGTATTATCGTAAAAATCCGGAAAAAATGGAATTTTTCAGTTTTTGTAAAAATTTTGCTACTAAATAATTATTTTTGCAATCGAATGCATAAGAATCGAAATGTGTACGTAATTGTCTTTCTAATGAGATATAAAAGACAAAAATTGGTTAAAAAATTTTAAAGTTATTAAAAATTCCCCAGACCATTAACGTGTCTCAGGCCACTTGAATAAGAAATGTAGGAACAAAATTAACATATTTAAAGAAATATTGAAATAAAAGCTAATTTTTACTTAAAATATATCCGTATTTACATTCGTATGAGTTTTTGTAGAATACCGTTAACCTATTCGCAGGGATGCCCAAAAAAAATTTTTTTTTAAAGGCAGTTTCGAATCTCCATTTTCAAATTTTTAAAAATTTTGTTAAACAAATTTCAGAATTTTTTGATCATCACATTGGGATTTATTGAGATCATAATAGAGAATAAAAATATGAAAAAACAAGAGAGATATATTCGGCTGGGCCGAATCTTATATACCCTTCACCAAACTATACTTCAAAATAAAATTTTTTAGGTAATTTTAGGTAAACAAAATTTATTGTTTTTTTTTTCATTTTTTGGAAAAAAATATTTTTCGAATTTTTTATTTTAAAAAATTTTTTTTATTTTTTTTAAATTTAAATTTTTTTTATTTTTTTTAAATTTTAATTTTTTTTTTAATATTTAGCGAAAAAAACTTTTGGTGAAAAAAAATCTGATTAAAAATTTTTCCCGATTTTGACCCATTGTAGGTCCAACTTACTATGGTCTTATATACGTCGTTGCAAAGGTCTTTGAAATATCTATCATTAGATATCCATATTGTCTATATTAATAGTAATCCAGATATAGGTAAAAAAATAGGTAAAAAATCGAGGTTGTCCTGGTTTTTCCCTTATATCTCAGCCATTTGTAGACCGATTTTGCTGATTCTAAATAGCAAACTTCTCGAAAGCATGTCTGACAGAATTATTGAAGATTTAGATCCCGAAGATATCTGGGGTCTTCAGAAAATTGATTTCAACAGACAGACGGACAGACAGACAGACAGACAGACAGACAGACGGACATGGCTTAATCGACTCCGCTATCTATAAGGATCCAGAATATATATACTTTATAGGGTCGGAAAATGATATTGTGGAAATTACAAACGGAATGACAAATTTATATATACCCTTCTCACGAAGGTGAAGGGTATAATTATGTCAATACGTCTTACAGTTTTTCAATATTTGGAATTTCTAAATTTTAACGATAATACAGTTTTTGGGTCAATTTGACCCAAAGCAGATATAGGTTTAATCTGAAAAAGATTTTTTGACTGCAATTTTCATTAATATAAATAAATCTATATATTTATGTAACACAATGCAGAAATTTAAGGAGTTTTACAAGTTTATTTCATATAAATAGTAAAATTTTGCATATATCTGACCTTTGACCTCGATGCGCGTCCCGAAATCGTTGTCCGATTTGGCTCAAATTTTCAGTACTTACCTTTTAGACCTAATGTCACAATATTCCACCGGCACTCTTTGAAATCTAAAAAAAAATCGTCTGTCACCCTAATATGTACATAAGAACCAAAACTATGTTAAAAATTAAAAAATTATTCATTCATATAAACAAATTTAAAAAAAATGTGATAAAATGTTAAATTTTTCTGTAAAAATCAAAATTTTTTTTACAAAATTTTAAATTTTTACAAAAATCTTAAATTTTTATAAAAATGTTAAATTTTATAGGAAAATTTTATATTTTTATAAAAAAATTTTAAATTTTTATAAAATAATTTTATAAAAAAAATTTTAAATTTTTATAAAATAATTTTATAAAAAAAATTTTAAATTTTATAGAAAAATTTTAATTTTAGAAAATAACTGTCCATTTAATAAAGTACATAAAATATTCCGTATTTCTGTTGAACTTTTTCCACCATATTGATGAAGGTTTGATTGATGGAATATTATAACCAACATCATTTCGCCACGACCCGGGCTGAATTACACCATTTGAATCCTCACAATCAACGTAGTTTCTTGGTATATATGATGCTTCTTTATCGTAGTACATTATAAAATTGTGTAAAACAACACTTGCCAAGACTATTTTTTCAGCATTATTCGGATATAAATGTAGTATTGTAAGGAGTTCTCGCCAGCGTGACACTAAAATTCCGAAGGCGTTTTCAATTGTACGGCGAGTTCTTGATAATCTTTCATTAAAAATATCCTTATCATTTGGTAAGAGCTCGCCAGGGAAAGGACGCATTAAATTTCTTCCCAACGGGAATGCGGCGTCACCAGCCTCTTTCCAAACCGACACAATTGAAAAATTCCTGTAAATTATAATTTAAAAAACATAAATTAAGGCAAAAAAGATTTATAAAATAGGCACTCACCGCCGTCACTTTGGCACCCATAAGCTCCTATATCAATATATGTAAAGCATATGGCATCACATGCTGCTAACAAAACATTTGAAACAAATTTCTTGTAGCAGAAAAACTGACTTCCGCTGTTTGGGGGACATTGAATGGCGATGTGCTTTCCATTGAAAGATCCTATATAGTTAGGAACGTCCCACATGTTCCAAAAGTCTTCTGCAATTTGTTGGAAGTCTTCTTTGTTTGGTTCAGCCACATAGACGCTGCCTAATTTGCTCCAGATCACCTCAGTCTCTAGAATAACGCTTCTAACCGTTTCTTTCCCCAATTTGAAGGACCATGCCAGTGATTGGAACGAATTTCCTTGCGTTAAATATCTTTTTAGAAAAAATAAAAACAGCTATGGGTTATGAAATTAGAAAATTGAGTTTAAATTAAGTACTTACAGCAGAGACCATAAATAAATGAAAAATTTTTTATGGTCAATTTCCTTCATTCGTAAAAAGGATTAGACAAAAACCGTTCATCCTTCTATCGCTGTTAATTTATCTTTAATTCACTCACTTTCCTTAAAATACAAAGCCCTTCGACAGATATCTTTAATAATTTTAACTTTTTTAAATATTTTAATTTTTTGTCCATTTTTATTTTCAAATTGTTAAAACTTTTGAAACTATTTGTTTGTTATAAAAAATTGTGTGTTATCAGAGCTGTATTTTTTTTGGTATTTTTCACGAAAACAAAAATGGGGTTCTCAATTTTCTTAAAATTATTACAAAAATTGTTATGTTATTTTGTAAATTATGTTTACCCAGCAAAAACTTTACTTAGTAAGCCAGCAAATAATATTGGAGCAAACTGGTAACTACTTATTATTTGGCTGAAACACTAGTTACCGTTGTTCGAGATTTTCTAAAAATTCAGGGATCCTACTTATAAATATACTTACATTCAGCTCAATTATATCTATTACATTCACAATAAGAATATTTAGCTAAAAAAAAAAAACAGAAAAATGTTGCCTCGTGTGGGTATCGAACCGTCACATTATTTGCTTGTGTTTGCTAGTCAAGCTGCTAACTCACTGCCCCATGTAGGAGTTATTTTATTGTAAGTTAACAATGGTTTTAACATTAACATATAAATTAATATAATCTGAACAAAAAAGTTAATGGCGCTGATTGATGTAGAACCGCTAACACACTAGATAGCTGTGCTAAATGCAAAAGTTCATTACCAATCATTACATACCACTCCACTTCTCCATTTTTATATCTTTACTTTAACTACTATAATTCTTCAATTATAACTATTTCCTTTATATGGGAGGGATAATCCTACTAAGTCGATCCCGCCGAGTTTCAGTTAAACATTGTAAAATTTTAAGTGATTCAGACAAAGTTTAAAGACTCTCGAAATTATAATTTTCTTTGTAATGGCGGCCCCATGCCCATTGTTCTGGTGACACGATTTTTTAGTTTAACTTGGTACAGTGATTAGGCCCCAACAGAATTGACAATTCTCACCCAATCCCAAACTGATATGGCCCTGATCCATGAAACTTGGATAAATCAAAATAAGGTTTTCGGATTGGGGGTATCGGGATACACGTTGTATATCCCGTCCACTGAGGACAAGGTGAGAACGTGTATCCTGGCAAAGAGG
Source organism: Calliphora vomitoria (assembly GCA_942486065.2). NCBI lineage: Eukaryota > Metazoa > Arthropoda > Insecta > Diptera > Calliphoridae > Calliphora > Calliphora vomitoria. Next base: position 57,281,208 of record OW818030.2, on the reverse strand, counting down.
GAGCTTAAATTATTAATGTCTCATTCTTTTAGGTCACTGTTGTTAGCCGAGAATCCAGGGGTGAGCGGACGCTAACATTGGCTTCGGTGAATATGCCGTATGAAGTAGCAGATCCACCTGGCAATGAGGTGCTGGAGCTGTCGGAATGTACAACAAGGAGAGGTGCCTGGCGATGGGCTGGGGAGCATCTACATATATAAAAGAGTAACGTTACTGACTGACTGATTCATCATCGCACAGCCCAAACGACTGAAGCTAGAGTCATGAAATTTTAACTGTGGGTTCCTTACTCCCCAAAACGATCCGATAAGAAGGGATTTTTTGGAAATTCGACCGTTTAGGGGGTAAAAAAGGTAAAAACGGGTAAATTCGGTAACCTTATATCTTCAAAACTAATAAAGATACAAAAAAACATACAATATCATGTTACTTCATTTAAAAAATAAGCCGACAGGTGTCTGGTACTTTTTCAAAATTCTTTTAGGGAAGAAAACGGGTAAAAACTGTATTTTGGTACTTTTTTGGCACCCTATGTATCTTCTAAACCAATAAACATACAAACAAATTTTAAATCATATTCTTTACTTATAAAAAAATAACAAATATAAGTTTGGTATTTTTTGGAATTTCGAACCCTTAAGGGATAAAAATTGTGTTTATTTTTGGTACTTTTTTCATAAATTATGTTTTTCTACAAATTGATATAGACATATAAATATTTAAAGCTCCCACCACGATACAGAAATTTATTTGAATAAAATTTTAACACCGCAATGGGGATAAAAAAGGGACCAAAAAAGGGGTAAAAACGGAAAAATACATTTTATTTAACATTTTAAGCCAATTTTGATAAATTTTTAACATTGGTTCCTGGATTCATGCAAAAATTAACTAACAGAGTGCTATTTGGAACTCGACTGCCAAGCTGTATATTTGTCCAAATCCGGGAAAACATTTTGGTACTTTTAAAAACTTATTTTTTTGAGCACATTAACACAGATTTTAATCGTTTGAGGCATGTCTTTAAGCATAAACAATTTTGGCAAAATGGAATATTTTTAAATTTCAAACTTGAGGGGTGTTCAAGGAGGAAAAGGGGATTTGGTACTTTTTTCCTAATGGTACTATTTTAATATTTTAAATTATTTCACTTATCGACATTAAAGTTAGCTGACATGTATCTGAGTGAAGTTAGAGTTAGGAGTAGGGGATAATATTTAGGTACCAAAATGTGAGAACTGCACTATAGGTACTTTTTTGTTCTTCTAATGATACTTTTTGAATTTTCTTTAATAATGGGCCTAGAAGCATGAAATTAAGCATATATGGTAATAAGTGAGTGAGAATTTTAGGGCGAGACTTTACCGCAGTGTTTCTTTATTAGAGTGGTGCTTATGGTACTTTTTGAATTTTCTATAAAAATGGATCTAGAAACATGAAATTAAGCGAGTGAGTGGGAATCCACAAGTGGCTGCCTTTTGGTACTTTTTCTTTATTCTAATAGTACTTTTTTGAATTTTCTATAACAATGGACTTAGAAACATGAAATTAAGCATATATGGTCCTATGTGAGTGAGAATTCTAGGGGGAGACTTTTTGGCACTTTTTCTTTATTCGAATAGTACTTTTTGTAATTTCTTCGCCAATGAACCTAGAAACATGAAATAAAGCTTATATGGACCCGAATGAATGGGAATCCACAAGTGGCTGCCTTTTTGGTACTGTTTCTATATTCTAATGGTACTTTTTGATTTTTTTTTTTGTAATAATGGACATAGAACTACGAAATTATGCGTATATGGTAATATATGAGTGAAAATTGAAGCGGACTTCATGGTACTTTTTCTTTATTCTAATGGAACTTTTTGGAATTTTCTATAGCAATGGACTTAGAAACATGAAATTAAGCATAGGTCCTAAGTGAGTGAGAATTCTAGAGCGAGACTTTTTGGTACTTTTTCTTTATTCGAATAGTACTTTTTGTAATTTCTTCAACAATGAACCTAGAAACATGAAATAAAGCTTATATGGACCCGAGTGAGTGGGAATCCACAAGTGGCTGCCTTTTGGTACTTTTTCTTTATTCTAATGGTACTTTTTAAATTTTCTATAATAATGGACCTAAAAACATAAAATTAAGCATATATGGTCATAAGGGAGTGAGAATTCAAGGGGGAGTCTTTATGGTACTTTTTCTATATTCGAATAGTAGTTTTTGTATCTTTTTCAACAATGAACTTAGAAATGTGAAATAAAACGAGTAGGATTCTATTATGGCGCTTTTTCATTATTCTAATAGTACATTTTGAATTTTCTATAATAATGGACCTAGAAATATAAAATATATGCTCCTCAGTGAGTAAAAATTAAACTTGTGACTTTATGGTACTTTTTCTTTGTTATAATAGCACTTTTTAAATACATTTATAGTAGAGTTTCCAAAAAAGCGAAGAATTTCAAAACCGCGGTTTCGGTTTTAAAAAATTGAAAACCGATCGGATTCGGTTCGGTTTTGTGATAATTTATTAAATATTAAGTGTTATAGAAACAAAATCAGTTGATAATAGAGGAAATGCTATACAAATTTTAAATTCAAACTTAACGGGTGTTCAAGTGGATAAAGGAAAATTTGTACTTTTTCTTTTAGTGGTACATTTTTAATATATTAAATTAGTTAGCTTAAATACATTATAGTAAAGAAATAAAATAAAGTGCTAAAAAGAATAGGGTGCTCAATTGTATTATGATACCAAAAATTTTGAACTAAACCAAACTTAGAAGTATTTTTCCGTTCACCAAATAGTACTTTTTGAATTTTCTAATATATTGAACTTAGAATAAGGAAATTACTTTGATTTAAAACTTGACGATGGTTCAAGTGTGGAAAACTTGTATATTTTCCTATAATGGTACTTTTTATTATATTAAATTATTTTACTGATATGCTTCTGAGTAAAGAAAGAAAGTCACTAAGCCATCTATATGTCATTGAGGATACAAAAATAATTTGTATTTTTTCGTTCTTCGAATGTTACATGATCCTGATCGAGGAAGAATCTAAAAAAGGGACTCACAGGTACTTTTTTCCAACTAATAATATTTTTTGACTATTTTATAAAAATAAACTAAAAATTAAAAATTAGGCACACATGATTCGGAATGAGTTAGAATTCACAAGGTGACTTTAGTGGTACAGTTCTTTAGCATTTTCTATAATAATGGACCCAGAATCATGATGTTGAGTGGGAATACAAAATGTGGGTCTAAATGGTACTTTTTTATTATAATAATACGTTTCGAATGAGCATGTTATCCTGAATTAGCATTAATTCACAAAGGGAGACTTAATAGTACTATTTCTTTCATCCAATTGGGGTGGCGAAGCGCACCGGGTCAGCTAGTATTATAAATGTCTGCTTCGTCTTTAAAAGCACATTTATTAATGTTTAAAAAGGATGTACATTAGTGATCTTAAAAATATAGTTAGTACTAAAATACTGGTTACTAGTTACCAATGACAGTGTTGTCATATAAAACTTATTAGTAAAGCTACGTACACACGGTTGTCAGATTGTACAATATTGTCAGAAATATGTTCAGAAAACGTCTAACAATCGTGTGAACTTACAATTTTTGTCTTATAACGTTGTCAGAAAAAGTATTGTCAGTATATTGTAAGACAATACTATTGTCAGACATCTGACAATCGTGTAGATAAATTAATTCTATTGGCAACACTGTGCATACGTATTTAAAATAAACAAAAGTGAAGCAACCGTGTGAACTGACAATTTTTGTTGGCAGATAAATTTATTGTTTGACAATTGTCTGACAATGAAATTGTAAGGTTTTCTTACAATCGTCTAAAATGAAAATTTACCTTTTGCTAATAATATTTCATTGGCAGTACATTGCGAGCACATTAGCAGATCTGACAACATTTTAAAATCTGACAACCGTGCGTACGTAGCTTAACATTAGGGTTGTTACTATATATGTAACATTCCCCTTTTTTTAAATAAATGTATTTATAATACCTATTAGGCGGTATTTTTTTCTACCATTTTTTGATGTATAAAATTCATTATTATCATTATTATATTATTTTCATTATTTATCATTGAATTATTATTCTCATTATCATTACTAACATTAAAATCAAAATAAATATTTTCATTATTATTATAATTAAAATTATGTTTTTTCATAGATTTGTTCATAAAATTGTTGGATTTCCGAGCTGTTGTCTTCATTATGTGTTGCCTATTTCATTCATTTTGTTTTTTTCGATTTACCAATTGGTGCGTAATTTTCTGCTCATAAGCAATTCAGCAGGACTTGGCATATTGTTTTTTGAAGCTGTACGGTATTGTAATAATGATACGTATGGATTAGAGTTGTGTAGCTCATGAAAGACATAGTTCAATTGAACTATTCACTTAACTGAGCGAAGTGAATCATTCATCATACTGAGCGTTATCAGCTCAGCACTGAGCGTTTTCAACTGAGCGCTGAGCGTTTCCAACTGAGCGATGATCGCTGAGCTCAGAGCGTTTTCAACTGAGCTGTTTTGTAGTATGCACATATTTCTTTCTGTACTCATGAAAGAGCTGCACAAGCATATTTATTTTGTTTCAATGTTTCATTCGCTCATTTTGTTTCAATGTTTCATTCGCTCATTTTGTTTCAATGTTTCATTCGCTCACTGACATTGAAATGTGAGCATTGTCTACAACAAAAATAAAACGTTCGTTTTATTTTTGTGAGTTCTGCCATGCTCTGCCGCGTATATATTTTTGATTTGATATGATACAACGTTTGTATGCAATATTTCAAGAATTATTAGAGTTTTCAAATTGATTTTGTTTTCTTGAATCAATTTGGCAATGTGTGGTATTGAATGTGTGTGAATTAATTGATGGTATTGTGAGGCAGTAAGAAATAAAGTTTGTAATACAGTTTGTAGGTATATTTCATAAAACAATAATGAAAAAGGGAAATACATAAATGTTATTTTTAAAATAATAATTAAATTGAAAGTTTGTAATTAGTAAAAAAAAAATACTATTTCAAAAATACATTGGTGGGATTATATCTACCGAAAATCAGAATTATAAAACTACAAACAACTAATATTCGTAATTAAATTAGCAATATTATTTCAATCACTTATTTTTAGAAAATAGATTTCTTAGCACTTTTTTAGTATACTGATACATTAACAGAACATAACATTTGACAGGTACCATGAGCGACATATCGTGGGGTTTTCGCTGTTTTTTGAAAGTGATACGATATCTTTAAGTTGTAAAACCAGAAAATCTTATACCTAAAATTTATAAATTACTTTTATAGGTACATATGTATGTATATAGTAGTTATAACATACAATAATGAATGTTCTCTTTAACAAATATGTATTGTCTAAACATTTGGTTAGCATCGGAAATTAGAAATAATACAAAAATTAACTCTTATTTCCGAAAAATATTATTAAAAAAATTAAATTTTATTTTTTGAAATTAAAATTTTAATTGTTATCAGTTATTTCACGCATAAATCTCTAATTGTCAAAATACTTTGTGTTTTTACAATTAACAACAGAAATGTTTGATTCAATTCACTACAAGCTATTCGCAAGATGAAATGGTAATTATACATCATACTAAACTAATGAGCTAAAAGAGCGACCTAGTTCACTTGAGTGAGCTGAGTTGAAAAGAGCGGTCACTTCACTGAGCTAATAAACCCAACTCTAGTATGGATCTGAACCATATTCATACAAAATATTTTTTATCGTCTGAATAGATCTTTCTGCAAGACCGTTAGATCGTGGAAGGTAGGGACTTGACATTATATTTTCAATACCCCAATCAAGACAAAAATTTTTAAATTCTTTCGAATTAAAGGGCGGTCAATTACCTGAAATTAAAATTGTTGGAATTCCGTGTCTGGCAAAAACTGATTTTAATTTCGTTATAACATTTACAGACGAGTAACCAGAACTTAAAAGTTCAATTTCAAAAAATTTAGAATAATAATCAAGTACATCTTTTTATCAAATTCAAACAAATCACATCCTAATTTGTACCAAGGTATGTGTATAATCTCATGTTTTTTTAAATCTTGTTAATTATTAGCATTCTGTAAGTTAGACAACTATTACAATTTAAAACCATATTATAAATATCACTATTTATGTTAGGCCAATAAATCGATCCTCGTGCCAAATTTTGGCAACCTCCTATTCCCATATGACCCTCATGGACATATTCTAACATTTTCGACCTTAAATTCCATGGAATTAATATTCGTTTGCTTTTTAACAGAATACCTTTTACTTCACTTAAATCATCTTTAAATGAGTAAAATGGTTTTACATCTTCATCAATGTCTTTCTTGTTATTTGGCCAACCTTCTTTTAGATATTTTTTAAGTTTCTGAAAAACTTCATCATTTTCACTTTTCTTTCTAATGTTCCCAATTTCTATATAAGGTAGTGCTATTTGACGAATTAATTAATTACATTGTAAACCAATGTCTTTATCTAGATCAGAAAGTATTCTTGCCTTAAGCCTAGTACTCTGTTCATATTTGCGAAAAATTATGGCTTTTCATGCGAAAAATTTAATATGCAAAAATTGATCAGCTGTTGGTTTTAATTTCGTGCGAAAAAAGTGCTGCTTATATTATTTCTTGTGGAAAATTAAGGTTGCCAGATGTATTTCACATGTTTTTCACAATAAGAACAGAGTACTACTTTTGCGAAATTATTTCGCATATATTTCATTCCAAATATTTTATATGTAGTTAGACAGCAGTTCGCACGAAATTTTGAACAGAGTACTTAGCTTTAAGTGGAGCCCTAGATAAGGTGTCAGCTATAAACATATCCTTGCCTGGCTTATAAACCACGGTTAAATTATACGATAATAATCTCAACATAAATCTTTGTAGACGTGTAGGAATGTTATACAAAGGTTTGTTGAACAGCGAGACAAAAGGCTTGTGATTTGTTTCAACAGTCACATTTCTTCCATATATGAACTGATGGAAACGTATGCACCCAAACAAAATGCCAAATAATTCCTTTTCAATCTGCGCGTAATTTATTTGACTTTCAGCAATGATGCAGATGCGTATGCTATTGTTACCATGCATAATAACTGCTCCTACTGCAAATTTAGACGCATCGACTGATAACGTTAACGGGTTGTCCGTATCATAATACGTTAAAACAGGTGCTTTGGTTATTTCCGTTTTTAAATTTTCAAATTCAATTTGTTGTTCATTATTCCAACAACAGACTGTATCATCTTTCAAAAGATCTCTTATTTTTGGACGACAAATTATCTATAAAAGAAAAGAAGCGTTGTAATTCTTGTTTATTTGTTGGAACTGGCATTGCCAAAATAGATTCAATTCGTCCTTGATCTGGTCGTACACCACTCCTACTAAAAATGTGTCCAATAAACTTAATTTCCTGCTTTAAAAAAATGGATTTTGTTTTGTTAAATTTCAAGCCTACCAACTTGCCTCTTTCCAGGACTTTATTTAAAATTTCATTATGTTTATCAACATTTGGTGTATGGATCAAAAAATCGTCCATATACAGTGACGGACATTACAATAGAATCACTCCCAATATTTCATTTAAAACCAGGATTTCTATTTAAAATTTTAAAAATTCATAATTTTTTTTCAAAGAATGTTGCCAGTGTGATCAATAGCTACAATTATAAATTATTTTATTATTAATAACATTGTTACTTTTAAAATTAAATCATATGAAACGTAAACTTTGCTGAATAAATTGCGACAACAAATAGAATTACATTTAAAAAGTAAAATTAATAGGTGGCGTTGACTTTTAATTTTTATTTTTTGTTAATAAAAAATATTTTACTATTAATTATAATTAATAATTATTGAACTTTTGCTATCAATAATAAAATAATTACTGAAAAATGGCCCGCGCAAAGCATTGCACAGAAGAAGAAAGAGAAGTCATTAAAAAATTAAGTAGTTCAGGCCGATCTCAGCGTGAAATCGCAAAATTAGTAGGAAGGTCCCAAAAATTTGTGTTCAATTCATTATCCACCCGCAATTCTCCACGTTCTATAGGAAAACCCCGAAAACTAGTCCGTATGAAGATAATTTAATTGTTATTTTGTCGAAACGATACCCTTTTAAGTCCGCTAGTGCCATCCGGAAGGAAGTTGGTTGTCAGGTGTCCACAAAAGCTATTCAAAGAAGATTGGTAGATGCTGGTCTTCATGGCAGAACATCAAGAAAAGTCCCCATGCTCTCTAAAAAGCATGGGGATTTTTTTGATTACATTATGAGCATTAAAATATAATGAAAAAATTTTTAGTTTTTAAATCAAATTATGTAGTTTTACCGCTTTAATCGAATTCATAGGTAGTGATTCTATTGTATTGTCCGTCACTGTATATCACTAATCCTGATATCACCGAAAAGTCTTACCATTTCACCATGAACGATTTCAGGTGCTGAACTAATGCCAAACGGCAGACGTAAAAACCGATACCTTCCGAACAGAGTGTTAAATGTGCACAATCTAGATGATTCCTCATCTAACTGAACCATCCAGAAGCCAGAATTTGCATCTAGTCGACTATAAATATAGAACCACTCATACGTGATTTACACTCGTCAATTGTCTGTAGGCTCTTTTACCTCAACAATTACTTTTAATTTTTCCATCCTTTCTAGTTCCTCCTTTAAAGGTTTGTGAAGGCTAAATGGTACACGACGCGGTGGGTCAATAACCGGCTGACAATTTCTTTAAGCTGTAAATGACAGTTTTCCTTAGGACACCCTAACCCATGAAACATATCTTTATATTTTTCCAAAATGGTTTCACAATTTATTGTATTGACTCTTTTGATTAAATTCATTTTTGAGGCCATTTCTAAACCTAGAATATTGTTACACTTCATGTTTAAAATATAAAAATAAGTATCATAAACTATTTTATTAAAAGAAAATTCTGTGAAAATTTTTCCAACAACCGGTATCCTTTCACCACTAAATGTAAATATGTATATTATTGTATACCTTATAATCGACTTTACGAATATCTAAATTGTTGACAGTGTTGATGGACATCAAGTTCGTCTGAGCTCCGGTATCCACCTGGCAAATTACGCTCTTACCATTTACATCGATGTTGATATTCCATATGTTGTTGTTACTCATTTGGATGTTGTTGTTTATCTCCTCTTTGATAATTATTTCATTAAGCGATCCCACAAAAAGATTTTCTTCATCCGAGTTTTCATTTTCACCAATCTTTTTGACAAACTTCTTTGTTTGTTGTTTTTTACCATAGGATTTTAAAAAACACATTTTTTCATAATGGTTTGCTTTTCCGCATGCATGACAAACTGCACCCTCTGCTGGACATTTATTTTTGTGAGTTTGACTTTTTACATAATACCGACTTATCATATTGTTGTATTGGTTGTTTTTGTTGATATGTATGGTTGTTTTTGTTTTTCTATGTTGTAGGACTGCTACCATCGAGTCTTCTGTTTTTTCACCATGTATTCTGGCCATATTTTCTTTTGCCATTTCGATACTCTTGGCAATTTCCAAAGCCTTTGACCATTCTATTAAGCCTTCACTCAATAATCTTTCTTTTAAATTTTCGTAACTATCCGACAGGCCACAAATAAAGATATCTTTGACAAGACTTTGTCTTAGTGTACCGAAACCACAGGTGTTACTTAGATTTTCCAAGGCAGTTGCATACTGCACTATTGACTTCTCCGTTTTTTGTCGGCGGGTAAAAAACGTATGTCGATCCATGGCCAAATTTACTTTCGGTATAAAATGTAGTTCAAATCTTTTTAGTAAATTCTCATATTTAATAGTATCGATCTCCTCATTAAACGAATTAAAAATCTTGAGGCACTGCGGTCCCATAATGTGCAACAATAACGCCACCTTTCTCTTATCGGACTGCAAATCTAAATTGGAAGCCAATAAGTAGATCTTAAATTGTTTGCTCCAATTTTTTCATTCCACGGCCACGTTATGTGCCTTTATGTTAAACGGTAACATGGTGGAGGCAAACATAACCTCTTTTTCCTATTATAGTTTTAATTTGTTTTATTAAAAACGACAGAATTTTGTTTTTAAAACTTTAGACACAATTTTGTTTTAAATTGTTTTTTTTTTTTTTATTTTATTTTAAAAGTTTTATTTTTCTATTTAATAGCGTTCCGCAACCTCACCATATTATATATGTATGTCTGCTTCGTCTTTAAAAGCACATTTATTAATGTTTAAAAAGGATGCACATTAGTGATCTTAAAAATATAGTTAGTACTAAAATACTGGTTACTAGTTACCAATGACAGTGTTGTCATATAAAACTTATTAGTAACATTAGGGTGGTTACTATATATGTAACAGAACAGTCAACTCCACGTGAACTGTTACCATCCGAATTGGAACATACTGTGAATAAGATCACTAGTTTGCTCAATGAGAGCTATGAAACATCATGCCCAATGAAATTTCCAGGAAGGCGCAAAAGGTCTACGGTTAGGAAAGCATTTAATAGGGCAAAGGTCACTGGATTACAAGGAGACTAGAGCAACTAAGTATAAGGTGTGTTTCAATAACTATAAGGAGGATTTGAAAATAGCGAAACGGATTTCATGGAGGAAGTGTTGTCAATCTGTTGATAGCGTCAATGAATTATCAAGGACTCGGCGAATTCTTTCCAAAGACCTAAAGGTCATAGGGTATAGTCAATGAGATGACAATTCACGGACAATCCAGCTCGGAAACATTCTCTTTGCTCATGGAAACAAGGTACAGGGACTAGGGATAACGACCAGGGGGTTAATATACCTGATATACCTATGGGAGTCAAGACTCTAGACAAATTGAGGAAATAGTCACTAGGGAAAAATGGGAGGTGAATACTTTCGACCCGTATAAATCACCGGGTCCGGAAGGAGTATTTCCGGCGATGCTATGTAATAACTCGGATACAGGGCTATTTCTTTTGGCAGATATCTTCAAGAGATCCTCAGCAAAAGATATCTGCCCACAGGGTAGAGGGAGGTTAAGGTTGTCTTCGTACCTAAAGCCGGTAAGGCCAGCCACTCGAAACCAAAGGATTTCAGACCTATTAGCTTATCGTCTAAGGAGTAATATAGATACTCACCTCATTAGCAACAATCAGTATACCTACTAGATGTCATAACTATAACGAAATTAGTTTTTTTGAAAATGGACGTCAAACAAGATAATCGTAAGAAAATAATTGAAATTTTCAAAAAACCGCGTTGTTCGAAAAAAACAAAAGCTAGGCTCGAAAAGATTTTCTGACTAAAAGAAAGCAAACAAAATAATACGGACTTTTTCAACAAACCCTAATATATCAGGAAGTAAAGTGGCACAAAAAGTTGGGTGCTCTGAAACTTTTGTCAGAAAGGTTAAAAAGAAAGCTGGCATTAAGACATTTAACGTTCAAAATGTGCCAGATACAATGCAAAGAAAAATTTGGAGGCTAAAAAAAGAGAAAAAACTTTACAAAAATAATTGTTTGATAATCGTGGGTGCTGTGTAATGGATGATGAAACATATGTATTTCGCAGCTTCCTGGTTAAGAATTCTATATTGCCAATACTAGAGGAAACGTTGAAGAAAAATGCGTGTACAAAAAAAATCTAAGTTCCCTAAAAAACTGTTGTTATGGCAAGCAATTTGCACATGTGGTGAAAGAAGCACCTCCTCCATTACTAACGGCTCTATTAACTCCGATATTTACATTACCGAGTGTATCCAGAAACGCTTGCTACCATTTTTAAATAAACATAGGGTAACCACATTTTTCTGACAAGACCTTGCAACTTGTCAACATAGCAAAAAAGCTATTGAGTGGTACAATACCAATAATGTTATTTATGTACCCAAAGAAGCTAATCCACCAAATTGCCCGAACTCCGCCCTATTGAGAGGTATTGGGCATTAGTAAAAAAACATTTGAAGGACACAAAAGGCTTAGTTAAAAATGAAAAAGAATTTAAAAGAAAGTGGACAATTGCCTGCAAAATGGTAACAAACGACACAATAAAAGCCCTAATGAAAAGAATTAAAGAAAAAATTAAATTTTTTGTTAAAGTTGTAATTTTTTTTTGGATACTAAAGAATTTGAATACTATTTGCTTACATCTAAATATAAAATAAAAAAAATTCATCACTTCGTTTCATTTTTATAAAGAAAATAAATTGCATTTTTTTTTGTGCAATCCTTAAATATTAGATCTCAGTATATCATAAAAATATGTTTATAATTTTAGTAAATAATATATTTCTTTGCTAGATTTTATAAAAAAAAATTTTATCAATTTGTACCACCGATTAACCATGAATATGTAAACATTCGGCAACTAAATGCTGATGTGCAGCATTTACAGCATCAATACTTTTATTAGAAGAGAACAAAAAGTAGAAAACTATGAATTAACTCAGTGTTCAAATTGATCTCAAACAGTCAACGTCGTTCGCGTATGTGGAATATTTATTGTTTTTTTTTGCAAAGTTTTCTAACTGTATTTTTTATGTTTTTAAAATACATTGCATGTACATACGGATACATAGCAACTAAAAAATATTTCGTGTGCGTTTATTTGAACAAAAAAGTGCATGTGCTGTTGGTATGTATCAGGGATGTTAAATGGGGTTTTGAATTTTGTATCATACTCCGAAAAAATTGTACTTTTTGGACCTTCGCGGTACGATTTTTTATAATTTATTAAAAAAAAAGTTAACTTTAAAGCAACCTTTTTCTATTACTTAACCTGGCGTTTACACATGCAAGTAACAGTTCGAAAAACACGACACATTGATACTTTTGCACTATGCACAATCACACATGCGTGTGTAAATTTACACATGCATGAATGATTGTGTTAGTGCAAAGTATGAATGTGTTGAGTTTTTCGAACTGTTACTTTCATGTGTAAAGGCTAGGTAAATTTACCTTTTACTAAGGACTGAGATTGTAAAATTCTTAACACTAGAGTTGGGCATAATCGTTCATTTGAGTGATTGTTCATTTTTGTTCAGAACAAATAAAAGAACAAGTTCGTTCTTTTTGTTCAGTTGTTCATTTTAATTCTGAGCTGTCAGACGAACGATTAAGTTGTGAGACTGTTTTTGCTATACAGTCAATGAACAATATACAAAAAAGGAACAGCTGACTACTGTTTATGCCACAGAATAACGCTTTTGGAAGGAAACAAACTGCAATTTGGAACAATTTTGTGAACATAAGACAATACAACTTTTAGTTAAACAAAATTTAAAATATATTTTTTTAGTAAATAATGTACATGTTTTGAAATAAATAAAATAATAAAATTAAAAATACAGAACATTATGAAATAATAAATATGAACATATCGCTCGCTCATTTGCTGCAATAACGTCACAATTCAAAATCCGTGTTTTTTGAACTGAATAATACAAAATATCCGCCATTCTATAGTCTTTCATATAGTTTTATCAGTTTTCAAAAAAATCAATTATTTTTTGAGTGAGTGTGTTTTTTTGTTGTAAACATCAAAATTTATGTTTTTTCATATATTTAACAAGAAAAAATTTTGTTAAATACAGATTAGAAGGATATTAACATTTACTATTTCAATCAGGTTTTATTTTTGAAATCTCATGATTTGTTGAAAATTTATTTAAGAAATAGTAAAATGTCATAAAACATTCAAAGCCGTTTTTCTCGAAACGACATTTATTGAATTATGACGTTGTTGCAGCAAATGAGCGATATGTATTTACATATGTATAGAAAAAAGGTAAACAATTCGGACTTCAAGTTAAAAACTAATAGGAACTTTAAAAATAATATATATGGATAAGTATAACATGTATAGAAAATGTGTAATGGTTATATTCCGAATTTCAATTCAAAATCGTTTTAAAAGATTTTTAAATCGTATGTATAATGAATAATGTTATATTTCATGTACATAAAAGTGATAAAGTAAAAAAATCAAACTTATTTCGTATATACAGTGCACTCGCGGTAACGTGAACTAATTAAAACCAAGGGAGTTCATGTTAGTGAAATTGTTCACGTTAGCGATTGTCGAATTTCATCGAAGAGATAAAAAATTTACAATATAAACCTGTGTTTTACACGCTCGAACGTGAAATTCCTTTATTATTATTTTATTTATTAAAATATAAAACAAAAATTATTGATTCAAATGCATTACACAAGAAAATATACATTGAAATAAAATTACTCATACGTTGCTTTACAAAAAATATTAATTTAGAGGATATAAACACTTTTTTAATATAAGGGGATTCCCTAAACTTTAAAAATCGAATTTAATGTATGTATTTCAGTGTTGTCTACATGCTTAGAAAACAAATGCAGTGAAAAAAAACTGTTCATGTTATAGAGCTTTCTGAGTTTGTTCACGTTACAGAGTACCTAATGTAAACAAAAGCTTGTTCACGTTAGGCGGTGTTCACGTTACCGCGAGTGCACTGTATCAACATACCTAAAATTTTCGAATACTTTATTCGTAATAAATTGTTTATATTTCAAAACCATACGATAAGAGACACATGGTGATAGAACCTCACGTTCCAATTATCGTAGGTTGTTGAAATGTAAATAAGAACTTGCATGAAATAATGTGTTCCAAAATGTTATGTAAGTTGACATGTACGAAATGTTTTTGATTTTTTCACTTGATGAACCACTTTTAAGTATATGTTACGGTAACATTATCCATTATAAAATTTATGTATGAAAAATTTTAATTATAAACCTTATACAATGTCTATACATATGGAAAATCATATATATTAATCATAAGAATATATTTTAATATCAGAAATAAATAAACCAGAAACAAATATTCAAATTAGCAATTTTTAAAAAAAATATATATTGCTTTAAAAACTTTTAAATGTTTTGATTCAAAATAAATTACGTTCACATATTGTTATGTAAAAAAACTAGACTAGAAACTTTATTGGCTTTTAAAAGGGTGCGTCGTTCATTTACTATTTGGCCAGTGGAAGAAAAAATTCTTTCACAGGGAACCGACGTGGCTAATATGCAAAGACGTTTCATTGCGTATAAATACACACGAGGGTACAAGGATTTTCTTTCTTTCCACCATTCAAGTGGATCCTTTTTTCTCTCCAAGTACTCCTCATGTAGGTATTTATCCAATTCCGTAATACATGCAGCTTTGACGTTATCAGGTCTTACGGTTTTATTGAAATCTAGGTCATATTCTTTCCATATTGTAGACATTTCTTTGGTGGTGGAACTCTGTTCAGATGATATTCCTTCGATAATTTCATCGGTATTCGGTAGTCTAACATTATAAATTTTAGCTCTTAAAATTTGTACAGCGTCTTCGTATGTTGCGTCACATTTAAAACCCTTTCTTTTGAAGCGTGGATCAAGAAGTGTGCTTTCCGCATACAAATTGTTTCGCTCAACGTTACCAAAACGATTTTTCATTTCACTTCGCATTGTCTGAATCATTTGCGATAGATTGGGCTTTGTTGAGTTTCACTTAGAAATGAATCGGTCCAAAAGATTACACAGTACTGTAACTTTGGAAAGCGTAACATTTTTCTCCGCTGAAATTTCTACTGTGACTTCGTAAAAAGGTTTTAATATTTAATTTATTACTTCCCAATCTTTCAAAGATAAAACTAAATCTGGTCGATTGAGGGAAAGGGTTGTAATTACTGCATCCCTTATATCAAAGATTCTCTGCAACATTTGATAGGCAGAATTCCAGCGTGTGATGACATCCTGTTTTAATTTTAGTTCTGGGAGGTTCATCTGGTTTTGGGTGTCCTGTAGCTTTTTTAGACCTTGAGAGCCTTTGTGAAAATATTCCAAAATTCTTTTCACCTTAACTATGACTTCGCTTAAATTTTTTATTGAGGCTTGCACTACCAAATTTAAGGAATGTGCAAAACACCCTATTCCTCTCCACCCGCCAATATTAATCGCTGAGGTAATATTTGCTGCGTTGTCACTTACGATGGCTGTTACTTTATTAGTGATTTCAAAATCTTGAACTACTTTTTTTAAAAAGTTACATAAGTTTTCTCCGGTATGTCGATCACTATACTCGTCACAAGATATCAAGTTAGATTTTAGAATGGTATTTTCATCGATAAATTGAGCTGTAACTGCCATAAAACTAGAATTAGTTTTTGAAGTTTGATCAAGTTACCTTTGTAAAGCATGTCAGTTATTATGTTTAAAATGAGTGACCAGAAAAAAGTGCGTAATAAAATTATTAAATATTTTCAACAAAACCCAACTTGGTCCTACAAAAGTTGGCCAAACAATCAAAGGTCCAATGTTATTAAACAGTACCGGGAGAACTTGTGCGTTGATATAAAACCTGGGTAGAAGGAATGGTCCACGTGATGCTTCTAATGCCAAAAAAAAATATAAAGCATTTTCAAAAGAGCTCCCAACACCTCCGATAGGAAACTGCCCGTTTAGGTCAGTACGGACTATTTGGTACGAAAAGTTAAAGCCAATGCAGGTTTAAAAGCCTACAAGGCTAAAAAAGTTCCTGATGGGAACTCTGCTAAAAATTTAGAGGCCAAAGACAGAACTCGGAAATTGAAGTCAAATTTTTCGCATTTTTTTATGTTGCAGATGCTCGAGGGAATGTTGAAGAAAAGTTTAGGACCCAATAGCAGACAAAATTTCCCAAAAAGGTTTTGGTATGGCAAGCAATATGCAGTTGCGGCAAAAAAGCCAAACATTTGTTACAAAGGGCTCTATAAATACCGGAATTTACATCAAGGAATGTTTACAAAAAAAAAAAAATGTTTCCCTTCATAAGACTTCTTAATGTGTCCACTTATTTTTGGCCTGATTTGGCATCTGTAATTATGGTAAGAAAGGTCTTGAGTGGTACAAGAACAATAATGTGGTATTTGTACCAAGAGAGGCAATTTCTCCAAACTGCCTGGAGCTGAGTCCAGTGGAGAGATATTGGGGTCTTGTTAAAAGAGAATTGAAGAGCACAAAAAAGGTGTCCAAAAGTGTGGTAGATTTTAAATAGAGATAAACAACCTGTTCGAACAAAGTGACATAAAGCAGTATAAAAACCATAATGGAAGGGTTTTCGAAAAAGGTTCAAAATTTCATCATTAGTGATTAGAACTATAAAAATAATTTTTTTTTTTTAAATTGGAACAATAATTTCAATCAAATAAAAAAGATTCAAAACTGTAAGTTTAGTGGTTTCATTTTTATTAACATATATGTATGTTAAAAATGTTTTAATCTCAGTCCTTATTACGAACTTAAAGCCAAGTTGAAATAATGGCCCTTAGTGTAGAAATAAAGCTTTAATGTGTTTTTCGTTCTTAATTGTTTTACAATAATATTAACTCAAATTAAACAACTATTTGTGATCGACTTAAAAAATTTTAAATTATTAGTAGTTGTCAATGAAAAAAGAAGTGTCAAACAATTCCAAAAGTGCATCATTAATGATTTAAAGATTTGTATCTTTTTATTGGATAATAAAAATGGAAAAATGAATTTCAAGTGTGTTTTGTGCATTAATATATTTGATTCTTCGAATAATTTTGTTTAAGTTCTAAGCTCTATGTTCTAAGTAGCACCATTTTCCAGAGACTTTCAATTCTTTGAAATCTATTTAATTGTAAAACTGTAATACACACTTTGCTGTCTTTGAGTGCGAATCGGTATTGACGGAATTCACCATTGTTTACCAAAATATTTCGTTCGACCACCTATTGAAAAACTGCTTAAAACTGTTCAGAATATTCCCCTGACGTCACTTCCAAATACTACAGAAAAGCAAGCACCAACAGTAATGGAAATGGCAAAATATACAGTAAACTTGCAAATTATAAATGGGTTTCTAAAAACGTTTTAAAATTAGACGATCTTAAGAGAAAAGAAAACTTCCCTGGTAAGTAATGAAACCACAATTTGTATTTACTTGAACGTAAAATAAACATATAAATATACAGTATCGGCCATAACTAAAGCACCCCCTCAATAGATTTTTTCATATAATAATTTTTTTGTTGAAAAACGTTTTTTGGGGCTTTATTTTCCATATATTTTATTAACTTATATTGTTAATGTTCATATAATGTTCATTTGGTAAAGGATAATTTTATGAAAAATTAATTTAAAATGATAAAACATATAAAAACACAAAACGCGACGGACAAAACAAAAGCACCCCTTATAAGATGTTTAACTTAAATCGTGCCTGAAAGATGTGTTTGTGTCATCCAAAACAAAGGATTTGCAACAAAATATAAACTAAAAAATGTTTTACATTAAATCCATGAAGGGGTGCTTTAGTTATGTCCGTTTTATTTTCTACCTTTAAATATTTTTTGATTTAATGTTAATGTCTCATAGAAAGATTGGATATTAATTCAGACACAATTTTTCAACAAGATCGGTTGAGAATTTTCTGAGTTAGAGAGGGGTCAAAATTTTACATTTTGGCCAAGCAGGTGATTTTTCTCATTCATGTAACTTATTACCAAGGCAAGGATTTTCATGCACTAAAAAATTAAAAATATGCGCTTATAATATGCACTATAAAGAGAGAAAATATGCACTAAAAATGACAAAAATATGCAATAAAAACAAGTTTTTTATTTGAAATATATTTATTAATAAAAGACAGATATAAATTTCAGGTCACATTTTCAATATATATGTACATATAAAGGAACATAAAAGGTTTTAAACAAAGTATACCAAGTAGTCCGACTCTCAATTTTTTAAAATTACTCTCTCACATATACGGGTACCGTGTGAGTTCAGAGAAATGTAAACCAATGAAATGTCTTAAAATTTTAACTCTTAATTTTTGATAAAAATAACGTTTTTTACACAGAGAATACAGATTCGTGATAGCAACCGAATTTGTTGCCAGTCGAATGATTCTGCCTTAGTGACCGAATTTTACAATGGTGGCTACAAAATTTTAGAAGGGGTAACAAAAGTTTGGTTGCTTCAACCGAAATCCTGACTTTCTGTTGATAGAACCGAAAAAATCTATGCTTGCAACCGAATCATTCGATTGGCAACAAATTCGGTTGCTAACACGAATCTGTTTTCTCTGTGTAGACAATATTACTTTAACACATATTATTCTTTATTTTTTTAAAACACTTTTTGCACACTTTCATTGTTAAAACGCTTCTATTTTGCACAAATCAAGAAAAAATATTATCGAAATTTCTGACATGTAATTTTTTGTTAATGTTATTTGGTATTGAAAATTCATAAAAATTAAAATTTAAAACATTTTTATAGAACTCTATTGCCTGGAGAAAATTTTAAAGTTACCAATACATGTGTAATTTTGTTACTAACACATGTTTAGAGTTAGGCAATTTTTTACTAACACATGCATAGAGTTAGGTACTGTTGTCAAAGAGTCGGAATACTTGTTATACTTTGGTTTTAAATATATTTTTTCAAAGTAAAAATAAGAAAATTCATGTATGTATGTAAATTATACAATATTTATAATAAAACAAGTAAGAAAGTATGGTCGGTCAAGCCCGACCATATAATACCCTACACTAAGTAAATGAACAAAAACTTTTTTCTTTCAAAATTTCAATAATTTATATTCGTGAGTGATTATCGGAAGTGGGGCTTATATGGGAGCTATGACAAATTATGGACCGATCACCATGAAATTTGGTCATGTGATTAATGTCTACATTAAAGTTATTTATGTTGCATTTTATGTGTATACCAACATTATTAGGAGATTTATGCTCGTTAAAGTGATTATCGGAAGTAGGCCTTATATGGGAGCTATAACTAATTATGGACCGATCATCATAAAATTTGGTGACATGAATTCAGTATATATAAGACTTATTTGGAGAAAAATTTGTGTAGATACCTATTTCGGGAGGACATTTGTATGCGGGCTAGGTGAAATAATGGACCGATTGCAGCCAGTTTCAATAGGCTTCGTCCTTGGGCTAAACAAATTACATGTACCAAATTTTATCGAAATATCTTTAAAATTGCGACCTGTACTCTGCGCACAAGGTTTACATGGACAGCCAGCCAGCCAGGCAGCCAGACGGACGGACGGACATCGTTTAATCGATTCAGAAAGTTATTCTAAGTCGATCGGTATACTTTAAGGTTGGTGTTAGACTAATATTTTTGGGCGTTACAAACATCTGCACAAATCCATTATACCCTCCCCACTATGGTGGTGTAGGGTATAAAAAATCAGTCATTTATTTATTTTCATGTTACAAAATTACTTAATTTAGATTTCTATTTGTATAAACAAATAATTTTTTTTTTAAATTTCCAAAAATAAAACTTTGTCTGTTCGGATGAACACAGCTTTAATACATTGAAAATGTACGCTCAACGTAAATGAAGCCAGTTCAATTGGAGTATATTCATTTTCAATTTGATTTTCTTCATTAAAATTGCTGTCTAATTGTCAAATTTTTTTTTTTATTATATGAAATCCAGTATTTTTCTGTAATATATTCTTTAGTTTTGTTTTAATTTGGTAAGAAATTTCTCCGTTTACATTATTAATTTTATTGGTAGCATCATCAATTAATAGAATCCCTGTAGTTTAGTAATAGTTTCAGAAATAAAGATGTAATTTGAGCACAGAAATGCTAATTGGCTTTAATATTATGTGTCACAAAGAGAACAAAGTCGAAAAGTCGATATAAACAATTTTTCGAAAAGTTGACAATTTCAAAAAGCTAAAAATTCGATTCATAAATTGTAAAGTGGAAAAGTTGTCTTTTTCTTTCAACAATATAATTCTAGTGTCAATATATTTACTATTTTTACAACACTAAATAGAGTTGCCTGATATAAAAATATGTCCAAAAGAAAACTAAATATGCAATAAAATGGAAAAATATGCTAAATATATGCATTTAAAAGAAAAATATGCAAAATATGCATTTATAACAAAATATGCAAAAATATGCAACAACAAATCGATGCCATTTTGTTGCAAATTCTTCGATTCGGAAATATAAATTGTCAAAAGTGATTTTGAGTTACTGACTACAAACATGCATTTGCATAGAAATCCTTGCCCTGCTTATTACCTATTGTTTCGTCGTATATCCATTCCAAAATAATAAAATAAAAACAAGAATCAATAAATTGGTAAATTCAAAAATAAGGTGCAGAATACTCTTTCCTTTATTGACAATCAAGATTTACCTCTGTTAAAATATAAGTGCTATGAAAGGCTTCCAAAAGACGAGTGAAGCCTAAACTTATTTATAAGTAGTTAGTGACAAACAATGTTTAAATACCGTTAACGGTTTATTCGTTGAAAATAGTTTTCCAACAATGGTGTAAACTAAAGTAGTAAACCATTAGGATTTACACTTAGCAAAAAAAAAATACCGCAAACAATAAATTTGTACTTAAACATTGCCGGCCACCTTGCAACACATAAGGGTGTTGTAATTAAATAATAAATAATCTGAGCCATTAAGGACTCCTGACGAAATTAATTCGACGATTGAGCCATTAAGGACTCCTGTGGACTGTAATAAAATACTTTTTTTTTTTTCAAATAAATATGAGTCATTAAGGACTCCTGATGGTTTATTAAGGACTCCTGTTGCGATCAAAGAGATCGTTATTTAAATTAGCAGCGTCCATTTTCTAGTAAAAAGAAAGGTTAGTAAAAGTAAATTGATATAAAAGTGATAAATTAAGCATACAAAGCAACAAGTTTGGTTAGCGGTCGGTTAACGACACCGTTTGATGTGCGTTGTGACTATCAAACATAGGGCATAATGGTCTTGAATTTAGACATGCCTCGATTCTAGCCATCATAGTGTATAATTCCTCAAATTGCATCAAAAGATTTCTGTTCAAATTTTCTTCACAAAACATTAACAGACTCTTTTCGCGAAACATCAATAGGTCCCGTCACAACCCAACCAAATACAGTTTTCTGAGTCATTAAATTTCCAATAATATTTTTGCGAACTTCGCCAAGTATTAGATACGGGTATAAATCAGCACCGAGTAAAATATCAACTGGCCTGCTTTGATAAAAATTACGATCTGCTAATTGCAAATTAGGTAATTCACTTCTTATAACCGAAGGACAATTAAAAGAAGGCAGATTATCAGATATTGATGGTAAAACGATAGCAGAAGTCTCCAAATCAATACTTCTGTCTAAAGGAGAACCAACGCGAATATTACAAATCTTTCTCGAAGTAGTAGAAGCTTCTTTATGAACACCGGAAATCGTTACATTCGTAGAATGTGACGGAAGTCGCAGTTGATTTCGCAAATGTTCCGAAATGAAAGATGCTTCTGAAGCTGGGTCGATTAAGGCCCTTGCTGGATACGTGGTATCATTGAAAATAATGAAAACCATAGCAGTTCCTAATAACACTGTCGAATTCTGTGATAAATGAAAGACTTGGCGATCGAACAATTGGTATCGATGTAGTATTATTAACTGAGGACGATGGTGCAGAATTATTAGCTACCGTTTCACGATGAAGTAGGGAATGGTGTCTTTTTTTACAAATAAAACAACTATGTTCACTCTTACAATCTTTAACTTCGTGTGTTCTCGCAAAACTTCTTAACTGTAGAAAATCTCTCAGAAACGGACATTATTTTAAACTGACGACAAAAACGTAATAAATGGCCTTGGTTATTACATAAAATACAAGTATTCGATATACTTGTATTTAAAACATGAGCCTTTACCTTCCGTTCATTGCTTTTCTTGTCAGTTTCGGAACATTTCAGATCGCGAATGCAATCTAAAGTTCGAATTCTTTCGGTTAAAAACATGTCCAAATCTTTCCATAAAGATAAGACAGTTTTATCCTTAATACTTTGTTCCCAAAGTGTAACTGTCTGAGAGGGTAGTCGCTGAATACAAATAAAAACTATAATTGGATCCCAATTCTGAGTGGAAATCTCTGAAGATGTTCGTATCACACGGTGGAAGCGGTAAATTATGACAGACGTTATAAAATTTCGATTCACTATTTTCGACAGAGAAATCTTTGGGTTTCGAACTAGCCTCTAACTCATCAATCTTGATCTTCATTGCCTTTGAACACCGCGCAAAAATATTAAGGGTACTCTGATATTTACTTTCAGCCGCTTTAATATCTTCTGGCTCCGCGTCATCAGATGATTTAAGATCATCCAAACACTTTTCGAAAGTAATCTTCACTTTTTCCCATAATAATTTCAGTTCACTATTTAAAACTTCTATATAGTAGACGTGATGTTCCTCTTCTCGAATTGTACTAAAATTTGCCTCAAATTTAATAACAGCGTCTGAAGCGCATATAAAACGTTCAAGAGGTGTCAATGGCATCTTCAAATTCTCAAATAAAATATCAGTAAAGAAGTGAACTGTGTGTGAAACGATGTTTAAAATTTAGAAAAAAAAAATGCAAATTTATATACTTTGTAATAAAAAAAATCGTAAAAGTCAAATCGACCGACAGTAGAGTGACTATCAATGTATTAGTAAAAGAAGGAAGAAGAAGAAATTAATCTCACAAATCAATTACCGACACACGAAATAATATGAATAACATTCAACATTCTCTAAGGAATAATAATTTTTAAATTAATGAAATAAAAATAGATATGTATTTTGCAATAAATAATATCACAATATTTAAATTATGTGCATATAATCACTTGCCTTAATAGCAGTCACTGTTCCACACACAAAACAAAATATGCACAGTATATTTATTATTCTTTTTCAATTAATTAGTTTTTTATTGTAGTAGATTTTTAAATTAATTAATTATCTAATTTTTCGACCTTTTATTATTAATTTTTATTTTTATTTAGTTGAGCTTGAGGTCACTTTTTAATAAACAAATATTTATATTTTTTATTTATTTTCAATATTTCGCTACTCTTTGTGTAGCATCATCAGGAAAAATATTTAACAATTTAAATATAACTTATAACAACACAATGTTTTTTCAATAAATCAATAAATATTGTCAAAATGAAAAATTTTCAAATATTATACAAACAAAAAATTCAAACAATATTTAATTTCTGTTTCCGTTTTTATAAACTAACTCCCATATGCATAAAAAATTTTTTAATTTATCAAAGGTTTATCAAACAAATTTTGTATGGAAATTTTGTTTTATAAACCTTTTATAAATTTAAAATTTTTTTATGCATATGGGGGTAAGTGTCTGTAGTTTTGAGCAACATTATCTGTATCAGCCTTAAAATTAATTCTTAGATTTGTAGGTACATTTATAATTTGTAACATTTCTAACATGTAACGACGTTTATAATTATTTTCTGTATTTAAAACTGATATATTTTCAAAGTCTGGATAATGATTACAATTAGCACAATGTGATGATAATGCTGTTTTTTGTGAAGAAATGTCTCTGTATTTTTGATCTGATTTGTGTCCTGCTATTCTAGTTTTAAGTTTATTTTTAGTTGTTCCTATATAAACTTTATTACACATTTCATTATTGTTTCCATTGCATGGTATTTTATAAACTACATTCGACATATCTAACTTTTGAATTCTATCTTTTGTTTTGCTAAATAATTTTCCTACTGTATTATACATTTTATGAGCCATTTTATAATTCTTTTTATCAAATATATTTGATCTTTCTAATCTTTCTGATATTCCAGGTACATAAGTTAATGATTTATAAATCTTTGGTTCAGAAACTGTGTCTATATTTTGTTTTTGATTTTTGTATTGTCTTATTAATTTACAAATAATGTGAGATGGGAAATTGTTATCGTCCAATATATTCTTAATTATTTCAATATTCTTCTTGTGGAATGTAGGATCACTTATTGTTAAAATTCTATCTATAAGATTCTTAGCTGTATTAATTATAATTCTTTTAGGATGTTTAGAATAGTAATTAATTATTCTTCCTGAAGAAGTAGGTTTTTGATACCAATCTATTAAAAGACTGTTTTTCTTTCTTATTACTAAGGTATCTAAATAAGGAAGCATTGATTTGTTTTCTTTTTCTATTGTAAACTTTATGTCTGGATGAAATGAATAAAATGTTATTAACATATTCTCTATTTCATTATCTGAAATTATACAGAATAAATCATCAACATATTTTGTCAATATTTTTGGTTTAATGTTCAATTGTTGAATGCATTGGTCAAGTAATGTTTCCATAACAATATCTGCTATAATTGGAGAAGCTGGAGATCCCATTGGAAGACCTTTTTGTTGTGAATATATCTTATTGTTACATTGAAAGTATCGGTTGTCTATAATACAAAATTTTAGAATACGTAAAAATAGATCTTTGTTCATATTTGTGTGTTCTCTTATTCTGTTCCATTTTTCATCTATAATTCGTATAGCTATGTCTACAGGGATACTAGGAAACAAAGATACTACATCAAACGAAACTAATCTGTCATTATTACAAAGTTTAAGTTTTCCTATCTTATCTTTAAATTCTAATGAATTTTTATACCCTCCACCACCACAAGTGGTGAAAGAGGGTATATATACGTTTGTCATTCCGTGTGTAACATTGAGAAATATTCATCTGAGACCCAACAAAGTATATATATTATTGATCCTTATGAAATTCTAAGTCGATTGAGCAATGTCCGTCTGTCTGTCCGTCTGTCTGTCTATCTGTGTAAAACACTCTCACGCCCAAAATACATAAGCAAAATTAATGAAATATATACCAAAATGTTTATAATTTTTCTAAGCAGTTTGGTATTGAAAATCAGCAAAATCGAGGTGGTAGAACCAGGGTTATGGATTAATATGTAAGACAACCTCCAAAAATTTAGATCATTTTCACATGTTTTTTTCTGATTTTTGGTAAATCCATTCCAGAGAATACCATGAAATTTTGCACACATTATTTATCTGATAAAAGGACAAATTCTGTTGAAAATGGAAAGAATCGGTCCATAGTTTCTCGTAGCCCCCATACAAATTTCTTCCCGAAATATGGTGCTATGGTACGTAAATGCCCATAGAATTGCAGTATCTATACAAAATTAAGCACAACTAAGTTTCGTGAAAACAGAAATTGCGACACCAATTTTTTTTTGGATCGGGCGCTATTTGACCATAGCCCCCATATAAAGTTTACTTCCGAAAATCATTTAAATACACTTAAATATCTTATATATATCGGTATCAGGTTGAAATTCAACTTGAATAATTCCCATGCACATGAAAATCGCTGTAGAGAATTTCATGAAGATCGGCCCATAATTGGTTATAGCTCCCATATAAGGACCACTTCTAAAAACCACATTAATTTTCATAAATATCTGAAAAATATCGTTATCGAATTAAAATTTTACACAGATCGGTTGTATTAATTCACAAATGATACTACTAGATTGTGTGAATATCGGTTCATATTTGACCATAGCTCCCATATAAGGTCCATTTCCGAAAATTACTTAAATACTAATAACTCTTTTATAAAAGCTTCTATCTAGTTTAAATTTCAAACAAATATTTCCATTATATACGAAAATCGATGTGTTGAATTTTGTGAAGATCGGCCGATAATTGGTCATAGCTCCCATATAAGGGCCACTTCCAAAAAACAAATTAACCTCTGTAAATATTTTAAATATATAAATATCGAACTAAAATTGTATACCGATCAATGTATTGTATCCAAAAATTATACTACTGGGTTTTGTGAATATCGGTCCATATTTGACCATAGCACCCATATTAGCTCGATGTCTGATAATCACATTAATACACATAAAACACTAAATAATGTTATGGACAAAACTATCAAGCAAAATAGGCCTCAAATTCATAGAAATCGCTTTAAAATATTTAATTATATCTTCCAAATAAGTCGCACATCCGAAAAATACATTAATGCATATATACACTCATATCGGTAAAAATGTAACAGATATAAGTTTCAAGTTGATTTGGTGACTATGGGTTCTTGATTATATATAGAAGGCTCACATCCGGAAAATTCATTAGAACAGAACATATATATATAAGTTGTTAAATAGTACATTTTATTCGTATTATAAAAGTATAGAATCTGTTGGAAAGGGTAGGAATATGTAGTTATTTCAATTATAAATTGCTGAATTAGATAACATTTTTATACATTTGAAATAAAATATTTTCTAAGTAAACTAGTTTTTCTAACAATATATAAAATACTACTATACAACTATGTTTTAAATAAACTTTTATTTTGTTTAAAAAAAAGTGTTTTTATTGAAGAAAGTACATAATTTGTATATAGTCCAAAATGTGTATTATATCATGATTCATATATAATCCATAAAGTGGCTTAAAAAGAAATTCGGTTATAGTCCTAATTCGCTCATAGTCCACATAAATTGTGCAACTGTATTTGTAGACTATAAGCGAAAACTACTGTATTACATTACCATTCTACCATTCTTCATAATCGGAGCTAAGTCCCAATAACAAACACTGAATATGGATATTAGAGTGTTTATACCAATGTAATTTCTATAATTTTCATCTAATTTAGGTGGAGGGTATTTAAGATTCGGCATAGCCGAATATAGCACTCTAACTTGTTTACATTATATTTAGAATTTATAGTAAACTTTTTAAGAATATTAGTAATATATTTACAAAGTTCGTATGATGGAGAGTTAATACAATTACAAATTGGTCTTAAAGGAAACTCTTCTTTATGAATTTTTGGCAATCCATATAATCTAGGAGCTATAGCTACATTCGTTTTCAATTTATTTTTCTCTAAAGGGGTAATTATTTTTAATTTAGAAAGTTCATCAACAATACCATTATTTAACTTTTGTAGTTTATTAGTAGGATCCTTATTCAATATTTGATATGTTGTGGAATTACCTACAATATTATTTATTCTAGAATTGTAATCTGATTTCTTCATTGCTACTGTAGTATTACCCTTATCTGCATTTAAAATCATAATATTCGTGTTCCTTTTTAAATACTTCTGAGTATAATTTACTTTATTAAGTAAGAATTTATCTATATTTGATAATCGCATCTTGTTGGTATGGTTATCAATAATTGTCGTAAATTTTGATCTGGCTATCTCCTGTTCCTCTTTATTATTTAAAGTTTGTATGAAGTCTTCTCCATCTGCTATTATTTTAGTTATTGGAAACTGTTCTTTTTCAATTGGTAATGCATGTTTTTGTCCTAGAGAAAGTATCCATTGTACGTCTGTCGGAATATCTTGGTCAGATTTGTTAACAAACCATTTTTTATTAAATTTAATTCCCAACTCTTTTTTTTTTTGCAAATTAACAAGACAATTAAATTTCTTCTTATGTACCTGTTTAATTTTCTCTCTAAATGTATCTGCTATTCTATCTTGATATTTTAAAAATGTGTTCATTTCAGTATTTGTTAATAGTTTTCTTAAATTAATCTTAATATGTATTAATTCCTTTTCTGCTATCTTCAATAGTTCATGCTTCTTTTTTATTTCCAGATTCAAAATCTTGCTTTGTAAAATTTGAATATGTCTCGAAATTGTTTGTTGGATTGATTTAACAGCATTATCATGGAAAATATCAAGAATATTTTTAGTTGAATTTTTAATAAATTTTGGGATAATACCTTTTTTTCGGCAACGGATTAAAAATGTTATTGTTGTTTTGAATCTGATTATTTTATCCTGAATGGATTTGTACCTATTAATATTTCTCCTTATTACTTCACTTCTTTTGAAATTATTATAATTGATCATCTTCTTCTTATGGTGTGCTCTTGTTTTATTAATTAATTATCTAATTTTTCGACCTTTTATTATTAATTTTTATTTTTATTTAGTTGAGCTTGAGGTCACTTTTTAATAAACAAATATTTATATTTTTTATTTATTTTCAATATTTCGCTACTCTTTGTGTAGCATCATCAGGAAAAATATTTAACAATTTAAATATAACTTATAACAACACAATGTTTTTTCAATAAATCAATAAATATTGTCAAAATGAAAAATTTTCAAATATTATACAAACAAAAAATTCAAACAATATTTAATTTCTGTTTCCGTTTTTATAAACTAAGTGTCTGTAGTTTTGAGCAACATTATCTGTATCAGCCTTAAAATTAATTCTTAGATTTGTAGGTACATTTATAATTTGTAACATTTCTAACATGTAACGACGTTTATAATTATTTTCTGTATTTAAAACTGATATATTTTCAAAGTCTGGATAATGATTACAATTAGCACAATGTGATGATAATGCTGTTTTTTGTGAAGAAATGTCTCTGTATTTTTGATCTGATTTGTGTCCTGCTATTCTAGTTTTAAGTTTATTTTTAGTTGTTCCTATATAAACTTTATTACACATTTCATTATTGTTTCCATTGCATGGTATTTTATAAACTACATTCGACATATCAAACTTTTGAATTCTATCTTTTGTTTTGCTAAATAATTTTCCTACTGTATTATACATTTTATGAGCCATTTTATAATTCTTTTTATCAAATATATTTGATCTTTCTAATCTTTCTGATATTCCAGGTACATAAGTTAATGATTTATAAATCTTTGGTTCAGAAACTGTGTCTATATTTTGTTTTTGATTTTTGTATTGTCTTATTAATTTACAAATAATGTGAGATGGGAAATTGTTATCGTCCAATATATTCTTAATTATTTCAATATTCTTCTTGTGGAATGTAGGATCACTTATTGTTAAAATTCTATCTATAAGATTCTTAGCTGTATTAATTATAATTCTTTTAGGATGTTTAGAATAGTAATTAATTATTCTTCCTGAAGAAGTAGGTTTTTGATACCAATCTATTAAAAGACTGTTTTTCTTTCTTATTACTAAGGTATCTAAATAAGGAAGCATTGATTTGTTTTCTTTTTCTATTGTAAACTTTATGTCTGGATGAAATGAATAAAATGTTATTAACATATTCTCTATTTCATTATCTGAAATTATACAGAATAAATCATCAACATATTTTGTCAATATTTTTGGTTTAATGTTCAATTGTTGAATGCATTGGTCAAGTAATGTTTCCATAACAATATCTGCTATAATTGGAGAAGCTGGAGATCCCATTGGAAGACCTTTTTGTTGTGAATATATCTTATTGTTACATTGAAAGTATCGGTTGTCTATAATACAAAATTTTAGAATACGTAAAAATAGATCTTTGTTCATATTTGTGTGTTCTCTTATTCTGTTCCATTTTTCATCTATAATTCGTATAGCTATGTCTACAGGGATACTAGGAAACAAAGATACTACATCAAACGAAACTAATCTGTCATTATTACAAAGTTTAAGTTTTCCTATCTTATCTTTAAATTCTAATGAATTTTTTACATTATATTTAGAATTTATAGTAAACTTTTTAAGAATATTAGTAATATATTTACAAAGTTCGTATGATGGAGAGTTAATACAATTACAAATTGGTCTTAAAGGAAACTCTTCTTTATGAATTTTTGGCAATCCATATAATCTAGGAGCTATAGCTACATTCGTTTTCAATTTATTTTTCTCTAAAGGGGTAATTATTTTTAATTTAGAAAGTTCATCAACAATACCATTATTTAACTTTTGTAGTTTATTAGTAGGATCCTTATTCAATATTTGATATGTTGTGGAATTACCTACAATATTATTTATTCTAGAATTGTAATCTGATTTCTTCATTGCTACTGTAGTATTACCCTTATCTGCATTTAAAATCATAATATTCGTGTTCCTTTTTAAATACTTCTGAGTATAATTTACTTTATTAAGTAAGAATTTATCTATATTTGATAATCGCATCTTGTTGGTATGGTTATCAATAATTGTCGTAAATTTTGATCTGGCTATCTCCTGTTCCTCTTTATTATTTAAAGTTTGTATGAAGTCTTCTCCATCTGCTATTATTTTAGTTATTGGAAACTGTTCTTTTTCAATTGGTAATGCATGTTTTTGTCCTAGAGAAAGTATCCATTGTACGTCTGACCAAACCAATTTTTATTAAATTTAATTCCCAACTCTTTTTTTTTGCAAATTAACAAGACAATTAAATTTCTTCTTATGTACCTGTTTAATTTTCTCTCTAAATGTATCTGCTATTCTATCTTGATATTTTAAAAATGTGTTCATTTCAGTATTTGTTAATAGTTTTCTTAAATTAATCTTAATATGTATTAATTCCTTTTCTGCTATCTTCAATAGTTCATGCTTCTTTTTTATTTCCAGATTCAAAATTTTACAAAGCAAGAAGAAATTTAATTGTCTTGTTAATTTGCAAAAAAAGAGTTGGGAATTAAATTTAATAAAAAATGGTTTGTTAACAAATCTGACCAAGATATTCAGACAGACGTACAATGGATACTTTCTCTAGGACAAAAACATGCATTACCAATTGAAAAAGAACAGTTTCCAATAACTAAAATAATAGCAGATGGAGAAGACTTCATACAAACTTTAAATAATAAAGAGGAACAGGAGATAGCCAGATCAAAATTTACGACAATTATTGATAACCATACCAACAAGATGCGATTATCAAATATAGATAAATTCTTACTTAATAAAGTAAATTATACTCAGAAGTATTTAAAAAGGAACACGAATATTATGATTTTAAATGCAGATAAGGGTAATACTACAGTAGCAATGAAGAAATCAGATTACAATTCTAGAATAAATAATATTGTAGGTAATTCCACAACATATCAAATATTGAATAAGGATCCTACTAATAAACTACAAAAGTTAAATAATGGTATTGTTGATGAACTTTCTAAATTAAAAATAATTACCCCTTTAGAGAAAAATAAATTGAAAACGAATGTAGCTATAGCTCCTAGATTATATGGATTGCCAAAAATTCATAAAGAAGAGTTTCCTTTAAGACCAATTTGTAATTGTATTAACTCTCCATCATACGAACTTTGTAAATATATTACTAATATTCTTAAAAAGTTTACTATAAATTCTAAATATAATGTAAAAAATTCATTTGAATTTAAAGATAAGATAGGAAAACTTAAACTTTGTAATAATGACAGATTAGTTTCGTTTGATGTAGTATCTTTGTTTCCTAGTATCCCTGTAGACATAGCTATACGAATTATAGATGAAAAATGGAACAGAATAAGAGAACACACAAATATGAACAAAGATCTATTTTTACGTATTCTAAAATTTTGTATTATAGACAACCGATACTTTCAATGTAACAATAAGATATATTCACAACAAAAAGGTCTTCCAATGGGATCTCCAGCTTCTCCAATTATAGCAGATATTGTTATGGAAACATTACTTGACCAATGCATTCAACAATTGAACATTAAACCAAAAATATTGACAAAATATGTTGATGATTTATTCTGTATAATTTCAGATAATGAAATAGAGAATATGTTAATAACATTTAATTCATTTCATCCAGACATAAAGTTTACAATAGAAAAAGAAAACAAATCAATGCTTCCTTATTTAGATACCTTAGTAATAAGAAAGAAAAACAGTCTTTTAATAGATTGGTATCAAAAACCTACTTCTTCAGGAAGAATAATTAATTACTATTCTAAACATCCTAAAAGAATTATAATTAATACAGCTAAGAATCTTATAGATAGAATTTTAACAATAAGTGATCCTACATTCCACAAGAAGAATATTGAAATAATTAAGAATATATTGGACGATAACAATTTCCCATCTCACATTATTTGTAAATTAATAAGACAATACAAAAATCAAAAACAAAATATAGACACAGTTTCTGAACCAAAGATTTATAAATCATTAACTTATGTACCTGGAATATCAGAAAGATTAGAAAGATCAAATATATTTGATAAAAAGAATTATAAAATGGCTCATAAAATGTATAATACAGTAGGAAAATTATTTAGCAAAACAAAAGATAGAATTCAAAAGTTTGATATGTCGAATGTAGTTTATAAAATACCATGCAATGGAAACAATAATGAAATGTGTAATAAAGTTTATATAGGAACAACTAAAAATAAACTTAAAACTAGAATAGCAGGACACAAATCAGATCAAAAATACAGAGACATTTCTTCACAAAAAACAGCATTATCATCACATTGTGCTAATTGTAATCATTATCCAGACTTTGAAAATATATCAGTTTTAAATACAGAAAATAATTATAAACGTCGTTACATGTTAGAAATGTTACAAATTATAAATGTACCTACAAATCTAAGAATTAATTTTAAGGCTGATACAGATAATGTTGCTCAAAACTACAGACACTTAGTTTATAAAAACGGAAACAGAAATTAAATATTGTTTGAATTTTTTGTTTGTATAATATTTGAAAATTTTTCATTTTGACAATATTTATTGATTTATTGAAAAAACATTGTGTTGTTATAAGTTATATTTAAATTGTTAAATATTTTTCCTGATGATGCTACACAAAGAGTAGCGAAATATTGAAAATAAATAAAAAATATAAATATTTGTTTATTAAAAAGTGACCTCAAGCTCAACTAAATAAAAATAAAAATTAATAATAAAAGGTCGAAAAATTAGATAATTAATTAATAAAACAAGAGCACACCATAAGAAGAAGATGATCAATTATAATAATTTCAAAAGAAGTGAAGTAATAAGGAGAAATATTAATAGGTACAAATCCATTCAGGATAAAATAATCAGATTCAAAACAACAATAACATTTTTAATCCGTTGCCGAAAAAAAGGTATTATCCCAAAATTTATTAAAAATTCAACTAAAAATATTCTTGATATTTTCCATGATAATGCTGTTAAATCAATCCAACAAACAATTTCGAGACATATTCAAATTTTACAAAGCAAGATTTTGAATCTGGAAATAAAAAAGAAGCATGAACTATTGAAGATAGCAGAAAAGGAATTAATACATATTAAGATTAATTTAAGAAAACTATTAACAAATACTGAAATGAACACATTTTTAAAATATCAAGATAGAATAGCAGATACATTTAGAGAGAAAATTAAACAGGTACATAAGAAGAAATTTAATTGTCTTGTTAATTTGCAAAAAAAAAAGAGTTGGGAATTAAATTTAATAAAAAATGGTTTGTTAACAAATCTGACCAAGATATTCCGACAGACGTACAATGGATACTTTCTCTAGGACAAAAACATGCATTACCAATTGAAAAAGAACAGTTTCCAATAACTAAAATAATAGCAGATGGAGAAGACTTCATACAAACTTTAAATAATAAAGAGGAACAGGAGATAGCCAGATCAAAATTTACGACAATTATTGATAACCATACCAACAAGATGCGATTATCAAATATAGATAAATTCTTACTTAATAAAGTAAATTATACTCAGAAGTATTTAAAAAGGAACACGAATATTATGATTTTAAATGCAGATAAGGGTAATACTACAGTAGCAATGAAGAAATCAGATTACAATTCTAGAATAAATAATATTGTAGGTAATTCCACAACATATCAAATATTGAATAAGGATCCTACTAATAAACTACAAAAGTTAAATAATGGTATTGTTGATGAACTTTCTAAATTAAAAATAATTACCCCTTTAGAGAAAAATAAATTGAAAACGAATGTAGCTATAGCTCCTAGATTATATGGATTGCCAAAAATTCATAAAGAAGAGTTTCCTTTAAGACCAATTTGTAATTGTATTAACTCTCCATCATACGAACTTTGTAAATATATTACTAATATTCTTAAAAAGTTTACTATAAATTCTAAATATAATGTAAAAAATTCATTAGAATTTAAAGATAAGATAGGAAAACTTAAACTTTGTAATAATGACAGATTAGTTTCGTTTGATGTAGTATCTTTGTTTCCTAGTATCCCTGTAGACATAGCTATACGAATTATAGATGAAAAATGGAACAGAATAAGAGAACACACAAATATGAACAAAGATCTATTTTTACGTATTCTAAAATTTTGTATTATAGACAACCGATACTTTCAATGTAACAATAAGATATATTCACAACAAAAAGGTCTTCCAATGGGATCTCCAGCTTCTCCAATTATAGCAGATATTGTTATGGAAACATTACTTGACCAATGCATTCAACAATTGAACATTAAACCAAAAATATTGACAAAATATGTTGATGATTTATTCTGTATAATTTCAGATAATGAAATAGAGAATATGTTAATAACATTTAATTCATTTCATCCAGACATAAAGTTTACAATAGAAAAAGAAAACAAATCAATGCTTCCTTATTTAGATACCTTAGTAATAAGAAAGAAAAACAGTCTTTTAATAGATTGGTATCAAAAACCTACTTCTTCAGGAAGAATAATTAATTACTATTCTAAACATCCTAAAAGAATTATAATTAATACAGCTAAGAATCTTATAGATAGAATTTTAACAATAAGTGATCCTACATTCCACAAGAAGAATATTGAAATAATTAAGAATATATTGGACGATAACAATTTCCCATCTCACATTATTTGTAAATTAATAAGACAATACAAAAATCAAAAACAAAATATAGACACAGTTTCTGAACCAAAGATTTATAAATCATTAACTTATGTACCTGGAATATCAGAAAGATTAGAAAGATCAAATATATTTGATAAAAAGAATTATAAAATGGCTCATAAAATGTATAATACAGTAGGAAAATTATTTAGCAAAACAAAAGATAGAATTCAAAAGTTTGATATGTCGAATGTAGTTTATAAAATACCATGCAATGGAAACAATAATGAAATGTGTAATAAAGTTTATATAGGAACAACTAAAAATAAACTTAAAACTAGAATAGCAGGACACAAATCAGATCAAAAATACAGAGACATTTCTTCACAAAAAACAGCATTATCATCACATTGTGCTAATTGTAATCATTATCCAGACTTTGAAAATATATCAGTTTTAAATACAGAAAATAATTATAAACGTCGTTACATGTTAGAAATGTTACAAATTATAAATGTACCTACAAATCTAAGAATTAATTTTAAGGCTGATACAGATAATGTTGCTCAAAACTACAGACACTTAGTTTATAAAAACGGAAACAGAAATTAAATATTGTTTGAATTTTTTGTTTGTATAATATTTGAAAATTTTTCATTTTGACAATATTTATTGATTTATTGAAAAAACATTGTGTTGTTATAAGTTATATTTAAATTGTTAAATATTTTTCCTGATGATGCTACACAAAGAGTAGCGAAATATTGAAAATAAATAAAAAATATAAATATTTGTTTATTAAAAAGTGACCTCAAGCTCAACTAAATAAAAATAAAGATTTTTAAATTGTTATTTTGTAAATTTATGAGAATTTTAATTATGGCTGTCCGTCCATGTAAACAAAACTCAGCTATGATTAAATGGTACCGATCGCGAAATGTCAAAAAAGTACTGTATAAATATAATTCACAGAAGGATGTATTTAATACTCTTTATGATGAAATCAATGCAAAATAATGTAATTAATTCACAGTAATATTAAATTCCTTTTTTTATTTCGACAATAAACAATAGTTGTTTTCTTTCGTTTTTTTTTTTCAAACGCACACACACAAATTTATGTATGCTTATGTACTTTCTTTATTTTGAACACTATCACTTTATATCAATTTACTAACCTTATTTTTCAAAAGCTGGTTCCATAAAATCCAAATAAAAGGACACAAAAATTCCTTGGCAAGGAGACTTCCTTTTTTTGGTTGGAGGATGAAATTCTCAGTGTTTTATTTATTTATTTTATTTATTCACTCATGTAATATAGAGCCAAAAAGGCCATACAAAAATTCATATTACATAGAAAATATCCTGACACATAAAAACTAAGTAAATAATAAAATGATCCCTAAACAATGGTGTAAACTAAAATAAATACCGCAAATAATAAATTTGTACTTAAACACCTATTGTTCTTATCAAAATGTGTCCCAAATAGATTAGATAGCTATTTCTTCAATCTTTCGGAAACAAAAAATTAAAAATAAAAAATGTTTGAAATTTTTTTTTTCCACAATCAAAAACTTTTTTGACTTTTTTTCAAAATGGGCCCTTATTTTTCTCAAAAGAAAGCTTAGATATTTTCCTTGAAGACCTATTTGGTTGCTTAGTGGGATATCTTTCAAAATAAATGTTTTGTAACTCAAAATATACAATTTTTGACTTTTTTTTCAAAAAGCTTAGGTCCATTCCTTTAAGAGGTTTTTGGTCGTATAGTGGGATGCGAGTGGGATATCTATCAAAATAAATATTTCTTTTCTATCAAAATAAATATTTCTTTTCCTATTCATCCCAATCGGAAGACATCGATTTCAAAAGTTGGGTCACTTGACATGAAATGCCCCATATTAACAATTGATAATAATACATAATAGAAATTTAAAACTTTGTTTTTATAAAAAAAAATATATAATATGAAAAAAATCACTGAGAGGTGCTTTAGTTATGGCCTGTAACTTTCTGTTTACTTTATTATAGAAGAAGATTACACTTTACAAATTGAATGTTTAAGATCTTCAAAAGTAACTCAAGATGCTCTATTACGTTTCCAGCAAATTGCTAATTCTAAGAACACATGTGAAATTTTTAAATTATAGCCAGAATATATTCAAAAAAAATATAACAATATTTGAGCATATTTATTTTTAGATCGATATAGATTTTGTTCAGAAAAATCCTCAGGCCAAAAAGTTTCAGGAACTCTGACCGTATTTTGCCGCAGAAATATTACTTATTTTGAAGACAAAAATAACATGTTCATAAGTTTCAAGAAAACTACTTCAAAGTGAACATATAGATGAAGGTAAAAAATTATTTAAATTATAACATTCATTACATTAAAACCAACTATTTTTGTATATGTACATATATTTACTGATTCCAAAATGTTTAAGAAATAAATTCAGTGTAGTGGATTCTCAACAAGCATTTGCTGTTGTTGCTGGTACCATGGAGGAATTAGACACTGATTTAAAATTATTAAAAATACAAAATCAAATTTATGTATATTTTGACGATTTAAAATATCCTTTTGTTTCACTCTTAAACGCATATCAAGCTTTCTAAAATATTGTTTGTCTTCAACCTACAATATCCAAATGAGTCTGAAATTTTATACAACTCCACTCTCTTTTTTATGATTTGCCTACAAACAAAAATTGCATTAAAGCATTTTCAATCAAGCTCGAAATATATTATATGTAATTAAAAATAACATGAACTTTTTATAAACAACTAAAAGACATTAACTTAAAAATGAAATATAAAAGAATTGTATCTGTTTAAAATATTACTTTAAATGTACATTATATTTATATTCTTGACCAAATATTATTTTACTGAATGAGACTTCTGTTTGATGTAATTACTTTATTTTATTATTAATTCAAATATAATCAGTGTAATTTTAATGTAACAATAAAAATGTATAATTTGTTACAGACAAAAAAATTAAAAATTTATTATGTGGGTTAAATTTCAAATACTTTAATTGATTTTTTAATTCAATCAAACAATTTATTTAATTGTTTATTTTGAAAATTTCAATTCATATTTTAATTCATTCAATTAAAATGTTCTTTCATAATCAATTATTTTTTTATTTAATTCGATTAATATTTTAATTTAAAATTTTAGGAATTTTAATCATTTTTTAAATTAATTAATACATTAGTTGAAAATTTAAAAAAAAATTAATTATATTTTTAATTAGTTCAATTAATAGTTTAATTAAACATCCTCTTGTTTATCAATTAAATTCCTTAGTTTTCATTAATTGACTTTAAAATTTAGAAAAACCTCAAATTTACAAATTCGTTAATTAGTATGATCAATTTGTTTGCAAGCTGAAAATTAGGAAAAAAAAAATAACCCTTTCGCTACAAGTTTTTATTGGGTTGCTAAAAATTAATTTTTTTGGATTTTAAAAAAAATTTACCCTATATATATTTTTTTTTTGGACTGTATCCCTATGAATACATATTTCGGTTATGCTAAAGAAAAATGCTGTATATTATGTTTTTTTATATTTGAGCTTTTGTTTATTTCAGTAGTTTTAATACATAAAATTAATTTTTTACAATAAAAGTAAACACTGCAAATATTTACATAAACAAACTAAAAATTTTAAACCTAAAATTCATATAATTACGATAAATAAAGACAAAAATAACAAGGAAAATTTTACAAAATCAGTTCTGAAACTGGTTTGCAGTCTGAAAATTAGGGAAAAACTTAACTGGGATCACGAATTTCTTAATTGAAGTCGATTTTACATGTTTACAGTGCAGGCGGCACTAAAGGCTCTGGAATGTCATTTAATTCATTCCAGCATAGTGGAGGATTGTAGGAGTGCTCTCGAGGAGTTATTGGTACACTACTTAATAAGATTGTGTTGGGTATCGGGGCACTGTGATATACAGGGAAATGAGGTAGCAGATGAACTGGCTAGACAGGTTCTGATTTAGATCATGATACCAGGGAAAGTGTGGTAAAACCACCTATATGCCACTACTACAGGTTAATGTACCAGAGCTCTTATAGAGTTGGATAGATATAATCTCAGGATTCTAGTAGGAGTGATAACCGGTCATTGCGCAATTGGGGCCTTCAAAGGTAAACGGGATAACGGCACACATGATTTCTGTAGGGTGTGTGGGGATGTAGAGGAGCTAGAGGCAATAGAGCATATCTTGAGCATCTGCCCTAGATTACAGGGTCATAGATTTAAATGGTTAGGAAACAGATTTTTGGACGAACTCAGTAATGTTGCTGGCTGTGAACTGAGTAACATACTAGGTTT
Organism: Calliphora vomitoria; assembly: GCA_942486065.2. Lineage (NCBI taxonomy): Eukaryota > Metazoa > Arthropoda > Insecta > Diptera > Calliphoridae > Calliphora > Calliphora vomitoria. Next base: position 57,241,294 of record OW818030.2, on the reverse strand, counting down.
CATTAGAAGAATAGGGTGGCTATTTAAAGATCATTCTACAGCGATTCCAAATCCGCAATAAAATCATTCTTTTTCTTTTACTAGGCGGTTTTGAACTCATTTTTCTTTGCAATCTCTCTTCACTGTTTATACACATCTACTGAAGGGAATCACAATGGACCTCTCGGCCTGCGAGTGGTCGCCCTTCCTAACTTAACCTTCTTCTTATTTGTTTTCTATAACAACTCTCACCTAAAACCAGAGTTTAAAATTACTACTATAGTAGTCAAAAAATTGCTAAATATTTCATAATTTTAAATGAAAACTTCAACAAATATTTAACAAAATAATATTTCCTTATATACATACTATATATTATTATTATAAATACTTCATAGTAAAAATATTTGCCGCAGCTTTTCGAAAAATATTTTTCTTTACAAAATATTTTACGTTGCAGCTAGAAGACAAATGAAAATTATTCATGTTTAAAACATTTGGTGCCAAAATATATTAATATTTTTGGTTAGCAAAAACAAATATATTGCTTGTGTATAATATACAAAAAATTTACTACAAAAACATCAAACATGCAAATAAATTGCAGCGTGAAAACCACAAACTGCAAACGATAAAAATTTTGATTTTGCAAAAAAAAAGTCAAAAATTGTACGTCGCATCCCACTAAGCGAACAAAAAACCTATTAAAGGAATGGACATAAGCTTTTTTTTGAGAAAAAAATAAAAAAAGGGCACATTTTGAAAAAAATGTTAAGAAAATTTATGATTTTGCAAAAAAAGTCACAAATTGTATGTTTTGAGTTACAAAACATTTATTTTGATAGATATCCCACTCGCATCCCACTAAGCGACCAAATAGGTATTCAAGGAAAATCTAACTCAGAAAGTTCTCGACCGATATTGTTGAAAAATTGTGTCTGAATTACTATCCAATAGAACTAACCATGGTGCAAATTTCATACCAATCGGAAGACATCGATTTCAAAAGTTGGTTCACTTGACATGAAATGCCCCATATATATATTTATATTTGCTTTCATTATGATAAATTTATCTGCATATAACTTTGGATCCAGTCATGATTTTTAAGCAATTCTTATTTTGATTTGACACATTCATTTATTGTTAGTCTAGCATAGGCAAAATGAAGAAAATCGGGAAACATTTGGATCCGGTGTTATCAAAAAAACTGGATTAGGGTGGGTAAAAATTTTGAAAATTTAATTTTCAAATGCGAATATCTTCTAAGCTGTAAGAGATAATTTATGTAAGGTTTTTATAGTGCTTGGCTAGGAGATTATATATATTAAATTTTTTTAAATCGGAATACAAAAGAAGAAATAGGATCGTTTTAAAAACTTAACATACATGATGTGTCCTACTTTGGGGAGCCCTGACCGCGCCCCTGGTAAGCCAATGTGGTCCAAATTCAAAACATAAACTCGATAACACTTCCGCTTTGCGCATGTAAAATTTTATTCAAATTTGACTATTCGTTTAGATGTTACAGATTTATTTTCATATTTTGTTTCCTATACCACTGTGCAGCGCCCTCTAGCGTGTGTTTTAGGTAAAAATAAATATCAAAAATGTATTCCTCGACCCCAAAAACGTTATGATACCACAACTTTCTAGAATAATTAAAATAAATAAGCATTATTTTATCAAATTTTTATGATTTTTTCTTGTTAGACAGCGTTCCAAAATCACCCACTGCGTATAAAAAAATTCAGCGCTGAACTAAAAAAAAACCTTGAGGGTTTTGTTATGGAAAACGTCACCTTTCATTTGCTTTTGGTTTTTGCTATTTCTGAAACGTGGCTTAAACCCTATATTTCAAGTCGTGCTATTATATACCAGGAGGTGTTGGATTATTTTTATTTTTTATTTATTTATTCATTCAGTTACAGAATCCTAGCCAATTGGCCATAAGCGGTTCCACTAAACTACTCACAATTTGATTATACATAACAAATAATAATAATAATAATAAAATTATACAATTTATAAATAATTTAAAAATTAACTAATAGTAATGTGATCAGCCAATAACCAATTAAATTAATAAATAATAAAGACATTTAAACTACAAAAAACAAAATTATATGTTATATGGATTATATGTTTCTACTAGAAACTTTCTAGTCGTTTAAAATCTAGTTAGAAATAATAAGTAATGATGTAAAGTTTGTCATTGGTGTTGTTTATTTACCATATGGCATTGTGATTACTTTTGAAAACAATAATTTTTAATAATCTTTCTAGCTACTCTAATGTAATCTTTTTAATAGTAACTTTTTTGCCAAAATTCGTTCTCTATGTTTAAGACTCAATCTAAATATAGTTTTTGTAGAATATGTTAACCCTCTAACTCCTCAAGGTATGGGTCTTTTTAGTCCTTCTTATAAAAAGGGTTAAAATGTTCGCCAAAATATTATCCGTAAAATTTTACTATAAGTCCCTGAATACACCAAAACGAAAAAATCAACAAGAAAGCCAGAAATAAGACATAACAAAAGAGAGCTTAGGGTTAATTTCGCATTTATTAAGAATTTTATTTTAAAAAACCCCAAAAATGTTCAATTGATTGGAAACATTTGATTAGTTTTGCTATATCTGCGGTAAACATACTATACATGAATTAAAAGTTTATTTTTTCAATAGTAAAGTTGAAGACATCTATAAAAGGTATCCCAAGTGCATCGGTTCAGCCGTTTAGGCGAGATGCTCAAACAAACAAACAAACATACAAACAAACAAACAAACAAACAAACAAACAAACAAACAAACAAACAAACAAACAAACAAACAAACAAACAAACAAACAAACAAACAAACAAACAAACAAACAAACAAACAAACAAACAAACAAACAAACAAACAAACAAACAAACAAACAAACAAACAAACATACAAACAAACAAACAAACTTACAAAGACATTTATATATTTATATAGATAGCTTTCTTTAATGTTCATTCCATAGGCAATTGGAATAGGATTTTTTGTATTATCGTAATTCAGAAGTACAGCTTTTAGACTCTTCTTAGATGAATCAATAAATATACGCCAGTCCTCGTGGTTATACTTAAAAGTCATTGCATTCATTATTCCTTTAATATTGTGGCAATAAGCAAACGTGTTATCATCGTTTATTGAAAAGAACGGCAGAAAGCTGTCTTGATGCTTACGAAAGCTGGTAACATTGACACCAGGTTCGAGTAGATGAAGACTTTTTAAGTCTGCAGCTAAAATTTGTGATTTGTTTTTAGACAGATTCAGTCTCATAGCCCATTTTTTTAAATGCTCTTACGACATTAATATTGGTCTTGGGATAACTTCAATTCCTGTGTAATCACTACCTGCGGAATAAAAGGGTCCTGTTTCAGCGATTTTTTCATTAACAAAATGACTAGCACAGGTACTGGGAGTTCGTCAGAATGCGGAACTGGGAGCATAGTTGACGGTACAGCTTTGTATACAAAACTCTTTCGGCTATATCTATTCAACTTTAATATAGGAAATTTTTGGCACATTATGTTCACCTGGATCAGATATAGCATTCAAATTTTTCCAAACAATTGGACATTTTATTTATTAATTTTAATTTTGGTAATTATTTGAACTTTTTATTTTATTTAATTTGAAAGTAAATTTTAATTAGGCTTACGTTCATTTATTATAATTAATCTGTAATAATTCAAAGAATATCACTAAATACTACAATATTTAGACAATTGGCAAATTGGAATGCATTTTCTACCCTGCCAAGGGCGTCATCAACAATCTTTATTGTCATAAATTTCTACTTAATAATATTTTTTACAAAAAAATTTAATTGAAAAAATGGAAAAAAAAATAATTTAATAAAAATATAAATTATGCGTATAAATAATACTTAACAAAAATTATAAGAATCCAATTAAACAAAACTCAAAACAATAATCAACTATTGATAGTGATTTGATAGATGACATTAGTACATGTAAAATGATAAAAACAAAAAACTTCCACCAGTGTTAAAAAACAATGGTCCAGATAAGCATATAACAGATACAATCACCTAAGGTACATAAACAGCAGTACAGCCTTATGTATGAGAATAATGAGAACAAGATAGTATACATAGGTGTTAATAAAAGGATCAAAAAGTGTTCATTAGTCAATGTCATTCACAGAGATGCGAAAAAAATAGATAGAACAGTTCTGCAAAGGAAATTCAAGTCATTAAGGTAGTAAATATCCAAACAACTAGCCAATACTCAAACACTAATATTAGAAGCAAGCTTAACAATACGTTGCGGTTGCAGTTTCAGGGATTCATCTGGGCACGATATCGCAAAGACTGGAAATGGCACTAGAAACATTGAATCGATGGAGTATCGATAGTGGTTTAAGTGTAAATCCCAGCAAGACTGAACTAGTACTTCGGTTCCGACTTAACGGAACCGAATTGTCACTCTCGGACAATGCAAGGTACCTGCGCATCATACTCGACAGGAAATTATCCTGGAAACTCAATACAGAGGCAAGAGCGGCTAAAGCCATCACGGCTATGTATGTCTGCAAAAAGGCCATAGGCACGAGATGGGGTATTAGACCCTGGAACATGAATTGGCTAGTTGATACGGTTACTAAACCTATATTATTCTATGGGGTCTCTGTCTGGTGGGGGGCAATGGATAGGTCCTCAAATCGTATACTCTTTGAGAGGGTATTAAGAAGCATGGCAATCCTGATAAAAGGAGCATTGCGAACAACCGCGACGAAGTCGCTATTCACTCTACTCAACTGGATACCTGTAGATCGTATTGCCAGAAAATTGGCATTGAATACGGCCTTTAGGCTAAACGCCTGCAATGCATGGAATTACAGATCCTATGGACATGCTTGCATAATAGGAAGTATACGCAATCTTCCTGATCATATTGATTACTGCACTCCCAAGCCCTTCCTCCTGAGGAACTTCGGTTTCTCAATCCCATCCAATATGGAAGCTGTTGATGGTCTCCTTGTTGATGAGATGAGGCTATCCATCTATACGGATGGGTCCAAAAAGGGGGACAGGGTGGGTGGTGGTGTATACATCCCTGAATTTGGAGTAAGAATGTCTTTTAGACTTCCAGATGGATGCAGCATTCTTCAGGCCGACGTATCAGCTATTAAAAGAGCGGCCAACTGACTCAGATATTACAGTGTATCTGGTAGGGATATTCGTATATATACTGACAATTAAGTCCCTGATAGGTGTTTATACAACATCAAATATGGTCCAGGAATGCCGGGAATCCTTAAATGAGATGGCGAGACATTCGACAGTTGTACTCACATGGGTAAGTGGACACAGGGACAATGAAGGCAATTGTATTGCCGATCACTTGGCAGGATTAGGAGCCCTTCTATCGGAAGATGATATAGACTCCCTCTGCGGAATCCCGCTGTCAACTTGCAAGAAACGTATACATGATATATACTACGAACTTGCCCAAACGAGGTGGGGCAATGAATCCACCTGTACTATCACGAGGACGATATGGCCTGTGCTGGACTGCACACGCACGTCGTATCTACTTCGACTACAACGAATAAGATTACGCAATATGGTGGTGATGATCACCGGACATTGCACTTTCGGTCCCCATGCTGCAAGACATGGGTTACCTTATAACGACTTCTGTAGAAGCTGTCAGAATGAGGAAGAGAAAGAAACTATTCTACACTTCTTTTGTAACTGTCCGGCACTTGGTGATCTAAGAGCCAGACTTTTATGTGAGAGATCTCTTGATACCCTCTCCGGGCTATCAGTGAAGAAATTAAGGTGCATAGATGCCTTTATTAGGGAAAGCAGGTGGTTGATAAGACCGGACTTGCAAATTGCACCTCATGACGACACGATAACTGTCTCATGTTGGTCTGCGTCATTGACTCTCAATACCTTCTCCTCTTACTCCTTCGATTTCTTTTTTTTTTCTTCTCGTGCTTAACAATCTATAGAACGCCTATCATCAACTTCTATTTCTTTCCTTTATCTCCTTTCAGGTACCACAAAGGGAACGTTTATTGGACCCAAGTGAGCTGTACAAAGAAGATTTTGGACGGCTGCCTCATAACCTAACCTAAGCTTAACAATATCTTTTCAAGTACAACAAGTCTCAAAGAAGAAGAAACATTTACAAAGAAGCAACCTCCTATTCCAAATCAATGCCCACACACTGTCCGCAAATTCTGTTTCACGCGTATATATAAAATGGTGCATCCACCAGATGTCTTTATACAATACGACACTCCATCAGCTCCATGTCTCTTAAAATGTCACAACAACTCACAGCACAGCCCTACAAATATTTACGATCATAATATTGCCAATATAGTATCTTCAAATCTATAGAATTAGAATAGAAATTAATTGGCACGAAAAACCAGCAGTGCAGAAAAACATTAAGTTTCCAAAAAGCTATCAGAAATATTTACATTAAAAAGTCCAAAACAAAAAAAAAAAAAACAATAGACAAAAACCGAAATGTTAGAGAATCATCCTTTATCAAATATCAAAACTAATCAGATATCTTAACTACAGTAAATATCAAGAATAATAAGAATGAAATTACTGAAGGATACCCTATCAGATAAGCAAATATGTTAGACAAGATAAGAAATCAAAGAAAAGAGCACATGTAAAATAAACAAAGAACAAGTGCAATATTAAGAATTGTATGTTAAAAATAAGTATGGGATAGAAAAAGTAATGACAATATCAAGAGTGCTAGATCTAATGACTAAAGCAATTACCTCCACATAATCATCCTGAGGTATAATAAAGCATTAAAGAAATTAACATACAATGAAACCTCCCTTAGCACAATAGATACAATATAATGTTCAATGCCTTCAAAAAAACAAAGTAAAAGTCTGTTGCTTCGACAGCTCCAGCCACAACCCAGTTACAAAGTCAATGCCAATAACCTGCAATCAACATTACATCCAATTAAAACAAACCCAACGGTATCCACTATTACATTACAATGGAAGTTGTTACAGAATCATTCCAGTGAGAAAGAAAAATGTTACCATAGTATCAATGATATTAAACCCACATCATATGCCCTTACTAAAATGTTTATTATATCTTAGAAAATTCAAACGGCAAAACAACCATGACAATAATACCCAAAGAATGTCATTCAACAATCTGATGAAAAAGACTACTATCTCAAAAGCAACTTAATTAACACACACAAAAACGAGATAAAATTTCCAACAACAGACAATATGTTTAATTACCACAGACTTTGAGAAAGTTATCAATAAGGTATAATCACCTAATTTAGTAATAAAGCAACATATAACAATTTGTATTGACAAATCAACGCACAAATTAATATATACCATCTAGCCAGTAGAACACAGGATACATCAGCAATGGCCATTCTCCCAGTCACTCCCTGTTTAAAAATATGGTCAACAGGAAACCACACAAAGTCTCTAATCTTTACATATAAACAAACGAACATTCAAAAGGTATTCAAGCAAAATGCAATCACCACTCATTTAAAAATGATGAATAGCTATCATTAAGAATTGAAGCAAAAATTCATAACGTTAAATTTCAATAACTACTAGTTAAATTCAAAATTAAGCCATCAAATAAAATTCTATCCAACAATACAAACAAGAAAAAGGCATCACGTTTAGTAATACTCAGTTATAATAATCTTTAATTTCTATCTGGTTGTAAACAAAAAAGTTTATGGTCAGAAATAATTCTCATGGGGGCAATCAGTGATATCAAATTGAAATCAAAACGTCATGATTTCACTAAAGATCTATGCTAATGTACTACAGTATAAAGCAAGGGATCAGTTATAACCCAAAATGCCAACAAACAAATCACACAGGTACTAACAACACCAGAACTTTGAAATTGCATATCTACAACATGAAGAAACATAAATGTTTAATATGACAATCAGACATGCACACAACAACAGAAGGCAAACAGATGTTTCACAATATATCCCAAAATTTCAAGGTTTTTCTTAATGAAATGTACTATAATAAGAAATTAGTAGAACATTAAAATCCATAAAAGTTTCAAACATCCAGATAATTAGATAATTTCCTTAAATTTGGTGGATCTACAAGAAAAATAAACTAAAAATAACAATACTAAACTGTCAAATGCAATCTACATCATATGAAAGAATAATACATAGATATATAACACATAGCAATATCCTTAAAAACATGTACTGAGCGAATACCTATAAGGAGAAACTATTATGAGATAGCTCTTGAAATAGTTTCTTCTTATAAGTATCAACAGATAAGTCAAACATTCTTAAAGATACTGGCAACCCATTATAAACTCGTGCCACTCTAACATAATATGAACGCTCCAATATGGAAGTTAGTCTTGGTATTTTTAGCTGTATATTTCTAGTAGACCTACAAAATTCAAACAAATTAACCAAATATTTGGGTGTTTGCAACTTATATGATTTATAAAATTGCAACAAACTTCTAAACTTTATAAATTCCATAAAAGAAAAACCCAAAAACTTAACAACATAAGGCGAAACATGCTGCCATATTCTGAGGGAGTATAGATATCTAATAACCCTATAAAAAGCTAATCTCAATTTCTTCATGACGTAGCCAAAGGTACCACAATATACCTCTAAGGCATATAAAAATATTGGCATTATAAGTCCATGAACAACCCATTTCTTAACATGAAAGGGCAATAACAAATCCAAGCTATATAGTTTGCGTAATGTAAAATTAACCCTAGATTCAATAGTGTTGACATGGCTTTCAAAACTCAAGTTTGTATCAGGTATTACCCCAAGATGCTTAAGTCTATCAACAAACTCAATTAATCTACCACCAAAGTCAATCGAAAAGTTAGAACAACTACTTTTACCAAAAAACATTGCCTTAGTCTTATCAGTATTGATAGAAAGTTTATTATTATTAGCAACTCAACTCTAAAGTAAACTAACAATAAAATCAATCATATTTTGCAAAACATCAGAAAATTCAGCATCACCTCTAAACAACAGCTGAACATCATCCGCAAAAGAAAATGGAAGACACATGTTACTCGATACCTTACTGAAAAGATCGTTCATAAACATAATAAAAAGTAGAGATCCAAGAACAGATCCCTGTGGAACACCACTATAAACAGGAAGCACACTAGAAGTACAACCATTACAGAACACATACTGCATTCTATTAGATAGATAATAGATAGAGGAATATATCAATCTACAAGCTGAACTGGAAAAACCAAAATATCTATGCAACTTACCAACTAAAAGCGAATGATTTACCCTATCAAAAGCTTTAACAAAGTCCAAAGATAATAAGACACAAACCCCCTTCCATGAAAGATTATTCCTAATGCTATCCGTCAGACCAAGAAGCAAGGAAGTAGTACTTCTGTTGCACCTAAATCCAGATTGACAATCATGAAGCAGCTGATTGTCATCAATGTGCTTCACAAGTTGAATCTTAATAAGATGCTCAACCATTTTGGACAAGATTGGCAATATTGATTTCGGTCTAAATTATCACAACCAACCAGAACACTATTCTTTCTAATTGGAATAATCTTCCCAATTTTCCACAACAATGGAAAAGTAGAAGTAGTTAATATCGTATTAACTAAATGTAATATATAATTACCAATAATCGGCATTAACAATCTAAGAAACTTGAGGGCAAAGGCATCATGACCAACAGCACTTGACTTAATCAAATGAAAGGGATCAAACATCTCTAATACATCCACAGAGCGAAAAGAAAATCCATTGTATGGAATATTGGAAAAATCAACAACGTTATCATAACCAACAGACTGATTAGATGAGAAAACACTATTCAAATCATCAGGATTAACAATATTAAAATTCTCAGTACCATCAACTACACCATTCCTATTCAAAATAGACAAATCTTTCTACTGTCCTTATCTTCAAATATCAAACTACACCGACAAAATATTCTCCATATCAGTCCTATCACTCAAATATGACCAATAGGCAAGATCTCTAACTGATATTTGATACACAATCTCAGGTTAATTAATCCACCCATCACTATGGTCACGTACCATTCTCCTTTTAAAAGGGACAATCGAATGCAATAACTGTAAATTGCCGTTTAAAATCCTTAACTGTTCATCAACACTGTCAGTCTATACATTCCATTAAAATCGCAATCCAATACCATGCAACAGACATAATATTAACCGCATCATAATCATAAAATTGTCTAGTGGGCGGCCGCAAAATCCCAAGAGACATAAACATGAAAGAGTGACGAGTTATACCCAGACACTGGAATTGGTTAGATTTCTTTACCAATTCCGGAGAAGACACCAAAAAATAATCCAACAAGGAAGTAGAATCATGACGAACATCAAAATGTGTAGGCATAGAATTATGAACAAGAGAAAGATTCATTCCTTGACAAATATTTCTAATTCTCAAAGACTTAATTGGATCAAACAAGTCATTATTAAAGTCACCCATAATAATAATGTTTGAATAGCGAACAAGTAAATCAGATACTTCACCTTCAAATAAAACAAAGTCCCCATGAGGTAGATACATAGTTCCCACTAAAATTTTCACATCACCAAAAACAAGCTCAACAAATAAACACTCTACAACCCCATAATTCCTACCAACATAAACCACCCTATGCTCGATATTCCTAGAAACATAAAGGAGAACACCACCACCTCTACAACTTGGACGATCATTCCTATGACACACATACCCGGAAACGTCAATAACACCAGCAGAAACAGTTTCTTTCAACCATGTTTCACTCACACCAAATACATCCAACAAAGAGTAGTTTATTTACCCCATGGTGATTTAACAATTTTTGAGGAAAGTATTACCGACGTTTTGACCAAATATACTGACATTGTAATTGTTGGTGACTTCAATAACAATATGTTTGACACTATGAGAGCAGTTTCTGTTAGAGAAATGTGTAATAGATTAAACATATACTGTCATCATAACTCTTTACCTACCCATCTAAGTGTGAGATATGGCTCAACATCTTTAATAGATTATTTTCTTTTTACTCCATCCATGAACATTCTTCAATCAGGACAAGTTCAGATTCCGGGCACTTCTCGTCATTCATCATCATTCATTCATTCGTGCGAATGGAATCAGTGATACTCTAACTAACATCGATTATATTGATGTTGATAATTTAAATTACTATTTTTCGTCTAGTTCATGTGTAAATTTTGATCAAATTGTTTTTTCTAATAATAGTGGATTTTCTTTTCGAGCTGTAGACTTTGATGAGCTAATTGGTGCCTTGCAATCAATTAAATCCGACGCTATTGGCTGTGATGGTATATCAGTTAAATTTCTGAAATTAGTTTTTCCCTATATTGGAACTTTTATTTTGCATCTAGTCAATAATATTATTACTACTTGTACGTTTCCTTTAGGTTGGAAAATTGGTAGAGTAGTACCTATAAGGAAGGTTGGTGAATCTAATGAGATTTCAAACTTACGCCCGATTTCTATTCTACCTGTTATATCAAAAATCGTAGAGGTTCTGCTGAAAAATCAGTTAACGGATTATATTGATGAAATTTCATTTTTTAGAGATGCGCAATATGGTTTTAGATATGGTAGAAATACGACATCTCTTTTATTAGGAATGACTGATACTATAAGGCAATCTTTGTGCCATGGTAATTACAATGTTCTTTTAGCAATGGACCTTACTAAAGCATTAGACAAAGTTGATTATAGCATCTTAATTTCAAAACTACATCGAAATCTAGGTCTCTCGTTGTCACTCTGTAAATTTTTATATTCATATCTTATGAATCGATATCAGTATGTTTCGATTGATGGTAAAGTATCGCGTATTTTACCCGTTAGAAGTGGTATACCTCAGGGTTCAGTCCTTGGACCCATATTATTTAATATCTACATTATTGACATTTTTGAAGATTTTGACCATATTCCGTCTTGTATACCATTTGCATATGCAGATGATTTGTTTTTTATTTTTTGTGGTGAAAGACAATTTTTTGATGTAACGCAACAGATGATTAATTACATTATTTCTAATATAAGTAATTGGCTTCGGATTAACATTTTACTCGTAAACACTTCGAAAAAAAAAAGCTATGGTTTTTGGTTTACCCTGACTATTGATGGTAGTTCAATTCAAATTGTTGATCATATCAAATGTATTGGATTGTGGTTGGACAATAAGCTTAATTTTGACAGACATATTAATTTTGTTATATCCAGTGTGAATTACGCATTACGAAGGATTTATAATACTAATTTGATTTTACCTATGTATATAAAAATAATGATAATTCATTCATTAGTTATGCCCATATTTTTGTACGGCGTTGAAATATACAGTGGTACCTTACGATATAACATTAAAAAATTTACCATATTGTTTAATAGAGTAATTCGTTACCTCTTCTCTTTACGACGCACAGTGGTTTAGAAACTTTTTTTTTTGGAAATAATTCTGTATCTCGGGAGCTATTGGAGATATTATTACAAAATTTCACATGGTTAGAGCTGAGGTGTTTTTGAGTTGAATTACATTTGTTCAGCTTCCTAGGGGTAATACGGGCCAGTTTGTGCCCCCTCAAAGTTGGTCACCTCGGGTCTCAAAATTTTTAAAAAAATCCCCAAAAACTCATTTATGATCCGAATGAGCTGAAATTTAAAATATAAATAGTCCTTGAGAAGATCTACAAAAAATACGCTTACATATGTAGGTTATCTCCTTCAGTTGAAGAGATATTTAGGTTTATTTATTTTTTTTTTTTTAATTTTGCTCGATTTTTTTTTTTGTTTTTTAGATATGGCGGCCCTACGGAGCGTCGAATTTTTTTTTTCAAAATATCAGCTATATTGGCAATAAAATTCTAAATAAAACAAAAAAAACTTGGTAACAGTTATCTCGTCCGTGTAAAAAGTTACACGCATCCAAAGTTGGAACATGTAAAATGGGCCTAATTTTTTACGATTTTTCCTAAAAAAGTCCCTATATTTTTTCTTTTGTAGAAACTAATTTTCTTTGGGACTATATACAATTTTTATATGTTCCGGAAAGAAAACTTAATGCAAAAGCATGTAAAGTAAAATTGGGCTCACTTAAGCGGACACAGTATCCCCCAGACCTATCCAAACTTGGACAATTTTAAAAAAAATATTTAGGTTTCAGTAAAAAATTCTAAAAAGGCAAAGCACCGATCCTCGAAAAAGTTCCGTATTTGTATAACCCTATATGTTGTTTAAATACTTAGAAAGTTGTTTTACTATCACACGGTAAATAGCGTCACAGTAGGCACTTTTCTAAAAAAACTCTGTTTTTGGAACACATTTTCCCCGTTTTAGGAATTTCGGTATTTGAAAATAAAAATTGTCAAACATTATAATGTCATTAATTTAAGGACATTTGGATTTAAATTAGTTCCCAATTTTGTTATGATATCTTTAACGGTTAAAATTTTACATTAAATCAAATTTTATATTTTTCTTCATGGAAAATCACCATATTATAATTTTTTTAGTTTTTAAGGTAAATGACGTTCAAAAAATTAATTAAATTCTTTAATTTTATTAAAATATGAATCTACAAGTCCTAAGGTTTTTACCAATATCAAATACTTATATAAAAAGCATATATCTACTACTCAGAAGCTCCACAAACCTACCCCCTTCGGAAAATTTGTACATTTTTTCATATATTTAATGCAAAATGTTACTAACATATCAAATGTTAATTCTGAATTCCAACACACACTGACTTAACAGAAAGTTTGTGTAACACATTTTGCACGCTATATATGAAAAAAAGTACAAATTTTTCGAAAGGGGCAAGGTTTGTGGAACTTCTGAAGAGTAAATAAAGACTTTTTATATAAGTATTTGATATTGTTGAAAATCTTAGGACTTGAGGATTGATATTTTAGTAAAATTAAATAATTTTATACATTCATGGGACGTCATTTACCATAAAAACTTAAAAAATTATAATATGGTGATTTTCCATAAAGAAAAATATAAAATTTGATTTAATGTAACAAAATTGGGAACTAATTTAGATCCAAATGTCCTTAAATTAATGACATTATAATTTTTGACATTTTTTATTTTCAAATACCGAAATTCCTGAAACGGGGAAAATGTGTTCCAAAAACTGAGTTTTTTTAGAAAAGTGCCTACTGTGACGCTATTTACCGTGTGATAGTAAAACAACTTTCTAAGTATTTAAACAACATATAGGGTTATACTAATACGGAACTTTTTCGAGGATCGGTGCTTTGCCTTTTTAGAATTTTTTACTGAAACTTAAATATTTTTTTAAAATTGTCCAAGTTTGGATAGGTCTGGGGGATACTGTGTCCGCTTAAGTGAGCCCAATTTTACTTTACATGCTTTTGCATTAAGTTTTCTTTCCGGAACATATAAAAATTGTATATAGTCCCAAAGAAAATTTGTTTCTACAAAAGAAAAAATATAGGGACTTTTTTAGGAAAAATCGTAAAAAATTAGGCCCATTTTACATGTTCCAACTTTGGATGCGTGTAACTTTTTACACGGACGAGATAACTGTTACCAAGTTTTTTTTGTTTTATTTAGAATTTTATTGCCAATATAGCTGATATTTTGAAAAAAAAAATTCGACCCTCCGTAGGGCCGCCATATCTAAAAAACAAAAAAAAAAATCGAGCAAAATTAAATAAAAAAAAAATAAATAAACCTAAATATCTCTTCAACTGAAGGAGATAACCTACATATGTAAGCGTATTTTTTGTAGATCTTCTCAAGGACTATTTATATTTTAAATTTCAGCTCATTCGGATCATAAATGAATTTTTGGGGATTTTTTAAAAAATTTTGAGACCCGAGGTGACCAACTTTGAGGGGGCACAAACTGGCCCGTATTACCCCTAGGAAGCTGAACAAATGTAATTCAACTCAAAAACACCTCAGCTCTAACCATGTGAAATTTTGTAATAATATCTCCAATAGTTCCCGAGATACCGAATTATTTCCAAAAAAAAAAAGTTTCTAAACCACTGTGCGACGTCGTACTCATGTATCGGTGTATGTTTGTAGGTTTTTAAAATGTTCATTTTTAAACTTTATAAAATCTAGACTTTTATTCTGTTTTTATAACATGTTCAGAAATGGTAATATTTTACGGATGATTTCATTTTTTTCTTTTAGTCGATCTAGTCGCAATCGCCAAATTTTAATACCAAGACTGACATCAATATTGGAACGCTCATTGTGCTCATGTGCGAGTAGCAAGGATATTTAATAGTTTGCCAAATTCTCTTAAAACATTTGAGTATTCGTATAATACCTTTAAAAGCAAAATTTTTAATAACCTTGAAAATAATGATTTTTATTAACTATTTATAACTAAATTGATACAGTATGCAATTGAGATTTGTTTTTGTTTGGTTTCTATTTATCTTTATCAATACTATCATATTTTTTCTATCTAATATTTGTATTCCCTAGTTTTTAAGTTTAGATATAAGTTTACTAAATTTTTATTATATCATTATTATTAACATTTTTTTGCAATGTAGCTTTGTTTAAAAAAAAGTGGAAAATTTGTTAACTATATATGGTCCAATGGGCTCAGTTATAATTGTATAATAAATAAATAAATCAAATCACCATCCAATAAAAGTTTTACCTCTGAAAGAATGACAAAAAACACCCATACCTTGTGTTTAAGTACAAATCTATTATTTGCGGTATTATTTTGCTAAGTGTAAATCCTAGGGGTTTACTACTTTAGTTTACACCATTGTTGGAAAACTATTTTCAACGATTAAACCGTTAACGGTATTAAAACATTGTTTGTCACCAACTACTTAGAAATAAGTTTATGCTTCTCTCGTCTTTTGGAAGCCTTATATAGCACTTCGTGCCTTATATTTGAAAAGAGGTAAATCTTGATTTTTAATAAAGGAAAGAGTATTCTGCTCCTTATTTTTGAATTTACCAATTTACTAATTCTTGTGTTTTTATTTTATTATTTTGGAACGGATATACGCCGAAACATTGGTCCTTCTCCCACGGATAAAACACTGAGAATTTCATCCTCCAACCAAAAAGAGGAAGTCTCCTTGCCAAGGAAATTTTGTGCCCTTTTATTTGGATTTTATAGAACCAGCTTTTGAAAAATAACGTTAGTAAATTGATATAAAGTGATAGTGTTCAAAATAAAGAAAGTTCATACGCATACATAAATTTGTGTGTGTGCGTTTGAAAAAAATACGAAAGAAAACAACCATTGGTTATTGTCAAAATAAAAAAAGGGAATTTAATATTACTGTGAATTAATTACATTATTGTGCATTGATTTATCATAAAGTGTATTAAATACATCCTTCTGTGAATTATATTTATACAGTACTTTTTTGACATTTGCGATCGGTACCATTAAATTAAGGCTGAGTTTTGTTTACATGGACGGACAGCCATAATTAATAATTAAAATTATCGTAAATTTACAAAGTAAATTAAATATACAAAATAACTACCCGCAGTTAAAAAAAAAAAAAACTAATAAAATTTATTATTCCACTTTACGGTGATTTTGCTGAATTTTATTTATATTATTTCGTGCGTCGGTAATTGTTTTGTGATATTCATTTCTTCTTCTTCCTCCTTTTACTAATACATCGATAGTCACTCTACGGTCGGTCGATTTGACTATTACGATTTTTTACTACAAAGTTTATATAAATTTGCATTTTTTTGTAAATTTTAAACATCGTTTCATAGTTTGTGTGTTTGTTCACTTATTTACTGACATTTTAATTAAGAATTTGAAGATGAAATTGACACCTCTTGAACGTTTTATACGCGCTTCAGACGCTGTTATTAAATTTGAGGCAAATTTTAGTACAATTCGCGAAGAGGACCTTCACGTCTACTATATAGAAGTTTTAAATGGTGAACTGAAATTATTATGGGAAAAAGTGAAGATTACTTTCGAAAAGTGTTTGGATGATCTTGAATCGTCTGATGACGCGGAGCCAGAGGATATTAAAGCGGCTGAAAGTAAATATCAGAGTACCCTTAATATTTTTGCCCGGTGTTCAAAGGCAATGAAGATCAAGATTGATGAGTTACAGGCTAAGTCGAAACCAAAAGATTCCTCTGTCGAAAATAGTGAATCAAAATTTGATAACGTTTGTCATAATTTACCGCTTCCGCCGTGTGATACGGACATCTTCAGTGGTGATTATCTTTCATGGCCTAAGTTTAGGGATCTTTTTACTGCTTTGTATAAAAATAACAGCAGCCTCAGTAATATTGAGAGATTATGTTATTTGGTACAAAGAACTGATGATGAGGCAAGAGAGCTTGTATCTAAATGTCCGTTAACTAATGCAGGGTTCGATATCGCGTGGAAAAATTTAAGGGATGTTTACGAAAATCCACGAATGTTAGTTAACAATCATTTGAAGTGTTTGTTTGGTTTGGATATGGTAGATAAAGAGACTAGTTCGTCATTAAGAAAGTTACAGCGCGGAATTAATGGATTCTTATGAGATTTCCACTCAGAATTGGGATCCAATTATAGTTTTTATTTGTATTCAGCGACTACCCTCTCAGGCAGTTACACTTTGGGAACAAAGTATTAAGGATAAAACTGCCTTATCTTTATGGAAAGATTTGGACATGTTTTTAACCGAAAGAATTCAAACTTTAGATTGCATTCGCGATCTGACATGTTCCGAAACTGACAAGAAAAGCAATGAACGGAAGGTAAAGGCTCAGGTTTTAAATACAAGTACATCGAATACTTGTATCTTATGTAATAACCAAGGCCATTTATTACGCTTTTGTCGTCAGTTTAAAAGAATGTCCGTTTCTGAGAGATTTTCTACAGTTAAGAAGTTTCATTGCTGCGTTAATTGTCTTGCGAGAACACATGAAGTTAAAGATTGTAAGAGTGAACATAGTTGTTTTATTTGTAAAAAAAGACACCATTCCCATAGCTAATAATTCTTCACCATCGTCCCCAGTTAATAATACTACATCGATACCAGTTGTTCGATCGACTGAATTGACATCACAGATGCCAACTACTTCTGCAGCCGCTCTATCTAATGTAAATCGCCAAGTCTTTCATTTATCACAGAATTCGTCTGTATTATTAGGAACTGCTATGGTTTCCATTATTTGCAATGATACCACGTATCCGGCAAGGGCCTTAATCGACCCAGCTTCAGAAACATCTTTCATTTCGGAACATTTGCGAAATCAACTGCGACTTCCGTCACATTCTACGAATGTAACGATTTCCGGTGTTCATAAGGAAGCTTCTACTACTTCGAGAAAGATTTGTAATATTCGCGTTGGTTTTCCTTTAGACAGAAGTATTGATTTGGAGACTTCTGCTATCGTTTTACATTCAATATCTTGTAGTTTGCCTTCATTTAATTGTCCTTCGGATATAAGAAGTGAATTACCTAATTTGCAATTAGCAGATCGGAATTTTTATCAAAGCAGGCCAGTTGATATTTTACTCGGTGCCGATTTATACCCGCATCTAATACTTGGCGAAGTTCAGAAAACTGTATTTGGGTGGGTTCTGACGGGACCCTCGCGAAAAGAGTCTGTTAATGTTTTTTCAACAACGGTCACCCTTACCGAGGAAAATAATTTAAACAGAAATCTTTTGATGCAACTTGAGGAATTATACACTATGCTGGATAGAATCGAGGCATGCCTAAATTCACGACCATTATGCCCTATGTCACAACGTCACAACGCACATCAAACGGTGTCGTTAATCCACCAATAACCAAACTTGTTGTTTTGTATACTTAATTTATCACTTTTATATCAATTTACTTTTACTAACCTTTCTTTTTACTACAAAATGGACGCTGCTAATTTAAATAACGATCTCTTTGATCGCAACAGGAGTCCTTAATGGCTCAATCGTCGAATTAATTTCATCAGGAGTCCTTAATGGCTCAATCGTCGAATTAATTTCCTCAGGAGTCCTTAATGGCTCAAATTATTTATTATTTAATTACAACACCCTTATGTGTTGCAAGGTGGCCGGCAATGTTTAAGTACAAATCTATTATTTGCGGTATTATTTTGCTAAGTGTAAATCCTAGTGGTTTACTACTTTAGTTTACAACATTGTTGGAAAACTATTTTCAACGAGTAAACCGTTAACGGTATTAAAACATTGTTTGTCACCAACTACTTAGAAATAAGTTTATGCTTCTCTCGTCTTTTGGAAGCCTTATATAGCACTTCGTCCCTTATATTTGAAAAGAGGTAAATCTTGATTTTTAATAAAGGAAAGAGTATTCTGCTCATTATTTTTGAATTTACCAATTTACTAATTCTTGTGTTTTTATTTTATTATTTTGGAACGGATATACGCCGAAACACCTTGAGGAGTTAGAGGGTTAACATATTCTACAAAAATGTTATCCGTAACATTCTACATAAATTTCCCGAACAAATTTTATACTTAAAATGTAAGGGTCACATAGTTTCTTATGCCGATTAACAATAAGAATGTGCCAGAGCTGGGAAACTTTAACCACTCCTCAAATGAAATTCAGATGTAAACTTTCAAAACGCCGATACACGTGTCTTTTCTTTTTGCAATTGTTCGTAAAGTAAGAATTCGCTATTATTCCTCATTGTTTATGAAGCTTAATAATACCAATATGTGTTGCTCAACTACTCCGGAACTTTTTATGATCGTGAATCTTATCATAAACGGGTAATGACTTAAATAATTATTTTGCTAACATTGGTAGTTCTGGTTCTGGAATGTCTGTTGATATTGATAACTCCTTGTTTACTGAAAATTCGGTGTCTTATCGTTGTGTGAATGAAGTCGAGGTTCTAGAGGCTTTAATAAAGTTAAAAGTGTTTCGGTTGGCATAGATGGTATCTCCATCAGATTTATAAAGATTATTTTCCCGCATATTTCTACATATCTCTTGCATTTATTTAATACAATATTAATGATGTCTCAATATCCATCTTTATGGAAGGTTGCTCGTGTGGTTCCAATACCTAAATCTAAAGCTGTTAATGGACCGGAAACCTTCGCCCTATTTCAATTTTGTCTACTCTTCTAAATAAATGGAACCTATGCTCAGAGATCAGGCTATTGAATTCAATAATATGAACATTTACGAGTCCCAATGTGCTTTTCGTAGGATGTTTAAGTACAAATCTATTATTTGCGGTATTTTTTTGCTAAGTGTAAATCCTAGTGTTTTACTACTTTAGTTTACACCATTGTTGGAAAACTATTTTCAACGAGTAAACCGTTAACGGTATTTAAACATTGTTTGTCACCAACTACTTATAAATAAGTTTATGCGGCACTCGTCTTTTGGAAGCCTTATATAGCACTTCGTGCCTTATATTTGAAAAGAGGTAAATCTTGATTTTTAATAAAGGAAAGAGTATTCTGCTCCTTATTTTTGAATTTACCAATTTACTAATTCTTGTGTTTTTATTTTATTATTTTGGAACGGATATACGCCGAAACATAGGGGTTTTAATACTTCGTCGTTACTTTTGAATCTTGCTGAATCTATTAGATCCAGTGTGTATGATGATAAACTTGATATTCTTTTTTCCTTGGACATTTCTAAGGCTTTTGATTGCCTCAATAATTTTTTAATGATTAATAAACTCAGTGAACAATTTGCATTCTCTAAATCGAGTTGTAAGGCATGATAAAGAATATCCAATATCTCAGTTTTTTTTTTTTAGTATTTTCTATGGATATAAAATCCCTTTTTGGATTTTATTAGATTTTGAATTCTTTTAATATTGATGTTTCGTTAAGTTCTAATAAAAGACTCGTTTCAGTAATGTATCCAGTTTCGTCTACTATCATGTCGTCCTTCGAAAAATACACGTAAATTAAATATGTCCGTTGTTATACACACTAAACATATTTCTTGGGCGTTCGAAAAAATATGTAATTTTACTTTAACATTTGTATTTGAAATAAAAAGAAAAAATAAATACAAAAAAATATGTTAAAGTGCAAAAAAGAAGAAATTTCGATTAATCGACACAAATTAATCGGTTTATTTGTTATTTGAAAATCGGGAATCTTAAATTATTCAAACAGTTATCCGACCAAAATTAATCGGTTAACGGTTAATCGATTGAATACCCCTAACCAACATAACTTTAAAGCCAACGAAAAATAATTTATTTAAAAACTTTTGTGCTGAATTGTTTATTTTATTTTTCCAGTTATTTGTGTTTTGACAGTTCTATCAGCCAGTTCTATCAGTTTCTGACTTGAAACTTTTAGACATTATTGAAAACACGAACTTTATAATAAGCTTTCATTAATAAGGTTTTATTAAAGAAATCTTTATCTTTTATTTAATTTAATTATTTTATTTTTTAATTTTATTTATCAAAATTCAGTAACCTAGCATCATGGCCATAGTCGGTTACAAATTTCTAAAAAAAATAAATTCATTACAAAATTTTTAAAATACTTACGATCAAGTCCTCCAATGTATCTCATAGTGATTTCACAATGACCCCATACAGCTGAAACAACAGGGTACAATTTTTTACCCTTTAAGCCCCTAAATGCAACTCCAAGATACTGGTGGTCTATGATAAAACTTAATGTTCCTTCGTCCATATCAAGAGCAACTAAAAATTTATCAGGAACCAAGAAAGCTTCATCATTTTTGAGGATTGCAGGATAGGTAATGCCTGCACAATTTTTAGAATTGTGATATAACTTATTTCTTCCTAAGTCCCAACCCCAACTTTGATCTGAAGATCCAACTAAACTCTGATAACCTACAGAATGTAATGGGGCTTCGGATGTAGCAACCCCTACAACGGCATGAGTACCTCTTTGCCTTGTAGGCCAATAAATTTCCCATATATGTAATCCTTTGGTCATACCAATTTTACCTCGTATGCAATCTGTACTTTGTGCAACTGGATGTCTATGGAAAGTCAGCTTATCATCTTCTTTAACAAAAATATTTAGTGATCTGTCCTCCGAATTCCAAGAATGTTTTAGTTGAGTTTCTTTATTTGCTGGAGGCATATCTAATAATATATCAATTCGTGCTGGTTTCGCAAAGTCAGCCGCTAATTCTCTTGGTATAATTGGCTTAAAAGGCGTTTGTGTGTCATTTCTGTTAACAGATTTCACACTGCCGCTTATTTTTTGGCCCATGTTCATACCACGGCAACTCCGAGATCTCCTTTGATCTACTATTGCGACTTTGAAAGACAACCGTAATCGTTCCTATTCTCTTGGTTCCAATCTTTAAAATACAATTCGAGGTGATAAAGACGATGACGAAATGTTTGTTGTTTGACGTCTTTCGCTTAACCTAGCGGCAAGTGTTCTACCAACTCTGTATCTGAAAAAATACGTACATAGTTAACAATATTTTACATAGGAAAACTTACAGCAGATATTAACATATACTACATCTATTATTTGATTATGTTAGTCAAAATAATTGATGAAAAAAACAAATCCTAAAGAGCTGTCCTTATGATTGTTGAATTTGTTTAAAATAAATTTAAGTTTTTCAGTCTTGCACTTTCAAGTATGTAAAGTCATATTTTTCATGTTACTTTTGATCTACAGTCAAAAAGTGTATGGTAGTTTTTCTCTATCCCTGTGTGGAATGAACTTAAAAATTTTGTCTTTAAACCACAAGAAATATATTTGTACTCAGAAGAACAACTTAGCCTACCACATAAATATGGTGGCAAATTGATACAAATGAGCAGAAATACTCTTTTTGTGGATGCTACCAGTGGAGTTGTAAACAAATTTGAAAAAAGTCTAAACTAGTATTTTTGTTCAGCATTGTTATGCATATCCTGATGGTAGAAAAAAGGTTGAGGAGGCTTTATTAGCGCGTAATTTTTTTTGGCGTCTGTTTTTCTCTACAAACAGACGTGTATTTTATTCGCTCCGCGATTTTATTAAATTTTGATTGTTTTTTAGTGCAAATAAGAATTTTTAAAAATTAGCGATTGGACGCTTTAAAGTTATATTTGTCTAGTGATAACTAAAAAAAATTTTCATAATTTTGTTTAAAAAAAAATTGGTTAAAAAAAAATAAAAAGTGTTAATTTCCTTTTGTTTGTTTTAAAAAGAGCACATGAATTCTCATGATGAGAGGAGGCTCAGTGTGAACGGCAGAAATGCCTACATATTCCTAAACGGGGAGAGTGATCAAAACAAAAAAAATAAATGACCCCGTCTACAACAAAAATTATTTAACCGCCAAACCAGCTGAGAGAGCACGCTCTTGTTCCCCCGTGATACAATTACACGAACAAAGTATTACACAAACAATATCACCAACCAATTTATGTTTAGAACAAAGCATAAAAGAAAATATGAAACATTATAATACAACAACAACTATACCAGTTTTAAAAACACAGACAAACACTGTTAATAAACAAACTTGTGATCCACTAACAAATAATAGTGAGAGTTTGAATGTTTTTAACACTAAACAAACCACAATAAATAATGATGGCACAATGAAGGGCACTATACCAAAAAAAAAAGATAAGTACATTGAAATCACCAGTACTACCAGGTATGCTTAGATATGTAAGTGTTAATAAAATAAATGTTCGTCCTCAAAATAATGGAACGTCTGTCAAGAAACAGAAGACAGTTGATAATCCCTTGATAGGCAATCGTTTCGCACTCTTGAGCGAGGATAATATTAATAAGAGTGGAAAAGATGGTGATTACGATAAAAAATCATTAAAGCCACCACCAATATATCTGCGTGAGTCCAGCTCGAATAACTTGGTCAAAACATTTGTTGAACTCATTGGAAAAAATAATTTCCATATTGTTCCAATAAAAAAAGGCGGTGTGCAAGAGACGAAAATAATCATATACACTGAGGATTGTTATAGACAAATCTCTCAATACCTAAATGTTAATAAAAATAATTTTTATACCTATCAACTGAAAAGTAGTAAAGGGTTGACAGTTGTCATTAAAGGCATAGAGTCCAGTGTTGAGACAGATGATATCAAGGAGGCCCTGCAAGAATTGGGCTACGAAATAAGAGCTGTAGTTAATATATTCAATAGAGATAAAATTCCTCAGCCAATGTTTAGAGTCGAGTTGGAGTCAGAGAAAAATAAATTGAGGGGAAATGAAACTCACCCAATTTACTCAACACGATACCTGTTAAATCGTAGAATAACCATTGAGGAGCTTCTTAAAAGAAATCGTCCTGTTCAATGTGGCAATTGTTAAGAGTTTGGACATACTAAGAATTATTGTACCTTGCGAACAGTGCGTGTGGCATGCGGAGACCTTCATTCTTCATCACAATGTGATATCCTAAAGAATGGTCTCAGAAGAAAATGTGGTAACTGTGGTGGCGATCATTCAGCCAACTACCGCGGGTGCCCAGTTTATAAGGAGCTACTGAAAAGATTAAGAGAGAGGCAAAAGCTAATAAGAAGGAAAGCGTCTGAAGTACCATCCTACAAATTTGGAAACACCTATACACCAGTCAACTCTGAAGTTCCGTTATTGAACAAAAATTCAGCCTCAACTCAATTAAATTTACAATCCACTCAAATTGATCAACCTACGAATGGAGCAGGTTCTTATGCAAATGTTTTGAGAACGGGTTACCAGCAACCAAGAGTTCCCCAAAATACGGGAGGGTTGGAAGCACTTCTGCAGGCACTTACCCAGAATATTACCTCTCTTAATCAGAATATGACAAACTTTATGTCATCCATGCAAAACACAATACAGGAGCTTTTAAGAGCACAGAACCAAATGATACAAATCCTCTTAACAAAAAAATGAGTTATTTGAGGCTATGTTTCTGGAATGCAAACGGTTTAAACCAACACAAATCAGAGGTATCCCTTTTCATGCAGAATAAAAACATCGACGTGTTATTGGTTTCGGAAACTCATCTTACCAATAGGTATAACTTTTATATTTCAGGTTATACATTCTACGGTACAAATCATCCAGATGGTAAGGCACATGGTGGTACTGGTATTTAATTAGAAATCGTTTAAAACATTATCCTCTAGCTGAATTCTCAAAAGACTATATGCAGGCAACATCCATTCATCTGGAAAGCTTTGCTGGAGCTTTAAATATAAGCGCAATATATTGACCACCACGATTTTCAATGACCGAGGAGAAGTTCGAAGAATTCTTTAGTACGCTAGGAGGTGCTTTCTGGCTTGTGGTGACTATAATGCCAAACACACTTACTGGGGCTCTCGACTAATGAATCCCAGAGGTAGACAGCTTTATAAGGCACTAATTGATCGTAAAAATGGCTTGGATTTTGTATCTCCTGGACAACCAACATACTGGCCTTTAGATCCTAAAAAAATTCCTGATGTCATAGACTTTGCCATAACAAGAAATATTAATCGAGATTCAATATCTACAGAAATATCATATGATTTATCTTTTGATCATTCTCCAAAATAGTTCAAAATTTCATACTGAAACATATTATTTTAGAAATTGGCTAAAATATAACAAATATATCAGCAGTCATATCCACACAGATCTTTGAATTAAGTGTGAGGAAGATGTAGATAAATGTGTCAATGACTTCACGTAGTTAATTGTATCGGCTCTTAATCATTCAAAGAGCAAAATATTTCCTAAGACTAATATGCACATTTCCAATTCAGATATTGAACGACTTCTTTTCGAAAAGAGAAGGCTCAGAAGAGAATTGCAACAAAATAGATCACCTGCTGCAAAACAGAGGCTGTCTGCTGCTAGTAAAAATCTGAAAAAAAACCCTTCAATTAGAGGATCGAAAAATATCAAGCCATCGGTAGAGGGGCCCTTTAAGGAAAGCTGACGGTACCTGTGCTCGCAGCACAGAGGAAAGGGCCAAAATATTTGCCGATCACTTAAGTACAGTCTTTCAACCAAACTCGCCAACAACTGTTTTTGAACTTGAAGAGCCACCTGCGTCAACATTATAAAATGATGACATATTAGCTATAGGCCCAGAAGACATTAACGAAGTAATCAAAAATAATATAATATTAAAAAGATCGCCTGGAAATGATTCAGTTACACCTACTATTATTAAAAACCTACCGAGTGTGGTAATAATTGTGTTGTCTATAATATCTTTATACATGGAGTTTTTCCGACAAATTGGAAAACTTCTCAGATAATAATGATACCTAAGCCAGGAAAAGACTTGACCGTACCATCCTCCTATAGACCAATAAGCTTACTTCCGTGCTTATCGAACCTATTCGAGAAAGTGTTCCAAAAGAAAATCATACCATTTTTAAATGAGAAAAAAAGGGTGTGAAGATAAATTCGTAAGATGAATACGTCCCACATCTATGTTAACTACATAACATATCACTGTTAAATAAAGTGAATTTGAAAAACTTAGTTTTTTTTGACAAAAAATAAATTATTTTTATTCATCAATTAAAGAAAATACTTTAAATTAAAACTTTTAGT
This sequence comes from Calliphora vomitoria, assembly GCA_942486065.2. Classification (NCBI taxonomy): domain Eukaryota; kingdom Metazoa; phylum Arthropoda; class Insecta; order Diptera; family Calliphoridae; genus Calliphora; species Calliphora vomitoria. The sequence continues at coordinate 57,214,711 of OW818030.2, read as the reverse complement.
AAAAAATAAAAAAAATCTTCTTCATATTAAGATTAAAATTACAGTACAAATATGTAGTAATCAAGTTCATTGGCGGGCCACTTAGGACAGACCTGAATGGGGTTTCGATATACTGGGTGAAAGCTGGGAGGGAGTAGATGTCAAAACTATATAGGGTATATTTAGTTGTTTCTCAGGGAGGGCGCTACGAGGGGTTGAATTTGTTCCAAAATTGTTTTAACGTTAATGTTCAAAGTGTTATAGGGGCCATTTAGGACAGACCTGAATGGGGTTTCGACATGGTGGGTGAAAGCTGGGAGGGAGTAGATGTCAAAACTATATAGGGTATACCCAGTTGTTTCTCAGGGGGCGCTACGAGGGGTTGAATTTGTTCCAAAATTGTTTTAACGTTAATGTTTAAAGTGTTATAGGGGCCATTTAGGACAGACCTGAATGGGGTTTCGACATGGTGGGTGAAAGCTGGGAGGGAGTAGATGTCAAAACTATATAGGGTATACCCAGTTGTTTCTCAGGGAGGGCGCTACGAGGGGTGGAATTTGTTCAATTACTTTCTTGACGTAAATGTTCAAAGTGGGGTTTCGACATTTTTGGGCATTTATTTAAATATTTCCAAAATAAATACAATTCTTTTATTTTCTTCTTAAACCCTTTTTTTATTAAAAATGTAGAATGCATGTATCACAAACAATATTATATTAAATTATTTAGTAAAAATTACATATTTTAATAATATAATAAATTTTTCAAAATTCGATAAGGAGTAATACAAAAAATGGTTATTGTATATTTGTAGTTGTACTCTATTTGTACGAAAACATATAAAACACTTATTTGTTGAAATAGAGGGATTTTTGCTTCCTTACGATACGAGTACCTATTTAAAAATAAACCCCAAGCAAATTTTCTTGATTTTAAAAAAATTAAAAGCATGAATAAGTCGTTTTTTTTTATTTAAAAAAATTAATATCTTCAAACACACACCAGATGGTATGTGATTGCAGAATATGGTAAAAATCGGAAGACCCAAGGTTAAGAACTTGAGTTTTTTTGGTGCTCTTTGCTTGTAATATTTTGAAATTTCATTACTGTTATTCCTTTTAAATAAAACATTTTTTGCATATCACAATGCAAAATCCTTAAACCATAAAGCTAAAATTTTTATTTTCCGCTTAGACAATTGTTTAACAAATAAGTTTTTATGCACGGACTTTGGAGAAAAGATCGATCTTAAATTAAAACAAGTAAGAGAGATATATTCGGCTGGGCCGAATCTTATATACCCTTCACCGAACTATACTTTAAAATAAAAATTTTAAATATTTTTAGGTAAATAAAATTTATTTTTTTTCCAGTTGTTTTTTCTATTTTTAGTAAAAAATTTTTTTTTTCGAATTTTTTTTTTAATATATAGCAAAAAAACTTTTGGAGAAAAAAAAAAAAATTTAGTTAAAATTTTTTTCCCGATTTTGACCCATTGTAGGTCCAACTTACTATGGTCTTATATACGTCGTTGCAAAGGTCTTTGAAATATCTATCATTAGATATCCATATTGTCTATATTAATGACTTAGTAATCCAGATATAGGTCAAAAAATATGTAAAAAATCGAGGTTGTCCTGGTTTTTTCTTTATATCTCAGCCATTTGTGGACCGATTTTGCTGATTTTAAATAGCAAACTTCTCTGACAGAATTATTGAAGATTTGGATCCCGAAGATATCTGGGGACTTCAGAAAATTGATTTCAACAGACAGACAGACAGACGGACATAGCTTAATCGACTCCGCTATCTATAAGGATCCAGAATATATATACTTTATATGCTCGGAAAATTATATTGTGGAAATTACAAACGGAATGACAAGCTTATATATACCCTTCTCACGAAGGTGAAGGGTATAATAAGGTCTACCCTATAGATTTAAGACCAACATTATCTGCAGAGTTGTTCTTTGTTAATCCACATAGGTAGTATATTACAAACGAATTTTATTTTCTACATTTTTTTTCGAGCAAAATAAAAAATCACAAAGAACTGTTATTTTAAAGTAAAAAATAAAATTCAAATAATAATTATAATTATTAAAAAGTAATTTTTAAATAAAACTTATAATCGATCATTTGCCATCCCTGCTAACTATTCTACATGTTCATAAATGCCACACTGTTGTTGTTTTATTTGTGTCTCACATTCAATGTGCCACCCAGCAGTTTATCGAGTAGTCAATGTATCCCTTATAGACAGTAATTGTCGCTAATTTCTGATCACTTGGCTAACTCCAATTGATATATTTTAGATCATTTGACACGTATGTACTCTTTGTAGTGCAGAGAGAAGTAAATTGGTTACTCTGTAAATGATATGTTAAATCATTAGTCCGGGACAGTCTCCTAAAACTGTTGGGTACTGCATTCTTGTTTACAACAACATAATAGTTATAAGAATAGAAGTGAGAAACAAATACTCAAAGCTAACGGTTCATTAACGAAATAAGTTACAGTGGATACTGAGTCTAAAATTAATAACAAATTACAGTGGTAACAGCGAACCACAATGAATTGATTTAAAACCTCTCAAAATAAAAACTTACTATATGCATGTTTCCTCTTATCTACTGTTTAAATTTTAGTATGATTAAGTTAAATTGTAAGATCGCATATAATGATGATGTTTATAAAATAAAATTTTAATAAACATATTTTTAATTGTAGTTTAAAGCGGTCTTTATTGGATTTTAAAAGCTCCCAGCTTTCACCCACCATTTCGAAACCCCATTCAGGTCTGTCCTAAATGGCCCCTATAACACTTTGAACATTAACGTTAAAACAATTTTGGAACAAATTCCACCCCTTGTAGCGCCCTCCCTGAGAAACAACTGTGTATACCCTATATAGTTTTGACATCTACTCCCTCCCAGCTTTCTCCCAGTATATCCAAACCCCATTCAGGTCTGTCCTAAATGGCCCCTATAACACTTTGAACATTAACGTTAAAACAATTTTGGAACAAATTCCACCACTTGTAGCGCCCTCCCTGAGAAACAACTGTATATACCCTATATAGTTTTGACATCTACTCCCTCCCAGCTTTTACCCACCATGTCGAAACCCCATTCAGGTCTGTCCTAAATGGCCCCTATAACACTTTGAACATTAACGTTCAAACAATTTTGAAACAAATTACACCCCTCGTAGCGCCCTCCCTGAGAAACAACTGGGTATACTCTATATAGTTTTGACATCTACTCCCTCCCAGCTTTCTCCCAGTATATCCAAACCCCATTCAGGTCTGTCCTAAATGGCCCCTATAACACTTTGAACATTAACGTTAAAACAATTTTGGAACAAATTCAACCCCTCGTAGCGCCCTCCCTGAGAAACAACTGAATATACCCTATATAGTTTTGACATCTACTCCCTCCCAGCTTTCGCTCAGTATATCCAGACCCCATTCAGGTCTGTCCTAAATGGCCCCTATAACACTTTGAACATTAACGTTAAAACAATTTTGGAACAAATTCCACCCCTTGTAGCGCCCTCCCTGAGAAACAACTGTGTATACCCTATATATTTTGACATGTACTCCCTCCCAGCTTTCGCCCAGTATATCCAAACCCCATTCAGGTCTGTCCTAAATGGCCCCTATAACACTTTGAACATTAACGTTAAAACAATTTTGGAACAAATTCAACCCCTCGTAGCGCCCTCCCTGAGAAACAACTGAATATACCCTATATAGTTTTGACATCTACTCCCTCCCAGCTTTCACCCACCATGTCGAAACCCCATTCAGGTCTGTCCTAAATGGCCCCTATAACACTTTGAACATTAACGTTAAAACAATTTTGGAACAAATTCAACCCCTCGTAGCGCCCTCCCTGAGAAACAACTAAATATACCCTATATAGTTTTGACATCTACTCCCTCCCAGCTTTCACCCAGTATATCGAAACCCCATTCAGGTCTGTCCTAAGTGGCCCGCCAATGAACTTGATTACTACATATTTGTACTGTAATTTTAATCTTAATATGAAGAAGTTTTTTTTTATTTTTTACTAAAAGTTTTAATTTAAAGTATTTTCTTTAATTAATGAATAAAAATAATTAATTTTATTTCTTTTTTGTCAAAAAACACTAAGTTTTTCAAATTCACTTTATTTTACAGTGCTATGTTATGTAGTTAACATAGATGTGGGACGTATTTAACTTACGAATTTATCTTCACACCCTTTGAGAAAAATATAATCCCAGTTCATCAATTTGGTTTCCGGGAACACCACGGAACAATCGAACAAGTTAATCGTATAACCGGAGAGATAAGAAAATCCTTTGAATTAAAGAAATATTGTTCAGCTATATTTTTGGATGTCTCTCCAAAGATAAAGTATGGCACAAAGGCCTGGTATATAAAATAAAATGTTTGCTGCCACCATGTACCCATAAACTATTGGAATCTTATCTATCGGACCGTTTATTTACAGTTAAGTACAACGATTACGTGACAAGAGAATATAGGATTGGAGCAGGAGTACCACAAGGAAGTGTTCTTGGACCTACCTCTATTTGATTTACACCTCAGATTTGCCTACGAACGATACATTAACTATATCTACATTTGCTGATGACACCGCAATTATTAGCTCGCATGAAAACCCATATAAAGCATCTAGTATACTAGATAGCTACCTAAGATGTGTGGAAACATGGTTGAACAAATGGAGAATACGAGTAAATGAGTTAAAAAGCAAACATGTTACGTTCACACTGAGGAGGTGATGCTGTCCACCTGTCACACTTAACAATGTAAATATACCTCAGTCCGATTATGTTACATACCTTGGTATTCACTTAGATAGAAGACTTACTTGGCGACGTCATATAGAAACCAAGAGACTTCACATGAAGTTAAAAGCATCTAGCCTTCACTGGTTAATCAGTGACCAATCAAAGCTAAGCCTGGACTATAAAGTCACCCTATATAAAACCAATTTGGACATATGGAATCCAATTGTGGGGAACTGCTAGTAACACCAGTATTGAACTTATACAGAGGGCCCAATCAAAAATTCTTAGGACCATGACGGGCGCTCCATGGTACATAAGAAATGAGAACATCCACAGAGATCTAGAAGTACCATTAGTAAAGGATGAATTCAGAAGAGTCCGTGGGAGATACATCAAAAAGTTACAAAGCCACCCGAACCCGCTTGCTAGACCTCTAGCACAGAGCCAAACGCAGTCGAGGCTTCGTAGAGCTTATTAGCCAATTATGAATTAATGCTCTGTTAGAGAGTAATTAGATTTAATTTTAGTCATAAGATTTGAATACATATTGTTAGCCCTAAGGAAATAAAGCAGATTCAATAATAATAAAAACGTATAAAAACATTTTTGAAGATGACATACGCAAATTTTTTATGGACTTAAAAGTATTTAGCATGGAAAATAAAATAAAGTGGCCGCTCAGCAAACGTTTTTGTGTAGATTGGAGTTGGGCACTTATAAACGCTCTTATTAAAACATCAAATAACTTAGAATCGGCGGGAGCATATTTAAGCAAATGTTTTGAAATATTAAACAAAAATTAAAAAAATTTAACCAAATTTTGTCGTTATACAAATATGTTGCTGTCACTTTTTAAAAATTTGTTTAGCTGATATTGAAGAATATGCAGCCAACAATGAAAAGGCAATGATTAAAGCCATTAATATAATTTTGGATATGGTTTAAAAACTTATGTGTTGTGCTGATGTCTCAAAATAAAACTAGAGTTTGCGATGAACCCATAGAATACTTCGAATTATTCCAAACAACTGACAACGATTACATAAATATTACATCAGAGCTAGAGGCAACTGGGAACGAAAATGTGCCACAATATCAAAATAGTCCTTTTTATAAAAAAGGTGTGGACATTATGAATTCAATAGCAACTAATGATAGCAATAGTGGAATACCCAACAATTTTCAAAATGATAAATATTTAAATTTGATTTTAAAAAAATATGTTCCGTATACTGTTTTCTGGACCAACGTTATGGGTTTTATGGTAGAAACATCAGACTAAACACGCATTTCTAACAGCCCAGTTGAAAGTTACTTCAACATTAACAAAAACATAACACTCGAAACAAAAAGACACTTAAGACCAAGTGCTTACGTTCGAACTTCTAAAACATATGTAGAGGCTAAGATTAAAGATATTGACAATATGCTACAGTGCCAAGCTCAAACGGAAGCTGAGTTAACAGACGAAGCGAAAACAAAAAATACTGCTTTACAAAAGATACCTACGAAGAGAATTGCTGATGTATTATTGGAAGATAAGTGGAAAACCACACCTACTAAGGTAAAACGGATGGTTAACACAATTCAAATGAGCAGCGAAAAACATTTAAGAAAAGATGAATTTATTAAAGTATACAGTGAAAAAAAAAAATAACAAAGGCACTGAAAAATTTTTAATTTTTGCTGTACGACAATGGAGATGTTTATATTAACCTTAAAAAACAAATTCCACAATTTCCTCAGTACGTATACTTGCACGAATTTCAATCGTTGAATTCAAGATAAGAAATATTTAATAATATAATCGATTTGTACTGCAATATTTTATTTCTGAAACATAGCATAATGGACTCAGATTGCCTTCCATGTGAATTCTTCCATTCTTAAAATTTGGCAAAATCCCTCAAAGAACTAGAATATGTTCAAAGAGAAATTTAAATACAATTCAGCATTCTCCCTTATATGTGCTTATAGCCTTGTCCCTTGACTCCATTTTCCATGTAGTGGGATTCCATGCGATGGAATAATTTGGCAAAATCCCTCAAAGAACTCGAAAATGTTTAAAATGAAATTTCAATATTTTTTTAAAAATTTCACAAAAACAATTCAGTATTCTCCCTTATATGTGCCTATTAGACTGTCCACTATTTGTATGGGGGAAAAAAAATGTCGGAATCTTGTTGGTCTTAACCCCACAAAATGATTCCCCTTTCCAGATATTGAGATAGCCGAAATTTGAGCTCGATTAAACGACGTTAACCCGTGCCGCTCGTCGCTCAAAGTTTGAAAAAATCAACATTTTTGGCCAAAAAGCTAACATAAGAAGCTATAACTCCAGAACGGTAAATAATAGAAACACGATTTGTATCTCAAAACAAAGCTAATATTGTTCTTCAAAATTTATTTTATATACATTATTCTTGTTACTTTAAGCCAAACAGAGTTACAACAGCTTTTGTCTCCAAAAACGTGACCTAGTCGCGGTAGGAGCATACTTCGTATATTTTGATATTATGTGAAAAATGTTGCTAGTAAGTAAATATTTTTATATTTTATTGTTATTGAATCATAATGTACATCGATTTAGTATTTCAAAAAGATATAAAACACAAAAATTGGTTGATAAATGTAAAAGTTATTAAAAATTCCCCAGGCCATTAACGTGTCTCGGAGCACTTGATTATGATATGTGGAAAAAAATTTAACTTATTTTGAAAACTATACGAATAAAACTATTTTATTACATAAAATATATCTATGTTTGCACAAATATAAGTTTTTTTCCTTAAAATATTACGTGAATCTGTTCTCAGCTATGGTCAAAAAAAATTTTTTTTTTAGACGACAGTTTCAAAACACCATTTTCAGTTTTTTTTAAACTTTGTTAAACAAATTTTAAAATTTTTTAAATATCACCGGGGGGTTTATGGTCAATAGATTAGGGAACAAAACAGTGAAAAAATTAGGTCAATACCTCTTATAGTTCAGGTGTACCTGCGGTTTGAATTCTGCGGATTTCGCGAAAAACTCATTTTTTTGGAATATTTTAGAAAATATGTCATAATTTTCTATTGTTATACATTTTAACCAAAATATTTACAGAATATTATTTCTCAGATATTAAAAAATATCTCCCTGAAGTTATATATAAATCGGGAAATCCTAAGGCGTAAACTTTGGAGGTCAAAGGTCAAATTTCGCAATATTTGGAAATTCACATTGAAACATATGGAAATAATCTTTATTTGTCGACCATATTTACTAAAATTACAGGATTTTATGGTATATGGTCCGATATTTAGAATAACATAAAAAAAAATCAAATTAACCCTTTAAAGCATTTGGGTCAAATATGTCCCCAAAGTTAATAAAATCAATTTTAATAAATTTAAAAATAAAAAAATTAATATAATTTATATTCAGAAAAACCCTTTGGATCATGTAAAATTTCAGTTTTAAAAAAATTTAAATTTTTAACTTTGGGGTCATATTGGACCCAAGTGCTCTAAAGGGTTAATTTGGTTTTTTTTTGTTGTTATTTTAAAATACTATAAATTCCTGTAATTTTTGTAAATATGGTCAACAAATAAATAATTTTTCCATATGTTTCAATAAGAATATGACTAAAACTGAAATTTTACATGATCCAAAGGGTTAATTATTATTTTTTTTTTTTTCTGAATATAAATTATATTAATTTTTTTATTTTTAAATTTATTAAAATTGATTTTATTAACTTTGGGGACATATTTGACCCAAATGCTTTAAAGGGTTAATTTGATTTTTTTTTATGTTATTCTAAATATCGGACCATATACCATAAAATCCTGTAATTTTAGTAAATATGGTCGACAAATAAAGATTATTTCCATATGTTTCAATGTGAATTTCCAAATATTGCGAAATTTGACCTTTGACCTCCAAAGTTTACGCCTTAGGATTTCCCGATTTATATATAACTTCAGGGAGATATTTTTTAATATCTGAGAAATAATATTCTGTAAATATTTTGGTTAAAATGTATAACAATAAAAAATTATGACATATTTCCTAAAATATTCCAAAAAAATGAGTTTTTCGCGAAATCCGCAGAATTCAAACCGCAGGTACACCTGAACTATAAGAGGTATTGACCTAATTTTTTCACTGTTTTGTTCCCTAATCTATTGACCATAAACCCCCCGGTGATATTTAAAAAATTTTAAAATTTGTTTAACAAAGTTTAAAAAAAAACTGAAAATGGTGTTTTGAAACTGTCGTCTAAAAAAAAATTTTTTTTGACCATAGCTGAGAACAGATTCACGTTATATTTTAAGGAAAAAAACTTATATTTGAGCAAACATAGATATATTTTATGTAATAAAATAGTTTTATTCGTATAGTTTTCAAAATAAGTTAAATTTTTTTCCACATATCATAATCAAGTGCTCCGAGACACGTTAATGGCCTGGGGAATTTTTAATAACTTTTACATTTTTCAACCAATTTTTGTGTTTTTTATCTTTTTAAAATACTAAATCGATGTACATTATGATTCAATAACAATAAAATATAAAAATATTTACTTACTAGCAACATTTTTCACATAATATCAAAATATACGAAGTATGCTCCTACCGCGACTAGGTCACGTTTTTGGAGACAAAAGCTGTTGTAACTCTGTTTGGCTTAAAGTAACAAGAATAATGTATATAAAATAAATTTTGAAGAACAATATTAGCTTTGTTTTGAGATACTAATCGTGTTTCTATTATTTACCGTTCTGGAGTTATAGCTTCTTATGTTAGCTTTTTGGCCAAAAATGTTGATTTTTTCAAACTTTGAGCGACGAGCGGCACGGGTTAACGTCGTTTAATCGAGCTCAAATTTCGGCTATCTCAATATCTGGAAAGGGGAATCGTTTTGTGGGGTTAAGACCAACAAGATTCCAAAATCGATTTTTTGTGGACAGTCTAGTGCCTATACCTTGTTGCTTACCTCGATTTTCCATATAGTGGGATTCCATGCGATGGAATAATTTGGCCACATTTGGCAAAATCCCTCAAAGAACTCGAACATTTTCGAAGTGAAATTTTAAATTTTTTTTAATAATTTCACAAATACAATTCAGCATTCTCTCTTATATATGTAGATAGTATGGTCCCTTGCTTCCACTTTCCATATAGTGGGATTCCATGCGATGGAAAAATTTGGCCATATTTGACAAAATCCCTCAAAGAACTCGAAAGAGAAATTTCAATTTTTTTTTTTTAAAAATTTCACAAATACAATTCAGCATTCTCCCTTATATGTGTAATTTTAAAATAATTCTTGCATTGTTTTAATTTTTTTTTTTTTTAAATTTTTGCCAAATGTTGCTAAAAAATATTTCACATACAGTGTTGGAAAAAATAATAGAAACGAAAGCATTTTCTTCCAATTTTGTAAGTATATTAGTCAAGTTTAGTTTTGTTAAAAAAATTTTTTTTGCTGTTTTGTTAATCAGACATACAACATAAGAAAAAACATAATCATTCCTCTTTTCATTAATATTTTAATACACTATATGGCTAACAATGTAAAGAGTAAATTTTTTTGCTGGAAAAAATAATAGAAACTCGAAAATGGATCCAAGTTTTAGAGGCACATCTTTTTATTTTTTGTTAAAAATTGTTTTATTTTAATACTTAGAGGCTCTACCTTTGTTTTTCACAACTTCATTGCATCTGCGACTCATGGAATCAACCAATTTTTTTGAAAAATTCCTTGTCAATGGAAAACCACTCTTCCTGGTTTTTTCCCCACAATTCGTCCCTATTTTTCCGACTGATGCCCTCCAGCTTCCTCTTGAGCACTCCCCAAAGGTGTTCTATTGGTTTAAGGTCCGGTGACTGTGAAGGCCATTCCATAAGAGGTACTTTTTTGACAGCAAACTAATCCTTTGCCAATTTTGAAGAGTGGTTCGGATCACTGTCCAGCTGAAACTCCCATCTCAAGGACATTTCTTCCTCAGCAAATGGATCGATTATGCTTTGCAATATATTTACGTAGTCCGGGGCGCATATTTTGTTCGTTATCCAAAATATTGAACAGACACCAGAAGAAGAGAAACACCCCCATATCATGATGGATCCACCGCTGTGTTTGACGGTCTTTTTGAGCTGTGGTCAGACGAAATATAGATAAATTTGTTTGGATCCCATGGGAAACATTATGTTAGGCAACCACACAATAAGGCATATGATCCAAAATACACCATGAAGACCGTCAAACACAGCGGTGGATAAATCATGGTATGGGGGTGTTTCTCTTCTTCTGGTGTCTGTTCAATATTTTGGATAAAGAACAAAATATGCGCCCAGGACTACGTAAATATATTGCAAATCATAATTCTTCCATTTGCTGAGGCAAAGATGCCCTTGAGATGGGAGTTTCAGCAGCACAATGATCCGAACCACTCTTCGAAATTGGCAAAGGATTGGTTTGCTGTCAACAAAGTACCTCTTATGGGATGGCCTTCACAGTCACCGGACCTTAAACCAATAGAACACCTTTGGGGAGTGCTCAAGAGGAAGCTGGAAGGCATCAGTCGGAAAAATAAGGAAGAATTGTGGGAAAAATACCAGGAAGAGTGGTTTTCCATTGACAAGGACTTTTTAAAAAAAAAATTTTGATTTCATGAGTCGCAGACACAATGAAGTTGTGAAAAACAAAGTTAGAGCCTCTAAATATTAAAATAAAACAATTTTTTAACTAAAAATTAAAAGATGTGCCTCTAAAAATTGAATCCTTTTACGCGTTTCTATTATTTTTTCCAGCAAAAATATTGACTCTTTACATTGTTAGCCATATAGTGTATTAAAATATGAATGAAAAGAGGAATGATAATGTTTTTTTCTTATGTTGTATGTCTGATAAACAAAACTGCATATAATTTTTTTTAACAAAACTAAACTTGACTTACAAAATTGAAAAAAAAATTCTTTCGTTTCTATTATTTTTTCCAACACTGTATGTAATAACATAAGCTGTTACGTCTAAAAAATATTTCACATATGTAATAACATAAGCTGTTACGTCGAAACATATTTAACTCGGCATATTTATCTTATTCAATATATTCTTAGAATGTTATAGTAAGAAAACTTTGATCAAACTATAATTATAAAATCTGTGTGATAAGACGTGTATCTTACATTTTGGTGGAAATTGAATTCAGAGGACATTCTGTAGAAGTCTGATATCAAACAATATAATTTTTTTAATTATTTGACCAAAAAGTGTTTTGGTACTTGAATGTTGAAGAATGGTAATGCGACTTTGGAAATTTTACCTTTAATAGAGGATGTTATATTTTTATTGGAGAAACTTTTTTAAAATTTAAATAATTTAAATTTTGTTCTTTTGTTAAATGCGAATAACTGAAACATTAGTTGTCACTTTTGACCACCGTAAAGAAGATAAAAGCCTGATTTTCAAAACGGTGGCCCAATAGTGTTATGATTCATTATATTTTTTATTTGAACACAATGATTTTTAATACCATTTCTAAATATCTATAAATATTTTTATTCTGAATTCAACTTATTTTATTTGTATGTTCAGAAATCTAATTTTTTAAACTAGAACTCACGTACAAAACTTGTTTGTTACAAAAATTTTTTTTTTTTTTTAATTTTACTCAATTCGATATAATTATAATTTTATGGCGATTTTTTAAAACAAAAATATAAATAGTTGGGGGATTCAAACGGTCTGCTATTTTAAACATATTTTTCTTGTGTTTCAAACAAAAAAATTTTAAACTAATAAAACTTTTTAAACTATGTTTATTGTTTTGTCAAAAAATAACAATTTTTTTAAGCACAACAACAATTTGTTAAAATATAATAATATATTATGATTATGACAATATGACCTAATACCAGAACATTTGAATGTCCCAATTGTATTTTTATTCGACAATTTCTTACGACGGTGCTAATATTTCGACTGCACAAAATTTTGGTATTTTTAAAAAATACCATTATAGTTAATTAAAAAGTGAATATTTCTTAAAGAAAACTTTACTCATAGAGTAAATAGAGGTTAATTAACGATTTTATATATTTAATTAAAATTACTATAGAAATAAAATTATTTCCCATGTTAACTGTTTATAATTGGAAAAGATATACACAGTAGGGTGACAGCCGATTTTTTTTTTTAAGATTTCAAAGAGTGCCGGGTGAAATATTGTGACACTAGGTCTAAAAGATAAGTACTGAAAATTTGAGCCAAATCGGATAACGATTTCGGGACGCGCATCGAGGTCAAAGGTCAGATATATGTAAAATTTTACTATCTATATGAAATAAATTTGTAAAACTCCTTAACTTTCAGCATTATGTTATAGAAATATGTAGATTTATTTATATTAATGAAAATTACAGTCAAAAAAATATTTTTCAGATTAAACCTATATCTCCTTTGGGTCAAATTGACCCACAAACTGTATTATCGTTAAAATTCGGAAAAAATGCAAATTTTTCAGTTTTTGTAAAAATTTTGCTACTAAATAATTATTTTTGCAATCGAATGAATAAGAATCGAAATGTGTACGTAATTGTCGTTCTAATGAGATATAAAAGATAAAAATTGGTTAAACAATTTTAAAGTTATTAAAAATTCCCCAGACCATTAACGTGTCTCAGGCCACTTGAACAAGAAATCTAAGAACAAAATTAACATATTTTAAGAAATATTAAAATAAAAGCTAATTTTTACTTAAAATATATCCGTATTTAAATTCGTATGAGTTTTTGTCTTTGTAGAATACCGTTAACCTATTCGCAGGGATGGCCAAAAAAATTAATTTTTTTTAACGGCAGTTTCAAATCTCCATTTTCAAATTTTTAAAAATTTTCTCAAACAAATTTCAGAATTTTTTGGTCATCACATGGGGATTTATTAAGATCATAATAGAGAATAAAAATATAAAAAAATTATGTCAATACCTCTTACAGTTTTTCCGTACCTACGATTTAAATTTTGTGATTTTCGGGAAAAAATGTTTTTTTTGCCCATATTTTGGCGAATGAGAGCAATTTCCTTACTGTTACGAATTTTAAGTAAAACCTATACAGAATCTTACAGTTCAGATCATTTTTACTATACTCTGAAAGTTTTACTGAAATCGGACAACTTTAACCCTTAAATGGTGAAGGGCAAAGGCAAAATTTTGAAATATTTGGAATTTCTAAATTAAAGATAGCGAAATATTATACATTTTTGAAAAAATTTTAACGAAACTTGCGAAAAATATACCTTAAGGTCTTAAATATACAATAACAGTGCAAAAATGGAAATTAACCCTTAAAAGCACTTGGGGTCAAAATCACTCTATATTTGACTGTGGTTTTCGCGATTTTAAAAGTTTGGAATTATAAATTATATTAAGGGTTAATTTCCATTTTTGCACTGTTATTGTATATTATAGACTTTATGTTATATTTTTCTTAAGTTTCATTAAAATCGGACCAATAATATATATCATTTCGGCATCTTTACATTAGAAATTCCAAATATTGAAAAATTTTACCTTTGCCCTTCAACATTTAAGGGTTAAAGTTGTCCGATTTTAATAAAACTTTCAGAGTATATTAAAAATGATCTGAACTGTAAGATTCTGTATAGGTTTTACTTAAAATTCGTAACAGTAAGGAAATTGCTCTCATTCACCAAAATATGGCCAAAAAAACATTTTTTCCCGAAAATCATAAAATTTAAATCGTAGGTACGGAAAAACTGTAAGAGGTATTGACATAATTTTTTCATATTTTTATTCTCTATTATGATCTTAATAAATCCCCATGTGATGACCAAAAAATTCTGAAATTTGTTTAAGAAAATTTTTAAAAATTTGAAAATGGAGATTTGAAACTGCCGTTAAAAAAAATTAATTTTTTTGGCCATCCCTGCGAATAGGTTAACGGTATTCTACAAAGACAAAAACTCATACGAATGTAAATACGGATATATTTTAAGTAAAAATTAGCTTTTATTTTAATATTTCTTAAAATATGTTAATTTTGTTCTTAGATTTCTTGTTCAAGTGGCCTGAGACACGTTAATGGTCTGGGGAATTTTTAATAACTTTAAAATTTTTTAACCAATTTTTATCTTTTATATCTCATTAGAACGACAATTACGTACACATTTCGATTCTTATTCATTCGATTGCAAAAATAATTATTTAGTAGCAAAATTTTTACAAAAACTGAAAAATTTGCATTTTTTCCGAATTTTAACGATAATACAGTTTGTGGGTCAATTTGACCCAAAGGAGATATAGGTTTAATCTGAAAAATATTTTTTTGACTGTAATCTTCACAAATATAAATAAATCTACATATTTCTGTAACATAATGCAGAAAGTTAAGGAGTTTTACAAATTTATTTCATATAAATAGTAAAATTTTACATATATCTGAACTTTGACCTCGATGCGCGTCCCGAAATCGTTATCCGATTTGGCTCAAATTTTCAGTACTTATCTTTTAGACCTAGTGTCACAATATTCCACCCGGCACTCTTTAAAAATCGAACTCAAATTTTTTTCCATACAACTGATTGTCACTCTAATACACAGTCTTACAAAAGTTTACGTACCCCTAATATATTTCATCTTTATTAATAAATATTTAGTGAAAAATTCTTAAATTACTTTTTTACGCTATTTCGGATTTATTGAGATAAAATAAACACGAAACTAATTTATTTTCATTAAATTCCACTAAAAAACATAAAATAATTGATTTTTTGGCATAAAGCTAATTTATACATACGGGATAAAATAAATTAATATTTTGTGTGGCCTCTTTTGGCTTTAATTACAGTAGATAATCTATTTGGCATGGACAAAGCCAATTTTTTTGTTATTTCTGGAGTAATTTTGCTCCATTCTTCCATCAACGCTTCTTTGAGTGCTGGAACTGATGTTACTTGTCGATTTTTTAGACCTCGTTTTAAAATATCCCATAAATGTTCAATAACATTAAGATCGGGGTACTGCGGGGGATGTTCCTATTTGTTTTTAACGTTATATAGAAGCCATTTCTTAACTAACTTTGATTAATATGTATATACATGGCCTTATCCATAGTACCATCGATGAACGTGAGCTTACCGACACCATTTGCCGTCGTACATCCCCAGACCATGATTGACCCGCCTCCATGTTTTACGGTGCAATTAAGATTTTGTGGTAATAACCCTGCATTAGGCTTTCGCCAAAATTTTGTTCGTCCATCACCTCCAAAAACCATAAATTTACATTCATCTGTGAATATTACCCTCTTCCAAAATGTAGGGTCATTTACATGAGCATTTTCGTACTTTTGAGCATATTCTAAGCGCTTCTGGATATTCAGATCCATTTCTCTAATCAGAAACGGTAATTTCTAGATTTGTTCTCAATTTCGGGTTTAGTTCGACGGCACTTAGCTTAGGATTTTCTTAAATGGAACGTATAATAGACCGTTCTGTTCGTTTGTCGAGAATGCGGTGAAGCCCACTACGAGCTTTGCTTTCATATTTTACATTTTCTTTGAAGCTTTTTATTATTGTTTGGACTGTGGTTTTACTTAGATTTAATAAAATTCCAATTTCATTAAAAGATTTGCCATAATTTCTCAACTTAATGACGGTTTTCAAATTGGCTCAGAAATTTGTTTGCCTTTGTCTATTTTCTTCCACTAAAAATACTTTTTGATTTTATTTTGACAGAGTGATCACTTTTAGTGAAAGTAAACTTTCTACCACTGATTTTACACATAGCATCATAAAAATTGTAGCGGAAATTTTAACTGTACAACATTTTTTTTTGCAGAGAATGTAAACTTATGTAACATTTAAAGGATACCAATTACTCGTGTTTTATTGTTATTTATTTAAAATGCCAACAAAATATTATAAAATATGATGGAAATATATTTTTTAAGTGCATTAAACAAAAATGTAATTACAACTCTTAATAAAATAATCAACATCAGCACAATGAAAATTCAACATCGCCGATTAAAAATGCTTCCTTATTGGGTAGTAATATTTCGCCACAAAAATATAAAGAAGATGATATACAACAAATAATTGGTCAACTTTTAGATTCGATGGGTAGTCAGCCTCTACGATGGGTAGTCATCCTCTACGATGGGTAGTCATCTTGAAGCGATGTAGAGGCTTAAATGCGGTGATCTGTGCTGGTCATGCTGGAAGAGGCAGTTTAACTTGAGTTGGCTGTCTCTGGTAGTGTCTCCCATTCCAGAAGGGCACGCAGTGAGTATGATACTAAGAACTACCCTCCCCCTCTGTCTGATAGCGTATGTTCTCCTTTGGAGCGGCTATCAGACGTTCCATCAAGCCATGTTCCCCTCACTGAGAGGGGTGGCTTTGTTGGTTATTGTCCGGCTGGTCCGAAAGGGCTCCTTATTGTCCGTCCGAAATCCACCAGCGTCTGTTTCCCATATTGGGCGGCTGGTGGTCTGCGTCTGTTATCCCCAGAGGGGCGGCAGTTCTCAACACCTGGCAGCAGGTATAAAATGCAACCAAAACTTGTCCGTATGGACGAAATGGAAGGTCGCAACTCCCACAGCGATGGTAACGGGCTGTGGTGAGTCGAATGCTACTGGAACCCAGGCTAGTCAGGTGATTACACCGGGCCAGACTAGTCTGCATGCTACTGGTGTCGCAGGAGGTCGATCTGGTACACCCAGGTTGGCTGAATGTATAAAACAACAAGCAATTGATGGTAGTGACATAAGCGGCGAGGTACCTCTGGACTTCTCTCCAAGTACCTCCAAAGCTGCTAAAGCCCTAACCGTCAAGGCGGTTAAACCCCATGTCTCGGGTGCTTCTGAGGGGGAAGCGACGAAGTCGCTCCCCTTAGTAGCCTCCCATATGCCAACTGTGCGTACAGGGTCTGTACGAAAGCCTAGATCCATAGCTAAAATTCCAGCTGAGCCATCCAGCCCGGAGGAGATCTTGGAGATCCTCCAGTGCTGTAACCCACAGCTTCCAACTAACGATTGGAAAGTTGTTAAGGTTACGATGTTGCAGTATTTATATCTGGTAAATTTCTGGATACAATATCTAGTTGTATGGAATCGGCACTAAGTACACTGAGTGAGTGGAGTATATCAAGCGGACTTAGTGTGAATCCCCAAAAAACGGAATTGGTTCTATTCACTAGATCGATCTTATACCTCGATAACTTTAGACCACCCAGACTGAATGGAATCAGTCTTGAGATCAGGGATAATGCTAAGTATCATTCTAGATAAGAGATTGTCCTGGAATTTGAACATTCAGAACAGGATTAATAAGGCCTATGTGGCCATCTCCTCCTCCAAAAAGGCAATTGGTTCCAACTGGGGTATTATGCCGAAAGGTATCAATTGGATTTTCAAAGCAGTCGTTAAACCCATCTTGTTCTATGGAGTATTGGTGTGGTGGCAGGCTCTGGAGAATGCTACTCACCGGAAGGCCGTTGAACGAGTTCTAAGGACTATCGCGATACTGATTACAGGCGCTATTAGGTCTACCTCCTCTAAGGCACTTTTCACTATTCTAAACTGGTTACCAGTGGATTTGATGGTGATACAAATGGCTCTCAACTCTGCTGTGAGACTAAATGCTGGTTGTTCATGGTCTGGTAAGGACCTTGGATACTCTATAATACTGAATTACTATGGGCACATTCATGGTAATGTCGATTACTGCATCGCAAAACTTTTTTTCGATATGCATTTTCATATTATGATCCCGGATAGGGATTTATGGCAACGCGGACTCTTCCCCCCCTACTGATGTCATACGAATATACACTGATGGCTCTAAGGGGTAATAGGGTTGGTGGTGGTTTCTATATTGAAAACTTTGGGATAAAATCCTACTTTAGGCTACCTAATTTCTGTACTGTTCTTCAGGCGGAAATTACTGCCATTATACATGCATCCAACTGGCTGAGGTATTATCGAATATCTGGTGATATATGTATATTTACTGATAGCAAGGCTGCCGTAAACGGAATAGCGGGTGTCTTTACGACATCTAGGTTAACCGAGGAATGCCGGATATCCCTAAATGAGATAGCGAGACATTCTAGGATAACGCTTATATGGGTCCCTGGACACGATGGAAATCAGGGTAACTATATAGCAGATGATCTGGCCAAAAGGGGTGCGATGATGAGTGAGGAGGCGATCGACCCCTTTTCTGGTATTTCCCTTGTTAAATGCAAGATGGCTGTTCAGCAGAAACTATATGAGACTGCACAAAACAGATGGACAATTGAACCTTCCTGTGCTATAGCGAGGTCGACCTGGCCCGTATACGATGCCAGCAGGACGAGTCTACTTATAGACTATAGTCGTGAGCAGATAAGGTCTCCTTTATTACAGGACACTGTTTAATCGGGACACATGCTAGAAGAATGGGCTTACGGTACAATGATTACTGTAGAAGCTGCCATAATGAAGAAGAGGAAGAGACTGTGTATCACCTTTTCTGCCAATGTCCGGCTCTGACTAACCTGAGAGAACGCATCCTCGGATTTCCATTCCTATCATGTTTGGACGAGCTAGCAAGGATCAATCTGAGACGTATCTATTCCTTCATCCGGGAATCTGGCTGGTTTAATTTGGAGTCAACGGAAGTACTATAAATACCCCGACGACTACCCCTTGGGTATCACAATGGGATCAGATCTGAATGGACCCAAGTTAGCTGCTTGAGGAGCGGCTGCCCATGGAACCTAACCTAGATTCATGTAATTCCGAAAATCTATTACACAGCGATGGTGAAAACTCTGAGGATGTTTTGCATAAATCAACTCCTGTTAATTCTAAAAATGATTTCCAAATACTATTTTCATCCACTGAAATAAATTTATCAAACTCAACAAATAACACAACAAATCACATCAACAATACGACATCATCAGATATTAAAGTGGATGAATATAGTATAATTAGAAAAAAAAATTGTTACAAAATCAGTACCAAACCAAGAAGTGGAAATGATTGAACATTTTAAAAAGAAAGTAAACAACAAACCTGGGTACCAGTACAAAGCCGGGGATTTTAATTTTAAAGAACAGCAGATGAGATATTTTCAAGAATATTTTATGTTAAATGGAGACATTGCAAATAAAAGAGACTTCACCAAATACATGGAATATATAGTTTGTGAAAATTATAAAATAATAAATAATGTTTGCTCTATCAACATTTGCAGCTATGCATATACCATAAACATGAATTCACTGAGGATTTATGGAAGCTGCATGTATGCAACCGAAGGATGTAGAAAATATAAATTTGTAATTGCATTGGAAAAAAATCCATTTTCTGTAAATGTTTTCGCAAATATGTCTAAGATTTCACATCCGTCCACCAAAAAGACTCAGAAAATTCGTGCTGTAAGACGAACTATAATGAAAAACAAAATAATTAATTACCAGCCGTCTAACTATAGGAACAAAATGTTGACTTCACAATCAAGAGCATTGTGCGCTGTGGGAAACACCCAGTCGGTTCCATCTATATATGCTATTAGAAAACTGAAAAGTGAAGTAATTCAAAAAAATAATAGGAGCAAAGACGTAGTTATTGATTTAGTACTAATGCAGCGCGACAAACGGTGGATGCATTTTATTCAGAGAATTTCGATACCACAAGAAATATATTTGTACTCAGAAGAACAACTTAGGCTACCACATAAATATGGTGGCAAATTGATACAAATGAGCAGAAATACTCTTTTTGTGGATGCTACCGGTGGGTTTGTAAAAAAATTTGAAAAAAAGTCTAAACGAGTATTTCTGTACAGCATAGTTATGCATACACCTGATGGTAGAAAAAAAGGTGTACTAGTACCGATTGCGGAGGCTTTATTAGCGCGTCATTTTGAAGATGACATACGCAAATTTTTTATGGACTTAAAAGTATTTTACATGGAAAATAAAATAAAGTGGCCGCTCAGCAAACGTCAGACCAAACCCGCATTTCTAACAGCCCAGTTGAAAGTTACTTCAACATTAACAAAAACATAACACTCGAAACAAAAAGACACTTAAGACCAAGTGCTTACGTTCGAATTTCTAAAACATATGTAGAGGCTAAGATTAAAGATATTGACAATATGCTACAGTGCCAAGCTCAAACGGAAGCTGAGTTAACAGACGATGCGGAAACAAAAAATACTGCTTTACAATATATAATCGATTTGTACTGCAATATTTTATTTCTGAAACATAGCACAATGGACTCAGATTGCCTTCCATGTGAATTCGGGATGGCTATATTTAATAACAAAAGTATAATGGACGTCAAAAACATTCTTAAAATTTGGCAAAATCCCTTAAAGAACTCGAAAATTTTCAGATATTTAAAAAATTTTTTAAAAATTTCACAAATACAATTCAGCATTCTCCCTTATATGTGCTTATAGCCTTGTCCCTTGACTTCATTTTCCATATAGTGGAATTCCATGCGATGGAATGATTTGGCCATATTTAGCAAAATCCCTCAAAGAACTCAAACATTTTCAAAGTGAAATTTCAATATTTTTTTAAAAATTTCACAAATACAATTCAACATTCTCCCTTATATGCGCTTATAGCCTTGTCCCTTGCCTCGATTTTCCATATGGTGGGATTCCATGCGATGGAATAATTTGGCCATACTTGCAAAATCCCTTGGTCATATTTCGCAAAATCCCTTAAACTCAAAAATTTTCAAAGTGAAATTTCAACATTTTTTTAAATTTTCACAAATACAATTCAGTATTCTCCCTTATATGCGATTATAGCCTTGTCCCTTGACTCCATTTTCCATATAGTGGGATTCCATGCGATGGAATAATTTGGCAAAATCCCTCAAAGAACTCGAAAATTTTCAAAGTGAAATTTCAAAAAAATTTTAAAAATTTCACAAATACAATTCAGCATTCTCTCTTATATATGCAGATAGTATGGTCGGTCCCTTGCTTCCATTTTCGATATAGTGGGATTCCATGCGATGGAAAAATTTGGCCATATTTGACAAAATCCCTCAAAGAACTCGAAAATTTTATTTTTTATTTATTTTTTATTTTATTCATAGTAATATAAAAAGCCATTCTTGGCCAATAAAAATATATATTACAAAGCAGTAATCCTAAATAAAAAAATGTATAAATATGTAAAACAAAAATTAAATATATTGAGTATTTATTAATACAAATTTTGAATGAGCTTCATTGAGTTATTGGTTCCCAAACCAAAAGGTAATAACGAAAAAAGAAAAGAAAACTGATCCCAGTAGTGATTAGGTATGAAAAATACATGAGTTTAGCTCAACTTTAAACACATAGTTTAAAAAGATGATTCTTAGTGATTCAGATATTATATACGTTTTTTTTTAAAATTTGAATTAAATACATAAATAATAAATAAATAAAAAAAATTAAATTTTGGTATGAACATAAAGGTTATTAGTTAGGAAAATAGTCCCATCAATTTGAACCGAAAAGCATTATTAGAATGGGAGAAGACCCTAAGCTCTAAAGGTAAATAATTCCAATACCTAGCAATCCTAACTAAAAATGATTGTTCAAATATTACCAAATGAATCCTTGGTATCATAATCTGCGGATTCCTAATAGAATGTATAAAAGAGAATTTAGAACAAAGTAAAGCAGGTAACCCACATTTAATGACTTTGTAAAAAAATAATAAGTTACGATAACAAATGAAATTTAGAAAAGAGCAACCAAGAAAACGTTTGACATAATCAGAGATATGTTCTCGCCTCCGAAGATTAAATATATATCTAACAATCATATTTACAATTCTATTTAATCTTGTTATTATATAAGAAAAAGATCCCGACAAAATCTCAAGACCATACAATATAATTGACATTAAAAGAGAATGTGCTAAACGCCATCGAATTTGAAAAGGTAAATAAATACTAGCAGAATAATGCTTACGCAACGTATATGTAATCTTACAAGATAAATTATCGATATGATTTGCAAATGTTAAACGATTATCAATATAAATCCCGAAACATTTTAGCTGATCAACAAACGATACACTGGAGCCAGCAATAGAAATATTTATATCTTCACCATTACTTCCAAATGCTAGAGCCTTGGTTTTTGATGAATTTATAGACAAGGAGTTCTCAGATGACCAAAGTAAAAAACGATTAAGAGTAAAATTAATATCAGAAGAGAGTTTATTTAAATCATTTGGACTACCACTGAATAAGAGCATGACATCATCTGCACATAGAAAAGATTTGCACATTTTTGAATCAACACAGATTGGCAAATCATTTATATATAAGATAAATAGTAGCGGACCCAATACTGAGCCCAGGGGAACACCAGAACTAAGGGGAAGTAAATTCGAAGAGTCGCCATTAACTTCAACAAACTGATATCTACCTGTAAGGTACGAAAAAATTAGCTTACAAGCAGTAGTGGAAAACCTAAATATATCTCTCAATTTACATATTAGAATAATTTATTGAGTTAAAAGCCTTAGCCAAATCAAGAGACACAAGTGTAGATACATTGTTATTGTTAAAATTCTGCCTAATATCATCTGTCAAATCAAGTAAAAGAGAGGTAGTATTATGACCAAAACGGAAAGCATATTGCGATGGAGTAATAAATTCACGTACAGAAAAAAGTTTCTGGTCTTTTAATATGTATTCTACCGCTTTAGATAAAGCTGGTAAAATTGATATAGGTCATAAATCATCAAGTGAATGGACAGTTCTTGATTTCGGAATTGGGACAACTCTTCCAAGTGGAAGGGAATTTTGATGTGGTCAAGATTGTATTGACGTGATGAATAAGAATGTCAGAAATATGAGGATAAATAGATTTTATGAAGCGAATAGGAATAGAATCAGTACCAATAGATGTTGATTTAATCTTACAAATTGCATCAAATAGTTCATCCTAATTAATATAAGAGAACGAAAAAAATCAATAACATCATTATATGCATTAAAATCAATAATATTATTATCTGTAGTAACAGCAATGTTCGCAAAATAATCATTAATATCATCAACATTAAATTCACACTCCAATCCATTATTATTAGAAATTCCACACTTCTTTAGAGTTTTCCACATTCCAGATGAATCAAGGCCCGAAAATAATTTACAATAGAATTTTCTTTTCTCTTTACGATATTTACAGTACAGTTACAGAGGAAGCAGTCCTATTTAAGCGAAAGGAAGAGTATGCTAAGTCTCTGAGGGAAGTTGCCAGTAAAATACAATTAGATTTCAACCATACATTATCATCAACTGTAACTTTTTTTCTTATCGTAGGTACAAATGAGTAGAGAGAGTTAACTAGAGAATTGATGATAGAGCCCTGAAACTCGACATCATTAGATTTAAAGAAAGAAATCGAATCAAAATCCACAATATGAGATATGAGAGCATCCCAATTTATATTATTGAAATCCTTATATTCAACAAATTCCTCTCTACATATGACATTTAAATGGAATACAGCATAAATCATAGAATGGTAAGAAATATAACAACATTGTATTTGATCGGAAAATTGAATCATAGAGTTATCAGTAGTTAACCAAAAATCTATCAATGAGGAGAAACCATGGGCAACAGAAAAGTGAGTAGGTTTGGAGTTATGATATACAGAGATATTACATCGCAAACACATAGAACGCAATAGGTAGGCCCTAGAAATATTAAAGAGGTTACAATTGAAATCACCTACTATGATGATATTCGAATATTTCGAAAATAATTCATGATGAGAATTCTCAAATTCTAGGATATCTCCATGGGGTAAATAAACAACTCCAAATAGAGTTGTGACACCACCAAATCTTACCTCAATACAAACTGATTCACATTCAAATAAAGAAATTTTCCAAACAATTTTGTATTTAAACCCACTAGATACATAAATACTAGGGATGCCAATCCCGAAATCCCGATCCCGAAAATCCCGGGATTTTTCGGGATCGGGATTTCCCGAATCCCGGGATTTGTGAAAAAAAATCCCGGGATTTTTCGGGATTAACAAATCCCGGAAAATTACTAGATTTTTGTTATTTTAGGAAGATTTTTGAAGCTCCGAAAATAACTAGAAAGCTAAATTTCAGCATCTTTTAATACTAATCTCGCTTCAAATCCAAATGGAGCCAGATTTTTTTAATTTTTATCAGGGAGTAGCAGGTCTTCCTTACATTAACAGACTTATAAACAAGTTTATTAATAAATTCGAGTTGACTATTAACGAAGTTTTTCCTCAGCTCCGTACATTAAATAATATGAATATAAACCATCAATATGGGACTTGAATCACCATTTATGAATGAATGACTTATATCGAAATTTATGTTAATATCATTATATACAAATTATTTATTGACAATCAAATTTTTTTTTTTGATATAGGGGTATATTATTATGGACGGGTTCTTACAAAAATTTGTAGAAGGATTTATTTTCATATACAACTTGTAATTTCATCACGATATTAATTATTATAAGACAATTATGAATATTCAAGTTATTTCCTAAATGGGAACTTGTATGAGGACTAGGGACAAGTGTCCGATTTTGACATACTTTACAGTATAATTTCAGAGTACTTAGAACTAATTTGTGCAAAATTTTATCAGGATTTTATCAGGGGCAATCATGGACCATTTTCAATTCCAAACAAACCTTATTAACAGAGAATATTTATGGATAATTTTAGCCAGCTGGCTCCCTTTGTATGAAATAAAACAATACTTTTATATTTTATGTTTAATATTAATAGGGAGGAAACAAAAATTTTCCACAAAAATTGTGCGGTTTCAATTGTAAATAACTTTTAAACTGCCTTAGCAATTTTTACACTATTAATTTCATAGTAATTGTAAGGTACGCTTTCCTAAAAATCCTTTTACTATGATCTTAGCATATGTACTCAATACGAAAATTATAAAATGTTCGGTTTTGTTATGGTTTTCTCACTGTTATAAAGTCCAGAATACCGATATAAATATGAAATATCTTTTTTGTCAAATTTATTTTAATTCAATGCATTTTTTTCCTTTGTTATATTTTTACTTAAATATATTAACGAAAACAAATTGTTTTTATTGTTGAATTTTATGTTTTTTGACGTTTAACTAAAATCCCGAAGTCCCGAAAAATCCCGAAATCCCGAAAAATCCCGGGATCCCGAAAAATCCCGGGATCCCGGGATTTACATTTCTAAAATCCCGAATCCCGGGATTTGTAAAACTCAGTCCCGTTTGGCATCCCTAATAAATACATACCCCGCCACCTCTATTATGAAGTCGATCATTTCTAACTAATTTATATCCAGATATGTGAACAGTGGCATTAGATATATATGGTTTAAGCCAGGTTTCAGAAATGCCAAACAAATGAAATTTACCTCTCAAAATAAAAGATAATTCATCAAATTTTGTTGAATTATGCGAATTCATATGTGCAATGTGAATGCTTTGACAATTCATATGTGCAATTTTAAGTTGGTTAGGAAACGTACGCAAGTTATTATCTAGATATGAACCACTGCTAACAACGGGATCTATTACTACGTTTATACGTAGCCTATTCGCAAATAAAAATGTTTTGCAATTAACTAACTAGCTGTTTATAAGTCACTTTGATTACGGAAAATTATTGGTTTTATTGATGCCGGATGTTAAACTTTATTAATTCGGTAGCAATGTTATTGGAAAAAATATGATAATTTTTTTATTTTAAATTGCAATACTGAAAAAAACAAAAATTCTTGTTTGTCTTGCAATCCAATTAATGCAAAAACACTATTAAATATTTAAAAAACGCCTTAATAAACTAAAAACTTTAGAACATATGGCAATGTTTAAAATCTTATTTGCAAATAGTTTCGTTAATCAGGAATTGTTTTCGTGAGTTAGCTATTCGCAAATAAAAAATTAATTCACTGTTTATGCGGCAAATTTTTCTAATTACAATATTTTTATTTGCGATTAAGCCGTGCGTATAAACGTAGTATATATTAATGTTATTAAAAGGCATAAAAAATTTTAAATATAGTTGGGAACCAATAAAAGCTATTTGAATGCGAGAAATACATTAATAAACAAGAAAATAAGATTATAAAATATATTAACATTATTTTCATTAATCGCAAAAATAAGATAATTAATAAACAATTCATTAGAAATACTCAGCTATCAAAAGCATGTAAATTGAGATCATAAAGTACAAACAAAAAAATCTCATTGAACAAGATTTAACGAATAATAAAAAAAGGAAATTTGAAAGTAGCCAAAAAAGAGGCGAGATAAACAAAATTCAGAAATCAAAAGTTAAATTAATCGTTAAATCTTATCAAATGAAAATTAAAATTATAAAATAATTATTTTTTAGCCCTAGAAGAGGTATCTAATAATTTAGCGCATTCATCAACATTGTAAAAAACTACATTACCATCACGCAGTGTTATTTTGGCCTTCAAATGATCACTGTTAAGAATTTTGTATTTAAGGATATCCTTTTGATGTAACAGTTTACGGCACAGGAAGTTCAGATTTGAGGCACTTGGAGAATAGTGATCGTTCAAGTAAACGCGGCTCTCAATGTCGCCATTAATGATGTCCTTTACTACAAGTGATTTACTTTTAAAATATTCTTTCAAGAGACGATCACACAGCTCAACGTTATTAAATTTCACTAATACGAGTTTTTTCTTATTCATGTAGCAAACATTATTTAAATTGAACTCAGAAATATCAATGTCATAAAGAGAGCATAGGAATATGATAGTTGATTTTAAATCGTTCAAGCCAGAAGGTAATCCATTAATGACAACATCTGCTCGGTTAAGTCTTCGGTGTAGGACATGGTTTTCCGATTCCAAAGCTGACAATTTGACAGTTACGGAAGAATCAATGTTGTTAATAAGTTTACTGCATGATATTATATCAGACTTCATTTCTTTGATGCATGTAGAAACTTCATTTTTAAAGTCACTCATTACTTGTGCCATAATATCTTTAAAAGTTGACATCTCATCCTTACCAGTTTTAACGAAATCATCAAAGCTTTTTTTAAAGCTCTAACTTCCTCACGAAGCGTCTTAGTATCCTCTTCATCCTTAGAACATAGAGTTTCCAAAAAACCGAATAATTTCAAAGCCGCGGTTTCGGTTTTAAAAAATTAAAAACCGATCGGTTCGGTTTTGTAATAATTTATTAACTATTAAATCAGTTAATATAGGAACTGCTGAACAAATTTAAAGTTCAAATTTGACGAGTGTTTACGAGGATAAAGGAAAATTGGTACTTTTTCTTTTAATGGTACCTTTTTAATATATTAAATTAATTAAAGTTGGCTAATATGCTTCTCAGTAAAGAAATAATCAAGAATAGGGTGCTCAATTGTATTATGATACCAAAAATGGAGAACTAAACCAAACTAAGGAGTACTTTTTCGTTCTTCAAAATGAATTTTCTATAATATTGAACCTAGAATTAGGAAATTACTATGACATTTCAAACTTGACAGTGGTTTAAGTATGGAAAATTTTTACTTTTTCTTCTTGTGAACTTATTGATCGATTAACTATTATTTATCAGAATGTTCTAGGCTTAAACACTAAAATGTCAAATCTTCTTATAAATAGTTATGATTTTAATTATGATGTTATTGTCTTTACTGAAACGTGGCTGAAAGACAATGTATTCAACTCTGAACTTCTCTGCAATAAATATCAGATCTATAGATATAATAGAAATAATCGTAATGGCGGTGGTGTTTTAATTGCAGTTTCATGCCATTTTGCCTCTGAATCTATTTTGTCCTGCCCTTCAGAAAATACAGAATTCATTAGTGTAATGATAAAACTCAAACATAAAAAAATCTACCTCACCTGCTCATACATACCTCCTCATTCCAATGAACAAGTTTATCAACAACATGTAAATGCCATAAGAATTATTGCTGATCTTGCTGAACCTGATGATGCTTTTTTTGTCTTTGGTGATTTCAACCTGCCCTCTATTTCATGGACAAATTTAATTCCAACAAAATCTAATACATGTGACGATGATTTTTTAAATAATATATTCGATATCTGCCTTTATCAACTAAATAACGTTTATAATGAATTTGGAAAATTATTAGATTTGTTATTTGTAAATGATACATGCAATTGTGTAATATCTCGCTCAGATCCTGTTACTTTACCTGAAGATAGATTTCATCCTACATTCGAATTTACTTTCACATTGCCTCCTGCTTATAAATTCGCAACTCAAATAAACCACGAGAAAGTTTATAATTTTAAACAAACAAATTACGTTAAGTTAAATGATTTAATATCTAATACTAAATGGGATGATTTACTGTGTGTCCCTTACTTAAACAAATCTACTTTGGATGACATGGCTGACATTTTTTATAATAGAATTTATTCTTTCATAGATGAATGTACTCCAAAACACTGTTCTTACCAACTCACTGGTCCTCCTTGGAATTCTAAACAGTTAACTAAACTAAAGAATTTAAAGAATAAATATTATATAAAATTTAAGAAATCTGGCTCGCTCGTAGATTATGGGAAATACTCTGTTTCTCGTGCTGAATACAATACTCTCAAAAATTTGGTATACAATAAATATTTACATAAAATGAAGAATGATTTTAAACTTAACTCGAAAGCGTTTTACAACTTTGTCAACTCTAAACGAAAAACAAATGGATATCCTTCTGTAATGAAACTAAACAATTCTGAATCTTCTGATGACGTTAGCATATGTAATATGTTTGCAGATTTTTTTGCTAGTACATATTCGGATGCACATTATGTCTCTGATAGTTACCCGTACTCATTATACACTAATCGTGCTATATCGTTCCCGAATATTGACACTGTTGATTTATTGGAAAGTTTAAATAATCTAAAAATTTCGTATAATTATGGCCCTGATGGTGTTCCAAGCTGTATATTACATTATTGTGCTCGGTCGTTGGTAAAACCATTGATAATGTTGTTCAACTCATCCATTAAATATGGATATTTTCCTAAAACTTGGAGGTCTTCTTACATTATTCCTTTATTTAAATCTGGCAATAAATCTGATATCTCCAATTATAGAGGCATTGCTAAACTCAGTGCAATTCCTAAGATTTTTGAGAATTTTATTACTGATTACATGTACCATTAATCATCGTCCATACTGTCATCGTGTCAACATGGATTTCGGAAAGGTTGTTCTACTACAACGAATGTCCTTCATCTTACAACACATGTAAACCAAGGCTTTGTCCAAAGAAAACAAACTGATGCCGTTTATACCGATTTTAGTAAAGCTTTTGATAAAGTTAATCACAATCTTCTTTTTATAAAGCTGGACCTTCTGGGCTTAACATCTCGCAGCCTAAACTGGATAAAATCGTATCTTTTGGGTAGAACACAATGTGTTAAGTTCAATAATAAATTCTCCAAAAATATATTGGTTACTTCTGGTGTCCCTCAAGGGAACCACCTTGGTCCTATTCTCTTCTCCTTGTTCATCAATGACCTTCCGGATGTTTTAAATTTTTGCGACATTCTAATGTATGCGGATGATGTCAAAATCTTTTTGAGCTTCTCTCAATATATGGATCATTTTTATCTCCAATACGATCTCAACAATTTCTTTGCTTGGTGCAGTCAAAACCTAATGGAATTAAATTTAAAAAAATGTAAACTTATGCGCTTTTCAAGAAGTAACTACATTTCCGTCAACTATACTTTGGGCAATTATCAGCTTGATTCTGTTGAAAATTTTCTTGATCTTGGAATTTTACTAGACCACAAATTAAACTTTGTTTCGCATATTACTATGACAATAAATAAAGCCAGAGGTGTACTTGCGTTTATAAAACGTTGGGCTAAGGAATTTAGTGACCCCTACATCACAAAACAACTTTACATGTCTTTAGTAAGACCTATATTGGAATATGGCTCTGTTATCTGGGATCCTTATTATAATATTCATGTTCAGCGACTAGAATCTGTACAAAAACAATTCTTACTCTTCTGTTTACGTGGTTTACGTTGGAATCCTGAACTAAACCTTCCATCATACACTGATAGACTTAAGTTAATAAAATTGCCTACATTACACAGTAGAAGAACTATGCTTAATGTAACATTTATGATCAATGTAATTAATGGTGAAGTCTGCTCCGAATTCCTTGTAAATAATGTTACTTTCAACGTTCCTCAACGACTGTCACGTCATTTCAAGCCACTGTATGTCAAAAACGTTATGACAAACTACGCCCAAGCTGATGCAACAAGGAGATTATACTGCGAATTTAATAATCTTTATCATCTCATTGATTTTTCTCTTAAAACAAATGTAATTAAACATAACATTATTCGTTTTTTAAATAATTAATTATTTGTTAAACTTTTTGTAAATTCTTTGTAATTATATATATACTTTCATAAAAGTCTGTAAGGATTTAATCCATTGACTTAAATAAATAAATAATGTTACTTTTTATTATAATAAATTATTTTACTTATTGTACATACATAATAGTTGGCTGATATGCTTCTGAGTAAGGAAAGAATCAAGGATAGAGGGCATAATGATATTGAGGTAACAGAAACTATTATTGAAATTTCTATAATAATGATAATGAATGACTGAGTTAGAATATAAAAAAGGGAATTGCAGGTACTTTTTCGAACAAGTAGTACTTTTTGAATATTTTATAACGATGAACCTAGAAACGCGAATTCAAAACGGATAATTAATGTTACTATTTCTTTATTGTAAAGGTACTTTTTTAATATTTTATAATAATAAACTGTGGGTCTTTATGGTACTGTTCTTATTCTAGTAATACGTCTAGAATGAGCTACAATCCACATTACAATGAATCAATAAACATGAAACTAGAGACATATTTTCCTGAATTAGTATTAATTTACAAAGGGAGAGTTATTGTAATACAATTTAAAAAATTTAAACAAATCTTAAGATATTTTTACCGATCTGTGTTTAGAGATATTGGATAAATAATTGGATGAAAAAGTTTGTTTCTTATTTCTAAATTTTGAATTTTTCTAGTGAAAATAGATTAAAAGTGAAAACCGAAGAATAATTGTCGTTTTCGGTTTCGATTTTAGGCCTTGAAAAACCGCGGTTTCAGTTTCGGTTAAAGCCGAATTGGAAACTCTATTAGAACATGTATTGCATGTAAAACTAAATGCATTTGGTCGTTCTTTAAACAAGGCCAGATGTTTATCTGAGATATAGGCGCACGGTAGATGATTCCAAAATTTGCATGTTTTACATTGGATACACGACTGCGATTTCGAAATGGTATCCTGGCACACTCCACATTTGTAACTTTGTACTTTAGAGCTTGGCATATTATCAACAGCAGCAACACAGCACAGCAATTAGGCACCCAGGAAGCAAACAATAATGCAATAAAATGATGAAACAACGTTCTATTATTATTTACATTTTATATTAATTGTGTTTTTGTATATATGTTTAAAAACCCCACAATGGCGACAGTAAGTAGAATTCAGGAGAAAAAGGTGCTGCACTAACAGGTACAAAAATTCTGCCAATGTATTAATTTGGTACTTAGACATTAACCCCCATATGCATAAACAGTTTATAAATTTATCAAAGGTTTATCAAACAAAATTTCCATACAAAATTTGTTTTATAAACCTTTGATAAATTTATAAACTGTTTATGCATAAGGGGGTAACGGTCTAATTCATAATAAAACCTTATTGTAGATTTAAAACACAAATTTGTTAACAAACACTATAGCTTTATAAACCTTTAATAAAGGTATTTTATTCATAAACGTTTGTTAAAGCCACAATAAGTAATGTACTGTTTTTTTGTCTAAGCTGGCAATGCTTCTCTGTTATTTCCCATTTTTCGTTGTTAGTGTTGCTTGCAATTAGAATAAAATATTCGTTAATTCTCTTTTTTTCATTGTTTTTTGTTTTTAGTAATAATACATTTTTGAAGATAAAAACTAATATTTAGAGGAAAAAATTTTATTTGATTCTAGTAAATTTATATTAAGCTAAAATGCATTAATATACAAACGTTTATATATTTTATTTCAATTATTATTAAAAGTATTCGAATGACGAATATTCTGTGATAAAATAAACATCACTGTTTTATAATTTGTTTTATTAATTTATTTTTATTGTCATTTTGTTAATTTTTAACAAAATTTAATGAATTTATATAAGGAAACCGATAATTTTAATTCCGGAATGGGTACATTAGATTGTGTGGACCTCCTTCCACAATGTTTTCACATTTTATTACTACATTTCGTTACAGGTTAAAAGAAAAAAGACAAAAATGACAATCAAACTCACTTGCGAACCTCATATAGCTCACTGCCGGAGGAATTTGAAACAAAATCATATATTATTATATTGGAACATATTCCCCAGCGGAGTTAAAATTACGTTTGTCAATTGCAATAGTATTGTCTATTATTGCAAATTTATAAAAAAATTATCTTTAAAATTCCCTTTTTTCCAGATAAAATGTAAAAAGAATACCTTAAAGTTGGTTTATAGTAGTGTTGAAGCTACAATAAATATTTCAAAATTATGAATGGTTTATAACAGACTTATACGACTATTAAACGTTTATGAATACAGTTTTTTGATTTTTTTCTTATTTACGACTTATAAAGCTGTTTTAAGTTATTATGAATTAGACCGTAATAGTTTATGTGTAAAACCAAACAATATTTTGTTATTTTTTATATTTAAAATTAATTACAGCAAGCAGGAATACAATGTTTTTGTGTGTATGTGTACAAAAAAACAAAAACCCCACAATGGCGGAAGTAAAACTGAATTCAGCAATGAAAAAGTGATGTACTGCCCAGGGACAATGATAGATTTCACGTGCCACAAAAAACGTTTGCATATATCAATTTTCAAATTAAATAATAATTGTTTATGTGTAAAAAAATAATAAAAAACTAAATTCTACTAAAAAAATAATTATACGACGAAGTAAATGATTTTTATTTAACAAAAATTGACAGCCGAGTTAAACACACGCTTTATTTAGGCATAGCGTTGCCAGATTTTTTTTTCAATGTAAAATTAAATTTTTTTTAATTTCACTAATACAATTCAGCATTCTCCCTTATATGTGTAATTTTAAAATAATTCTTGCATTATTTTAATTTTTTTTTTTTTAATTTTTGCCAAATGTGGCTAAAAAATATTTCACATATTTAAATATGTGTGTTATAGTTAAATATGTCGTTACGTCATAACATATTTAACTTTGGAGTCAAATATGTAATAACGTAAGCTGTTACGTCGAAACATATATAACTCAGCATATTGTTTTTAGTGTTTCCTTTGGCGTTGTTGTTTTTATACCCATAACCTTCGTGAGAAGGGTATATATAATATTGTCATTTCGTTTGTAACTTCTACAATATAATCTGTTCGTCAGCAATTAAATGTAAAATTTTTAAAAGTTTTCTTGATATACTTAGGATGCTATACGCTGAAAGTGGGCAATATCCATATATACTAAAAGAAGGGTTTTTATGAGGCTATATATTATTATGGTTTACATATTGTTTATGAAAATAATAATATGTTCGAAATTTACCCCAAAATGTGGTAAAAATGCAGATTTTAATTTAAATAGCAAAATAAATTAAGACAACAACAATATAATACTTATGTTAAATATTGTTGTATTTTGTTTCTATTGTATACAAATTGTTATTGCTTTGCTTTTTATACCCTTCACCATGAGTGACAAGGGTATATACATATAAGGTTGTCATTCCGTTTGTAATTTCTACATTTTTCATTTGCGACCCCACAAGTATACATATTCTGGATCCTTATAGATAGCGAAGTCGATATAGCCATATCCGTCTGTATGTTGAAATCAACGTTTCGTAGCCCCCAAATAACTTATAAACATAATTGATACATCAATATATTGGGAATTCTTCCGGCTCGATAGAAAACAAAGCTTTAGTTTTATGTATGTAAATATGTATTGTTTCCAATTTTATTTTGTTTCTTTGTAAATCTTCATTCACTAACAAAATAGACAGAGTTGTTTTTAATGAGTTCTCATATGAGCAACTCTATCATACGTTAAAACCACACAC
Source organism: Calliphora vomitoria (assembly GCA_942486065.2). NCBI lineage: Eukaryota > Metazoa > Arthropoda > Insecta > Diptera > Calliphoridae > Calliphora > Calliphora vomitoria. The sequence continues at coordinate 57,179,703 of OW818030.2, read as the reverse complement.
GCCCAAAAACAACATTCTACAATGTGAAATGAGATGAAATGAATAAGAATTATAAATCAAACACACGCATGCATAATAAGACAACATTCTAATACTCATATACTATACATTAAAAATCAACAACCATTTCAAACGATGCCTCAAAATTTACAAAAGTGGTCGGAGAATTACGTTGCCCCATGCTGCCAGCGACGTAGTTCATCGGCGTCTTCGGCATCATTGTCGTCATCGTACGCCACACTACGCCGAAGTACCAACCCTGACGACCCTAGGATCGCCCAGCTGAACCGCGATATCAACAGGTTGGTAAATGAGGATAAGCGAAACAAATGGTTGGATCATTTGAAGAACTGCAACCTAAGTTCTGGAGTTGGTAAGTTGTGGTCTACAGTTCGGTCTCTCTCCATACCGATAAAGAAGGACGATAGGATCGCGATTAAGTTTGCAAACACCACTATATCCGAAAAGGTGCGCGCGCGCTTTTTGCCGGCAATTTATTGAGCACCCAGAGAGAGACAAGGCGAAAAGAAGTATTGTCCGCAAACTGCATGATCTTCCAGTCTCGAACACACCACAACTATACACTTCAACTGAAGTTGCAGAAGCCATCAACACAGCAAAGTCTTCAAAGGCAATAGGACCTGACGAAATATCCATGCTGATGCTAAAACACATAGGCAAGCGGGGAGTCGAGTACCTGACAACGGTTTTTAACCTGTCAGTAAGGAGCTTAACAATACCCGATGTCAGGAAAATGGGTCGAGTGATCCCTTTGTTAAAACCTGGGAAAATCGCGAGTGAGGGACAATCGTACAGACCGATTTCCCTCCTGTCACCTGTAGCGAAGACACTCGAAGCTCTTCTCCTGCCCCAGCTGATCTGTCAACTACCAGCAGCTCGTCACCAGCTTGGATTCCGTAAGATCCACAGCACCACCACAGCATTATCAGCCATAGTCACTCAGATCTCACAGGGCTTGAATCAGCAGAGGCCTTGTGAACGGACGATTCTAGTGGCACTTGACCTGTCGAAGGCGTTCGACACTGTCAGTCACGCCACACTCTTCCAGGACATCCTGCAGTCCATAATGCCCAACAACGCGAAGAGATGGATAGTGAACTATCTGAGTGGCAGGCAGTCGTTCGTGGAGTTTAGAGACAAATGCTCAAAACCCCGTAGAGTTAAACAAGGAGTCCCTCAGGGCGGGGTCCTGTCACCGCTCCTGTTTAACTTCTACCTCTCTAACCTCCCAGTGCCACCACAGGGTGTGGAGGACGACTGCACGACTGCACGATTTTGGCGACAGGTCACAACGTTGATGAGCTTTGCGGTTTGGTAAATGGTTATCTCAACGAAATCCACAATTTCTTCACAGCACGTAACCTGCAGCTATCACCAACGAAGTCATCGGCAACACTCTTCACCACCTGGACGAAGGAGTGCAAATAAAACATTGGTTTTATTTAATTATAATTTATATTTTAAAGTTTATTTAAATAAATGAAGCTGAAACGTGTGTGATTGATGTAATTGAAGAATAACTAGTGTGTGTATATTACAAGTCTATGAGAATATTATGGAAATCACGGTAGTATAAAATAGTAGTAACGTGACCACGTAAAACTCAACTTAGGCACCATGGTCGACGGCGTACAAATTCCGACACTGAACCACCCGAAAATCTTGGGTGTCACTTTTGATAGCCTTTTTACCTCCTCAGCACACGCCACTGAAATCACGCATAAACTGCGAAATAGGAACAAGGTCCTCAAGGCACTAACCGGCGGCACTTGGGGTATGGACAAAGAAACCTTGTTAGCAACCTACAAGACGATTGACTGGTCAGTGGATAACTATGCAGCTCCAGTGTGGTCGCCTTCGTTAAATGTGGAGAAATATTCAAGCTGTCAAAATGCAGCCTTAAGGACCGCCACAGGCTGGCTCCAAATCACCCTCGAACAACATCGCACGAGGAAACTAAGGTACTACCGGAGAGAACATAACGACATGCTGACGCAACAGTTCCTTCTGGATGTCACCGGAGGAGTCATCCAAACTTCAACATCACACAGTTGGGGTCTCCCCCGAGGCATGTCAGACAGGACCTTAGAAAATACTAGGAGAGCATACAGAGGTATGTGCAGGATCCATTTGGTAGCAGCACGTATATGACAGCTTTGAACGACATTCATATAGACGCAATCAATTCCGCGGTAGCAGGATACCGTATGAATGTCGTACTTGGAGGTCGCCCACCACCGATAGCAGATGCCGAGAAGATTCTGCCGCGCAAAAGAAGTCATTCTGGCACAACTAAGATCAGGATGGAGCAACAGGCTTAATGCCTTCTGGTTCCGCATAGATCGTCCCGTCCTCAACTTATGCCCAGCATGTGGTCAGGGTCCCCATGACACCCTCCACATTTTCAACTGTCCAGCCAACCCTACTTCACTACATTTCTTGGACTTGATGCAGCAGAACCCCCAGACTAAATATTGTATAATTGTTCTCGCTGCTACAACAACAACAAATATGTAAATAATAATATAATATTCAAAATAGCTATATTACCGATATCAAAATACTGACTTATTTACAAAATGTTTATAAAAAAGAAGAAAATAAATATTGAGGAGAAATGTTCATACAATTCTCTAAATACTAAATACGAATATAACACTCTTACTTGTTCTGGGGGCAAATTCTCGCACTCGTAATCGAAATAAATGTCGAACGCTTATTAGCGTTCGAGCAAAAACTCGTTCGTTATCGAGCACAATCATTATAATTTGGTATACATTTTATTCGATATCGAATAAGAGAATCCCAAAAACAGAAAAAAACTCGCACGTTCGAATAAGTATTCGATCGTGTTCGACTGCGGTAATTAGCCGCCTGGTATGTGTTGTCGAGTATAACAACAATCTGTTTTTGAAATTTGCCAAACACCTCAGAAATCTTTAGTTACGGGTAAAAAATCAGTTTGTCATACCTATGCACCTTTAAGCAAAGCATTAAGTCTTAGTTCCATTTTCGAAATTAAATTAAATTGTCCCTTAACCATTCCGTAAATGAATTCATTATGAATTAATTCCTCTGTATTTCAAATGAAGTAAATTCATTCCTATGTGAATTTATTCCTTATTGAATCATTAAAATGTTCCTTAATTCAAATCCATTACATTTTTCGTTAATTAGATTTTTATCAGAATTAACAAATATTTTATGAATTTTGTTACAAGATAATTACATTATGAATTAATGCAACTATTAATGAATTATTTTTAAATAAAGCCTTTGGATGAAGCTTTATGCAATGAATGGCTAGCTATTTTTAATTTCGAATTTAAATTTTAGTGAATTTAGCTCACATTGAATTAATTCGAAGCTGTGCTTTTAAGCCAGTAGCTTAGTTGAATATCAACTAATTGTTAGTTTCTCAGCAGATTTTGAAAGAAGAAACAGACATATCAAATGGTATATATGTATGTATGCGATTAAAGTAACCTTTAGAAATCTGAGTGTATTTCTCAAGCAAACAGATTTTTTTATTGTACTCGAAAACACCTACCAGGAAAATAGTATCACTTCCAAGGTTTTCTACTTCATTCTTATTTGTATCACTGTGTTATATACGACAAATGAATACATTGAAATATTTTGTATTTTACATAAATTTCAATTTCCTCTCTTTTTTGTATATTTATTTTAACTTCTACAATACAATAAAATTTAAGTGGCAAAATTGTCGGCATGTTAGCGAATTTACAAAAGAAATCGTCAAATCACTAAATTTACTCTTCAAAATTACGTAAAATCGTCACACCTAACACCCTTGCACAGTGGGGCAGAAACAACATTTTTTGGAAATAAATCTGACATGAGCGTAGCCAAGGAGAATTCGAGTTTAAGTTATTAAAATGGACCCTACAAATGCTCCAGGGCGGCGCTATGAGGGCTCAAATTAGGTTACCTTCGACATGTGAAATTTTTAAACACGTGCCATTTTTTTGTTTCCCATCCGATTTCAAAGATTTATATATTTTTGGAAAGCGCTTGGCTAGGTCTTGAAAAAACATATTTTATCTCTTATAATTTCCGAGTTACAGGCATTTCAAAATTTAACTTTTGCCATACCTTGGTCCGCTTTTTTAAAAATATGGGGCTTACTTTTGGACCGAATGGACTCGAATTTCTTTTGCTAGTTAGACAACTAAATTACCAATAACACACAAACGATTTCAGGGCAATATCAATTATGGATCCAAAAATAATTTTTTGAACGAAAAGGAGACATAACTTTTTTTTATTAAAAAAAAAAAAATTTATTTAAGAACATATAACAATTTTATGTGTTTCCGTAAGGTATCTTAACGGAGAACAGTTTGGTATAAAAGACATGTCATGTTTTTTGAAAATGTCGGCTCTACGCCCTTTGGAATTTGACCTATTTTTTTATCAAAAAATCAACTTTGGGCCACATGCTCTAAAATCCCAAAGCTGGAATCAGAAAACGGAAAGCAGCTTTAGAAACCTTGATGTGATCTCTATTTATTCCCAAAGTATTTTCCCAGCTATGAGCAAAATTGTAAAAAATAACATTTTTGGAATTTTCGCTCCAATTTTTAAGAATTGCGGGGTGCCCTTTGACCTTTTGACAAGTGTTATTTAGAATGACTGTTTAAGTACAAATCTATTATTTGCGGTATTATTTTGCTAAGTGTAAATCCTAGTGGTTTACTACTTTAGTTTACACCATTGTTGGAAAACTATTTTCAACGAGTAAACCGTTAACGGTATTTAAACATTGTCACCAACTACTTATAAATAAGTTTATGCTTCACTCGTCTTTTGGAAGCCTTATATAGCACTTCGTGCCTTATATTTGAAAAGAGGTAAATTTTGATTTTTAATAAAGGAAAGAGTATTCTGCTCCTTATTTTTGAATTTACTAATTCTTGTGTTTTTATTTTATTATTTTGGAACGGATATACGCCGAAACAATGACAATTTTAAAAAACGTTGAAAATTTCATTGAGTTTTGTCAATAAATAAAGATTTTATTGCATATTATATATTTACTGAGTTTCTAAAACTAAAAATTGTATCAAAATTATAATAGGATTGCAAATATTAGGAACAATTTGATCCACATTTATTCCAAACTAATTTTTTTTTGTTTAGACAAGTTAATTTTTGGTCTTACAAACAAAATTTCAAGTCAATATCTCAATTAGATTCAAAAATATTCCACTTTAAAACTCCGCTCTACTAAATTATTTCACATTTTCACACTTAAAAATTTGTATAAATTTTTTTAATACTATTTTATTCAGCAACAATTTTTATTAAAAAAAGAACTTTATTTAAGAACATATAACAGTTTTTTATGTTTCTGTAAGGTATCTTTGCGGAGAACATTTTGCTATAAAAGACATGTCCTATTTTTCGATTATGACGGCCTACGCCATTCGGAATTCGACATATTTTTTATCAAAATCCCAAAGCTGGGATCAGAAAATGGAAAGCACCTTTGGAAACCATGATGTGTTTCTCTCCGAAGTATTTTCCCAGTCCCAAAGGAAATGTGGACCCTATGGGTAAAATTGTAAAAAAATACAATTCTTGGAATTTTCGCTCCAATTTTTAGGAATTGCTCTTTGACCTTTTTTATTTAGAATGACAAATTTAAAAAACGCTGAAAATTGTATTGAGTTTTGTGAATAAATAGAGATTTTATTGCATACTAGCTGACCCGGTGCACTTCGCCACCCCAATTGGATGAAAGAAATAGTACTATTAAGTCTCCCTTTGTGAATTAATGCTAATTCAGGATAACATGTCTCTAATTTCATGTTTATTGAATCAATGTAATGTACCATTTAGACCCACATTTTGTATTCCCACTCAACATCATGATTCTGGGTCCATTATTATAGAAAATGCTAAAGAAATGTTCCACTAAAGTCACCTTTTGTGAATTTTGAATTTTTAGGTTTAATTTTATAAAATAGTCAAAAAGTATTTTTAGTTGGAAAAAAGTACCTGTGAGTCACTTACTCGGTCAGGATCATATACCAATCGAAGAATGAAAAAATACTAATAATTTTTGTATCCTGAATGTCATATAGTTGGCTTAGTGACTTTCTTTACTCAGAAGCATATCAGTAAAATAATTTAATATAATAAAAAGTACCATTAGAGGAATAAGTACCAATTTTCCACACTTGAACCACTGTCAAGTTTTAAATCAAAGTAATTTCCTTATTCTAAGTTAAATATTGTATTAGAAAATTCAAAATGTACTATTTGGAGAACGAAAAAATTTTTCTAAGTTTGGTTTAGTTCTCCATTTTTGGTATCATAATACAATTGAGACCCCTATTCATGATTATTTCTTTACTGAGAAGCATATTAGCCTACTATGTACATAAGCTAACTAATTAAATATATTAAAAAAGTACCATTAAAAAAAAGTACCAATTTTCCTTTATCCCCTTGAACAACTGTTAAATTTGAATTTTAAATTTGTATAGTGTTTCCTATATTATCAACTGATTTTGTTTCTATAACACTTAATATTTTATAAATTATCACAAAACCGAACCGAAACCGATCGGTTTTCAATTTGTTAAAACCGAAACCGCGGTTTTGAAATTCTTCGGTTTTTTGGAAACTCTACTATAAATGTATTTAAAAAGTGCTATTATAACAAAGAAAAAGTACCATAAAGTCTCCAATTTAATTTTTACTCACTGAGGAGCATATATTTTATATTTCTAGGTCCATTATTATAGAAAATTCAAAATGTACCATTAGAATAATGAAAAAGCGCCATAATGTTCCCAGTTATAGAATCCTACTCGCTCGAGTCCATATAATATTATGTTCATGTTTCTAAATTTAATTTGATATTTCTAAGTCCATTATTAGAGAAAATTCAAAAAGTACCTTTATAATATAGAAAAAGTACCATAAAGCCCCCACTTGTGGACTCCCAATCGGTCGGGATCATATAAGCTTTATTTCACATTTCTAACTGGTGAAGAAGATACAAAAAGTACTATTCGAATATAGAAAAAGTACCATAATGACTCCCCTTGAATTCTCACTCCCTTATGACCATACATGCTTAATTTCATGTTTCTAAGTCCATTGTTATAGAAAATTTAAAAAGGTACCATTATAATTGTTTAAGTACAAATCTATTATTTGCGGTATTTTTTTTAAGTGTAAATCCAAGTGGTTTACTACTTTAGTTTACATCATTGTTGGTGTTTGGCATCAATACAAGTTTTCCAAAATTGTTATAAAAATAAAAACAAATAAATTTCAAGTTTTAATTTGAGACGAAGATCTCTTTTTATTGCAAATAAATATTACCTCGTAAAAGGAATATGTTGCGTATTTAAATAAGATGCACGTAGTGCTTATGTCGAAGACAATTTGACGAGTGTTAAACTAACAAGCATAATTTGGTGGCAAACAATATTTAAGGCACCGTTAACGGTTTACTCGCTAGAATTTAGTAAAATACTTCCAGCAAAGATGCATAAAAAAGGAAGCAACAATAGATTTTAACGTTGTTAAAAATGGTATAATTACCAAAAGGATGCAACCTAAACATTGCCGGCCACCTTGCAACACTAACGTGTGTTGTAATGTTAATAGCGTAGATATGGTTTTTAGACATATCCATAAACTGAATGGTTTTTAGACAGATCCATCAACTGACCATTAAAGGCATTGTTTTTATAAAGAATATAATAAAATAATACTAGGGTAAATGAGCTTTTTTTTTTTTTTTTTTTTTTTTTTTGATGATAACAGAAATATACAAATCGAATTATAGTTAAAATGTTGAATTCATTTGTGTTTAATTCATATATGATGATGATCAATAGTAATGAAAAGACGAATAATCAAATGACAGCATTAGGTGTTTTAGGAAATCCCGAGTTCGTGAAATACGATTCAAATTGCCTGGTATTAACTGGACTTGTCAGTATCCAGCCGAAAATTGTTCTTTGTGCCAATAATGACCCTAATACGTCTCGTCGAATTTCCGGTAACATAATTCGCGGATACAAATCAGCCCCAATAAGAATATCAACAGGTCGGCTATCGAAAGGATTGGAATCTGCCAAATGAAGATTTGGCAATACTCCTTTAATGTCGGCATTTATAGAAATCGAAGGCAAATTTCCAGATATATCTGACAAAACAAAGGCCGCTGTATTCAGTACTACAGAAGAATCCAAATCAGAGCCGATATTCAGAGAACAAGCCTTTCTCGAAACTGCAGAAACCGTATTATTTACTCCAGAAACTTTAGCATTTGCAGAATGCGTTGGAAGTTTAAACCTTTTCCGTAATCGATTACTAACGAATGAACATTCCGAAGCTGAATCAATAAGAGCTCGTATCGGATATCTATTGCCATTATGTATTATATTTACAGTCGCTGTTCCTAACAGAACAGACTGATTTTGACGTGTATGAAATACTTGTCGATTTTGCGTAATATTTGCAGAAGTAGAAAGTTGTTGATAACTTGGTGTTGAGTTAGTGGGTCGAAGAACCTCAGCAGAACTCTGACCGGAAGAAGACGTGGGCCATTCCACGTTTTAATTTTCTATTGGCTCTTGATGAAGCATAGTGTGGTGTCGATTATCGCAAATTAAACAATTATTATTGCTTTTACAACTGCTGACATGATGTGTCCTTGAAAGACAATTAGAACAATAGTTATTTTCGGTCACAGTTAAATTTCTGTCAGTTATGGGAAGACTCTTAAATCGTCGAAAAGAGCGTAAAAAGTGAGATTGGTTAGGACATAAAATACAAGAAATATTGGAAGAAGTAACATGGTCAGAAGCTACAGAAGATTTCACGTGGTTTGACTTTGTTTCCAAAACGTTACCCTTAAGATTGTTAAGACATTCCAATGTCAGAATTCTTTCCGTCAGAAAGTTATCCAAATCTTGCCAAAGGGAAATAGCCGCCTTGTTCTTAACGCTTTGTTCTCAAAGAGAAACTGTCGATGAAGGCAGTCTTTGGATGCACATAAAGACGATAATTGGGTCCCAATTATCCGTAGGCACTTTATAAATAGATAGGGATGTAAGACAACTATTAATTCCGCGTTTTAAAGTCTTAAGTCCGGCATCGCACCTAAACATTGAATATAGGCTACATATTAGAGTGACAATCAGTTGTATGGAAAAAAATTTGAGTTCAATTTTTGAAGAGTGCCGGGTTGAATATTGTGACACTAGGTCTAAAAGATAAGTACTGAAAATTTGAGCCAAATCGGACAACGATTTCGGGACGCGCATCGAGGTCAAAGGTCAGATATATGTAAAATTTTACTATCTATATGAAATAAATTTGTAAAACTCCTTAACTTTCTGCATTTTTTTACATAAATTTGTATATTTATTTATATTAATGAAAATTACAGTCAAAAAAATATTTTTCAGATTAAACCTATATCTCCTTTGGGTCAAATTGACCCACAAACTGTATTATCGTTAAAATTCGGAAAAAATGCAAATTTTTATTTATTTATTTATTGATTTCAATACATAAAAGCCTTCGTGCCAATTATACATGTATTTTTAGATTAATAACCATGTATTACAATAATAGCATCATTAATTTAAATATAAAATCTAAAACTAAATATATTAGTGTAAAAAAAGGCTCCCCAGCCACACAAACTTTGCTGAAATTGAAAAGTAAAAAATAAATTTTGAATCCTGAAAACCAGATTACAATAAAATTAAATTCAAATATTAACAGAAGAAAGATATTGTAAAACTTTTAATTTATATGTAGAAATGGAAAATGAGAATAATTTAAGATCCGATGGCAATTGATTCCAAATACGACAGATCCTTATTTTAAACGAATGTTCGAAAATTGAAAGATGTATTCGAGGTACTTCAATTTGAACATTCCGAGTAGAACGAATAAAAGAAAATATACCAACAAGATAATTGGGTTGACCAGTTTTCATAATCTTGTAAAAATGTAAAAGTGTACGTAGATGTAAGTAATTAGTAAAATTACAACTTAGAAAAATTGGAATATATTCTGAAACACGGTCATGATCACGCAACTTAAAATCATAAACATACCTAACAATTTTTCTAAGTATACTCTTTAGACAATCAATGAGGCCTAACGTAGTACCAGATACTACCTCTAGGCAGTAATTAAACTGTGACATTAACAAGCCATATGCTAAACGGTATCTAACAAATTTAGGTGTGTAAGCTTTAAAAGAATAAAGTCTTCTTAATGTCAGACATGTTCTTTTAGAAAGCCAATCAATGTGCAAATTAAATTTTAGGCTGGTGTCAATAATAATGCCAAGGCATTTGATAGAGTCTACATTTGCAATAGTCCTGCCACCAATGTAAATTGTAGGATTTAAGAAGTCATGATTTGGCAAATGAAAATTAATGGCTTTTGTTTTATTTAAATTTACACTAAGCTCATTTGAGTTTATCCAATTTAGGATAAAGTTTAAATGATAATTAATTCTAATCTGGAAATTAATTTCCATTAAGCCTGCACTGAAAAGAAGAAAAATATCATCTGCAAAATTTTTCAGTTTTTGTAAAAATTTTGCTACTAAATAATTATTTTTTCAATCGAATCAATAAGAATCGAAATGTGTACGTAATTGTCGTTCTAATAAGATATAAAAGACAAAAATTGGTTAAAAAATGTTAAAGTTATTAAAAATTCCCCAGACCATTAACGTGTCTCAGGCCACTTGAACAAGAAATCTAGGAACAAAATTAACATATTTTAAGAAATATTAAAATAAAAGCTAATTTTTACTTAAAATATATCCGTATTTACATTCCTATGAGTTTTTGTCTTTGTAGAATACCGTTAACCTATTCGCAGGGATGGCCAAAAAAATTAATTTTTTTTAACGGCAGTTTCAAATCTCCATTTTCAAATTTTTAAGAATTTTCTTAAACATCACATTGGGATTTATTGAGATCATAATAGAGAATAAAAGTTTGAAAAAATTATGTCAATACCTCTTACAGTTTTTCCGTACCTACGATTTAAATTTTGTGATTTTCGGGAAAAAATATTTTTTTCGCCATATTTTGGCGAATGAGAGCAATTTCCTTACCGTTACGAATTTTAAGTAAAACCTATACAGAATCTTATAGTTCAGATAATTTTTAATATACTCTGAAAGCTTTGCTGAAATCGGACAACTTTAACCCTTAAACCGTGAAGGTCAAAGGTAAAATTTTTCAATATTTGGAATTTCTAATGTAAAGATAGCCGTATATGTATATTTGTTATTGTAATGTACAGATGTAAATCTGTAAACAAAAAATGTACAAAAGAAAATGTAAGAAATACTAATTCTGACAATGACTGCTCTAATTATTGTCCGTATAAACAAATTAAGTTTTAAACAAAAGAAATAAATTGTTTAAGTACAAATCTATTATTTGCGGTATTATTTTGCTAAGTGTAAATCCTAGTGATTTACTACTTTAGTTTACACCATTGTTGGAAAACTATTTTCAACGAGTAAACCGTTAACGGTATTAAAACATTGTTTGTCACCAACTACTTAGAAATAAGTTTATGCTTCACTCGTCTTTTGGAAGCCTTATATAGCACTTCGTGCCTTATATTTGAAAAGAGGTAAATCTTGATTTTTAATAAAGGAAAGAGTATTCTGCTCCTTATTTTTGAATTTACCAATTTACTAATTCTTGTGTTTTTATTTTATTATTTTGGAACGGATATACGCCGAAACATTGGTCCTTCTCCCACGGATAAAACACTGAGAATTTCATCCTCCAACCAAAAAAAGGAAGTCTCCTTGCCAAGGAATTTTTGTCCCCTTTTGTTTGGATTTTATAGAACCAGCTTTCAAAAAAATAAGGTTAGTAAATTGATATAAAGTGATAGTGTACAAAATAAAGAAAGTACATAAGCATACATAAATTTGTGGGTGTGCGTTTGTGAAAAAAAAGAAGAAAGAAAACAACAATTGGTTATTGCCAAAATAAAAAAAGGAATTTTATATTACTGTGAATTAATTACATTTATTGTGCATTGATTCATCATAAAGTGTATTAAATATATCCTAGTGTGAATTATATTTATACAGTACTTTTTTGACATTTGCGATCGGTACCATTTAATCAAGGCTGAGTTTTGTTTACATGGACGGACAGCCATAATTAATAATTAAAATTATCGTAAATTTACAAAGTAAATTAAATATACAAAATAACTACCCGCAGTTAAGAAAAAAAAAAGAAAAACTAATAAAATTTATTATTCCTTAGAGAATATTAGTTTGTTGCACTTTACAGTGATTTTGCTGAATTTTATTCATATTATTTCGTGCGTCGGTAATTGCTTTGTGATATTCATTTCTTCTTCTTCCTCCTTTTACTAATACCTCGATAGTCACTCAACGGTCGGTCGATTTGACTATTACGATTTTTTATTACAAAGTTTATATAAATTTGCATTTTTTTTGTAAATTTTAAAAATCGTTTCATAGTTTGTTTACTTATTTACTGACATTTTATTTGAGAATTTTAAGATGCCATTGACACCTCTTAAACGTTTTATAATATTGAGAGATTATGTTATTTGGTACAAAGACCTGATGATGAGGCAAGAGAGCTTGTATCTAAATGTCCGTTAACTAATGCAGGGTTCGATATCGCGTGGAAAAATTTAAGGGATGTTTACGAAAATCCATGAATGTTAGTTAACAATCATTTGAAGTGTTTGTTTGGTTTGAATACGGTAGATAAAGAGACTAGTTCGTCATTAAGAAAGTTACAGCGCGGAATTAATGGCTTCTTAACGGCTATGTCAGTTTATGAGATTTCCACTCAGAATTGGGATCCAATTATAGTTTTTATTTGTATTCAGCGACTACCCTCTCAGACAGTTACACTTTGGGAACAAAGTATTAAGGATAAAACTGCCTTATCTTTATGGAAAGATTTGGACATGTTTTAAACCGAAAGAATTCAAACTTTAGATTGCATTCGCGATCTGACATGTTCCGAAACTGACAAGAAAAGCAATGAACGGAAGGTAAAGGCTCATGTTTTAAATACAAGTATATCGAATACTTGTATTTTATTTAATAACCACGGCCATTTATTACGTTTTTGTCGTCAGTTTAAAGGAATGTCCGTTTCTGAGAGATTTTCTACAGTAAAGAAGTTTCATTGCTGCGTTAATTGTCTTGCGAGAACACATGAAGTTAAAGATTGTAAGAGTGAACATAGTTGTTTTATTTGTAAAAAAAGACACCATTCCCTACTTCATCGTGAAACGGTAGCAAATAATTCTCCACCATCGTCCCCAGTAAATAATACTACATCGATACCAGTTGTTCGATTCACTGAATTGACATTACAGAGGCCAACTACTTCTGCAGCCGCTCTATCTAATGTAAATCGCCAAGTCTTTCATTTATCACAGAATTCGTCTGTGTTATTAGGAACTGCTAGGGTTTCCATTATTTGCAATGATACCACGTATCCGGCAAGGCCCTTAATCGACCCAGCTTCAGAAGCATCTTTCATTTCGGAACATTTGCGAAATCAACTGCGACTTCCGTCACATTCTACGAATGTAACGATTTCCGGTGTTCATAAAGAAGCTTCTACTACTTCGAGAACGATTTGTAATATTCGCGTTGGTTCTCCTTTAGACAGAAGTATTGATTTGAAGACTTCTGCTATCGTTTTACCTTCAATATCTTGTAATTTGCCTTCATTTAATTGTACTTCGGATATAAGTAGTGAATTACCTAATTGCAATTAGCAGATCGTAATTTTTATCAAAGCAGGCCAGTTGATATTTTACTCGGTGCCGATTTATACCCGCATCTAATACTTGGCGAAGTTCGGAAAAATGTTATTGGAAATTTAATGGCTTAGAAAACTGTATTTGGGTGGGTTCTGACGGGACCTATTGATGTTTCGCGAAAAGAGTCTGTTAATGTTTTTTCAACAACGATCGCCCTTTCCGAGGAAGAAAATTTGAACAGAAATCTTTTGATGCAATTTGAAGAATTATACACTATGATGGCTAGAATCGAGGCATTTCTAAATTCATGACCATTATGCCGTATGTTTGATAGTCACAACGTCACAACGCACATCAAACCGTGTCGTTAATGGACCAATAACCAAACTTGTTGTTTTGTATACTTAATTTATCACTTTTATATCAATTTATTTTTACTAACCTTTCTTTTTACTAGAAAATGGACGCTGCTAATTTAAATAACGATCTCTTTGATCGTAACAGGAGTCCTTAATGGCTCAATCGTCGAATTAATTTCATCAGGAGTCCTTAATGGCTCAATCGTCGAATTAATTTCATCAGGAGTCCTTAATGGCTCAATCGTCGAATTAATTTCCTCAGGAGTCCTTAATGGCTCAAATTATTTATTATTTAATTACAACACCCTTATGTGTTGCAAGGTGGCCGGCAATGTTTAAGTACAAATCTATTATTTGCGGTATTTTTTTTAAGTGTAAATCCTAGTGGTTTACTACTTTAGTTTACATCATTGTTGGAAAACTATTTTCATCGAGTAAACCGTTAACGGTATTAAACATTGTTTGTCACCAACTACTTATAAATAAGTTTATGCTTCACTCATCTTTTGGAAGCCTTATATAGCACTTCGTGCCTTATATTTGAAAAGAGATAAATCTTGATTGTCAATAAAGGAAAGAGTATTCTGCTCCTTATTTTTGAATTTACCAATTCTTGTGTTTTTATTTTATTATTTTGGAACGGATATACGCCGAAACAATAATGAAGAAAATGTAGCATGAAGTATCCCCTTGATTTTTCACTTACTTAGTACCATATACGCTTAATTTCATATTTATATGTAAATTATTACAGAAAATTCAAAAAGTACCATCAGAATACATAAAAGTACCAAACGCCAGCCACTTGTGGATTCCCACTTACTCGGGTCCATATAAGCTTTATTTCATGTTTCTAGGTTCATTGGTGAAGAAATTACAAAAAGTACCATTCGAATAAAGAAAAAGTACCAAAAAGTCTCCCCCTATAATTTTAACTCACTTAGGATCATATATGGTTAATTTCATGTTTCTAATGCCCAGTTTTTGACTTCGTATTTAAATACGTATTTAGTTAATTTTTACTTAAATTGAAATGGTATTTAAATACAGTTTGAGTTTTTCAGTGCAATATAATTTTTCTTATTTAAATAAGATAAAAGTGTGGTAGCACTACTAAATATCCAAAAATTATCGATAGTTTTGTATAAAACAGCTGTTCAAGCAAAACAAAAATTGATACATTTTGCCAAATAATAAAAAAAAGAAGGATATTAAACAATAAAATATTTGTAGGAAAACGCACAAAAGATGCCCCAATTTCACCGCATCGGAAGTGTAGTTTTTGTTAGATGCCGTAAAAAAATACAGCGATACAATAGAGTGAAAAAAAAAAACAGACAACAAAAGACAGCTGTTGAAAACATATGGTAGTTTATGAAACTTAAATAGAATTTAAATGGCCAACGTTGGCCATTTAAGTATCATTTAAAAAAGCACTGAGAAACTCATTTTCCTATTTAAATAGAACTTAAATATAATTAATATTTAAATACGAAGTCAAAAACTGGCTCTAAGTCCATTGTTATAGAAAATTCAAAAAAGTACCAAAAGGCAGCCACTTGTGGTGAAGAAATTACAAAAAGTACCATTCGAATAAAGAAAAAGTACCAAAAAGTCTCCCACTACAATTCTCACTCACATAGGACCATATATTCTTAATTTTATGTCCCTAAGGCCAATGCTATAGAAAATTCAAAAAAGTACCATTAGTATAAAGAAAAATTACCATGAAGTGTTCGCTTGAATTTTCACTCATTTCGTATTTCTATGTCCATTATTACAAAAAAATCAAAAAGTACCATTAGAATATAGAAAAAGAACAAAAAACCCCCACTTGTGGTTTCCCACTCATTCGGGTCCATATAACCTTTATTTCATGTTTATACGTTCATTGGTGAACACCCCTCAAGTTTGAAATTTAAAAATGTTCCATTTTGCCAAAATTGTTTAGACATGCCTCAACGATTAAAATCTGTGTTAATGTGCTCCAGAAAAATAAGTTTTAAAAAAAGTACCAAACTTTTTACCCGGATTTGGACAAATATACAGCTTGGCAGTCAAGTTCCAAATAACACTCTGTTTTTTTTAATGAATCCAGGAACCAATGGTTAAAATTTATCAAAATTGGCTTAAAATGTTAAATGAAATGTATTTTTCAGTTTTTACCCCCTTTTTGGTACCTTTTTTATCCCCATTGCGGTGTTAAAATTTTATTCAAATAAATTTCTGTATCGTGGTGGGAGCTTAAGATAAAATATTTATATGTCTATATCAAATTGTAGAAAAACGTAGTTTATGAAAACAGTACCAAAAATAAACACACCACCCCTTAAGGGGTGGAATTTCCAAAAAGTACCAAACTTTATAAGTTTTTTGATAAGTAAAGAATTCGATTTAAAATTTGTTTTTATGTTTATTTGTTTAAAAGATACATAGGGTGCCAAAAAACTACCAAAATGGAGTTTTTATCCTTTTTCTCCCCTAAAAGGTTCGAATTTCGAAAAAGTACGAAACACCTGTCAGCTTATTTTTTAAATGGAGTAACATGCAATTTTAAGTTTTTTTGTATCTTTATTAGTGTTGAAGAAATAAGGTTTTTTACCCCCTAAACGTTCGAATTTCCAAAAATCCCTTCTTATCGGATAGTTTTGGGGAGGGAGGAACTCACAGTTAAAATTTCATGATTCTAGCTTCAGTCGTTTGGGCTGTGCGATGATGAATCAGTCAGTCAGTCAGTAACGTTACTCTTTTATATATATAGATTACATATTTACTGAGTTTCTAAAACTAAAAATTGTAGTTAGGAGCAAAGTATAACAAGTAGTTCAACTCTTTGACTCTAAACAGTTGTACCTAACTCTAAACAGGTGTTAGTGAAAAAGTACCTAAATATGTGTTAGTAACACAAATGTATATGTGTTGGTGCCTTTTTAATTTTCACCAGACCTACAGAGTTTTACAAAATTGTGGTAAGTTTCAATTTGTTTGATTTCCAATACCAAAAATTTAAACTCTGTTCTATAATTTAAATTCTACCACAAATAAAAATAAGTGTCAAAAATTAAAAAAAAAAAATGTTTCATTTGTTCATAATTTGTTTTTGGAAATAAAATTGTGTTGCGTAGTGTTCAAAAAATTCATAAAATATTGTATAGAAGTGTAAAAACGTGGTTGGTCCTTTATTTAGTCGCTAAAACCAAGTTAAAATTTCAAATGTTTAATTCTCTCACAAGGGTGTTGAATTCACATGTAATATTGAAAAATAGAGAGTCGGAGTACTTGGTATACTTTGCCCTACAAGAAATAGACTAACACATTTGCACAAATTTTATATTCGACCGAACATATGACTGGCATTGTTGATGGAAATATCCATCATCGTTGACCAATGTATGTTGCAGAGTTGCATTTTTGACATTTTTTGATGTTAAAAAGTAAATCCCCGAAAAGTATTCATTTATTTGTGTGTCGTGCGCATAGTTGAAGAGTTTTGAAAAGTTAAATATATAAATATATTTAACTTTTTATTATATAAATATATTTAACTTTTTAACACAATTTAACACAATTAACTCAATAAGTTTTGTTATATGTACAATGAGTTTTGTTTGGTATAATTTGTGACTTTTGTAGTCTCCAATTTAGTTTATTGTTTTTTTTTTTTTTTCTCAACCATATTTTACTAAATCTTATGGTATTTTTCTATCTATCGTTTAATATTTAGCATTTATTCTTACTTTAATTTTGTTGGCAACACACTTGTGGGGTTTTGTTTTTTGTAGTTTAAATTTCTTTATTATTTATTAATTTAATTGGTTTTTGGCTGATCACATTACTATTAGTTAATTTTTAAATTATTTATAAATTTTTATAATTTTATTATTATTATTTGTTATGTATAATCAAATTGTGAGTAGTTTATTGGAACCGATTATAACCAATTGGCTAGGATTCTGTAACTGAATGAATAAAATAAATAAAATTGCGATTAGTTATTGTAAATACAAAGTGCAAAAAATTATTATTTTCGAAAGAGGGATTGGGTAAGTTGGCAAAATATTTCACAACAATAGACACACAGATATAACTTTATTTTTTTATTAATTACAGCACATTTGACTCAAGACCTGTTTCAGATCGATGTTACGCCCTCAGAAGATTTCTGTGACAAAATACCAGGTATTAAAGACGAGAAAGAATAGATTTCTAATGATCTGTGTCAGCCGCTTCTCAGGCTACTTTCGAGAATATTGAATCTGGCAACTCAGTAACAAAGCTGAATAGAAGAAAACAGAAGTTAGTTCCCCGTGTTGTTTTCGCCGCTGCAGCTGTGGATAATTTGTCTTCTGTTTAAATGTAATTATTCAATGTACAAAAATTATAAGTTTAAATAAAAAAATAGTTTGGTCAAACAGATTGTGACCAACAACAAAACATTTTCTTAGAAGCAGCGCAGCAGCAGCGTATTTGAAATTTTAACGTTCAAAAACACAACGCAATTAGTTTTGCACGAGCAAGATAATTTTCTGTTTATGAATTCTAACGATTACAATTTGAGAAGTAAAAAAACTGTTCTCCATAAGGAAAGTTCTTCAAGTAGCGACGGAACTGAATTTTTTGAGACATCAAATATTACTATGGCTGAAATGAACAACATTGTTGCTCAAATGGAGGAACTTCAACGAGAAGTAAATTTGTTACGAAAACAGCGGGGACTCACGAACGATACGTCAAGATCAAATCTTCAAAAGGTCCATATTCCCAAGTTTAACAAGCATAATCCTCACTTATGGTTTGCTCAGATCGAAAGATCATTTTCTTTATGCAACGTTACTTCGAATACTGATAAAATTGATTTTGTGTCTGTTCATCTAGAAGACGATATACTTCTATTTCTCTGCGAGTGAGAAATTTAACACTTTAAAGGAAAGATTGGTATCAAAATTTGCTGAGTCGCCCGAATCAAATCTGCGACGTTTATTACAAGGCGTTGAAACTGTAGGTATGAAACCAACCGAAGTTTTGGCACACATGAAGCGTCTTGCACCTGGTAAAGGTAATGAGACAATTATTCGCACACTTTTTCTTGGCCAAATGCCCGATTCGATCCGACCACTTTTAAGTATTTGGGAAGAAATTTTATCCGCCGCAAAAACGGCGGTGAATGCTGTGTCACACAATACTTCTCGAAATGAAACACAATTGTCAGTGGAAGCTATTAACCCTTCAATGTCCGAACTTGCTCAGGCAATTACAATTTTGTCAAATAAGCATGATAAATTGCAAATACAATCGAGTTAGAATAATCCACGTCGTAATCGATCTAGATTTCGAAACCGTTCACAATCGGACCAGAATTCAACAGAATCTCAACTTTGCTGGTATCATCAAAAATTTGGAAACAATGCTCAACATTGTAAACCAAATTGCCCCCGCTACAACACCAATACGGAAAACTAATTGGACTGTCGCCAGTCAGTACAGTTGGCGGCAGCGACGGTAATGATAAAATAGTTTTGGAAAATCGGTTACATATTTTTGACAACATATCGCAATCTAAGTTTTTAATTGATTCTGGATCGGTGGTCTCCGTAGTACCCCCATCATTAATAAAGACGAGACTTTTTCCATCGGATGTAAAACTTTTGGCAGCTAATTATAGTGAAATTACAACATATGGGCATGGCGTTTTCAGGCTGGACCTAGGTTTGCGCCGTGAATTAAAATGGTTGTTTATAATTGCTGATGTGCAATGACCCATAATAGGTGCTAATTTTTTAATACATTACAATTTGCTTGTCGATCTAAAGGGAAAACGACTGATAGATGGTACAACCGAACTTTTTAGTAATGGCGAAATCCGTAAAACCAAGGATTTTAGTATATCTACCATATCATCAAATACACCGTTTTCAAATTTACTCCAAGAGTATATTAATATTACAAACACAACATTAACCCGCACGACCGCAGTAGATGCAAATGTTATACACCACATTGAAACCACTGGTAAACCTATAGCGGATAAACCTCGCCGGTTATCGGGAGATAAGTTAACAGCCGCAAAAGCTGAAATTGATTTTTTATTGGACCAAGGTATTTGCCGACTTTCTAAGAGCCAGTGGGCTAGTCCCATACATATGGTGGCCAAAAAGACAGGTGGATGGCGCGCATGCGGTGACTATCGTAAACTGAATGCTCAACAGTTCCGGATAGATATCCTATCGCTAATATCAACGATATTGCCGGAAAATTGCATGGTAAGTAAATTTTTACCACACTTGATCTCACTAGAGCATACTATCAAATTGCTATGGCCGACGAGGACATTGCGAAAACTGCATTATGTACCCCTTTTGGATTGATAGAATTTTTATACATGCCTTTTGGCCTTCGAAACGCCACACAAACTTTCCAAAGGTTCATGGACTCTGTTCTAAGAGGTTTTGATTTTATTTACTGCTACATCGATGACATTATTATAATGTCGGAATCAGTTGAGGAGCATCATCGTCACTTACGATTGGTTTTTAATTGTCTTCGTCAACATGGTTTAACAATTAATGTTAAAAAATGTAACTTTGGCGTAACAGAAGTA
Organism: Calliphora vomitoria; assembly: GCA_942486065.2. Classification (NCBI taxonomy): domain Eukaryota; kingdom Metazoa; phylum Arthropoda; class Insecta; order Diptera; family Calliphoridae; genus Calliphora; species Calliphora vomitoria. Next base: position 57,158,910 of record OW818030.2, on the reverse strand, counting down.
CAGTTATTGGGTTATACCATCAATACCATCACTGCTATTGAGAATTACAAGAAACCGGAGACTATTTGCGAACTACGTCGATTTCTAGGTGTCATCAACTACTATCGACGTTGGATGCAGCACAACTACAAGCTCCGCTTAATAATTTTCTTACAAATTCTAAGAAGAATGATAAGAGGAAGATTCCATGGAGCCCAGAAGCTGAAAATGCGTTTGACGCTTGTAAGAAGAGCATTAGTGAAGCTACAATGCTAGCGCACCCTGCCCCAAACTCAAAATTAATACTAGTTACGGATGCTTCAAATACGGCAATCGGAGCTGTACTTGAACAGAAAGATGGTGAACACTGGAAGCCGCTGGGTTTTATCTCGAGGAAATTGTCAAAGGCGGAAAATAACTACAGCACTTATGATAAGGAACTACTTGCAATTTATGACGCAGTAAGATGTTTTCGACATATGTTGGAAGCACGTCATTTTGTCATAAAAACTGACCACAAACCACTGATCTACTCGTTTTCCCAAAAACCGGAAAAGGCGTCCCCTCGTCAATTGAGGCATAGGAAGCAGACGAGGAATTGAAAACCTTGCTTGAAGGAATCAACTTGTTAAAACTTCAAATTGTCCATTTTGACAACTCAACTATATTTTGTGGCTACGTTCGTCCATACGTTCCAGAAAAACTGCGACAACATATTTTTAACTCAATACACAATCTTTCACATCCTAGTGGTAAACCTACTCTTCAACAAATCCGTAAAAAGTACGTATGGCCCGGAATGAAAAAACAAATTATGAATTGGTGCCGAAATTGTATGCATTGCCAAAGAGCGAAAATCGCCAAACATAATCGTTTTACACCTAGTGATAATGCCACACGTTCAAGGTTTCAGATATTGTCTCACCATGATTGACCGGTTTTCAAGATGGCCAAACGCAGTCCCCCTCAAGGACATCACAGCTCAAACAGTTGCAACAGCGTTTTTGAATCATTGGATATCCCGTTTTGGTTGCCCAAAGACTATAACAACGGATCAATGAACCCAATTTGAATCCGCTCTTTTCAAATCATTGGCTAATTTTACTGGTTCGAAACGCTCTAGAACTACTGCCTACTATCCACAATCAAACGGTATGATAGAGAGATGGCACAGATCGTTTAAGGCAGCTCTCATGTGTCACCCTGACACATCTTGTGTTGACATACTGCCTACGGTCTTACTTGGTCTCAGAGCACCCCTCAAGGATGATCTTCAAGGTTCTCCTTCGGACTTACTTTATGGAGGTCCGTTACGCCTCACAAATGAATTGTTTGATAATTCTGTAAACTCTACTGATTCCGTTGAATTTCTAAGGAAACCTACGTCTCATCACAACAAGAACAAAATCTTCGTTATGAAGAATCTTAATGATTGTACACATGTGTTTCTTCGCACGGATGCAGTTCGGCAACCACTTGAAGCTCCTTATACTGGTCCATACGAAGTCATTCAACGTTTATCCGATCGTTTATTCACTATTAGAATCAAAGACAAGGATTTCAATGTTAATGCTGAACGTCTCAAACCAGTTTTCAACAATGACGATACTCAACATGTTAATTTGCAACAACAAGATTTAACAACGAATTCGCTCCCAGCAGTTCCTGAATTGGTCACTGGTGAGGCTACTTTCGAGAATATTGAGTCTGGCAACTCAGTAACAAAGCTGAATAGAAGAAAACAGAAATTAGTTCCCCGTGTTGTTTTCGCCGCTACAGCTGTGGATAATTTGTCTTCTGTTTAAATTTAATTATTCAATGTACAAACATTATAAGTTTAAATAAAAAATAGTTTGGTAATAAAATAACTTATTTTATTCACACAACAACTATAGATCTTAGTGTATATGATACTCAAACATTGGGCCTGCCGGTATTTAAGGTGCATGATAGCAAAAGACACAGAACTACGAAAGCAAAGTAAGTTGATTAATGAATTAAAAATTAAATCTATATAAATATATGTTTTTGTAAGTTTGTTTGTTTGTTTGAGCATCACGCCTAAACGACTGAATCGATTTAATTGATATTTGGAACACAGATAGATCCTTACTTGGAAGCGTCAATAGGCTATAACTTTTTGCAATACTTGGACCAAAAAGGGATAAACAGGGGGAAAACCGGTAAAATTGGTACCTTTAGTTCTTAAGCATAAATACTAAACGGCTGAAGCGATTTTATTGAAATTTCGAACATAGATAGAAGCATCAATACTTTGTTCACTACTTGGACTATAAAGGGATAAAGTGGGGAAAAACGGAAAAAATTGGTACATTTGGTTTTTAAACATTAAATATTTATTTAAAACGAAAACATGTTTAATTTAGCTCACATTAGTCACAAAAAAATGTATTTGGAAAGTACCTGTTCAAAAGTGTGTTTATTCATATTTATGTCTGTTTATTCGTACCTTATGGAAGGCTAAACCACTGGTCCTATCCTGTTGAAATTTACCATATATTCCTCTATATTTAAAACGATCAATAGATTGTTTTTTATTTTGAAATTTTAAGTAGGAGTGGCACCTCCTAACAAAGTTAATAGTTATTATGGAATATCTGGTAAACTATCATTGCGAAAGTTGCAAAACTTCGCGAGATTTTCTTCAGTACCATTGTGCACTGCTTGCCTCAAAATTGGCGAGATTGTATAAATGGGCATGGCACCTCCCATACAATATAAATTGTTTATTTCTAATATGTGAAGAACTATAATTGCAAAAGTATTTTTAAACTTTGAACACATTAATATCTTATCACTATACGGAGTTTGGCTAAAAATGGGCGGGATTGTATTGGGCATGGCACCTATCAAACAATTTAAAAGTATTTAAACTGTGTATGAATTAATTTCTCATCACTGTACGCAGTTTAGCTAAAAATGGCTGGGATAGGAACAGTGGGTATAGGCCCTTCCATACAAAGTACTTACTCAATTTTGAATATCTGGATAACTAAAATTGCAAGATTCTTCAAACTTTGTCCGAAACATCTTTTTATAATTTTACGTAATGTGCCTGTGACATACATGAAAAAAAAGAAATTCATAATTTGAATGAATTTTGTAATAAATCGAACATGACTTTTTTTTCCAAACTTTTTTCATTCGGAACATGTGTTCATAAATATTATAAAATCGTACATGACGCAATTTGTTTGCTTCTTTTGCATAAATGTGTTGATATTTTATAACAAATTGAATTACAATTCCATTACATAATGGCTTAGTTCAAATATGTTTGTAAAATAGCCCTATAATGACCAAATATTCAAGATAAAGCAACCAAATCTGAAACGTAAAAAATATCATTAAACATAATTTAGCATCCATTAACATTAAAGATTTCATCTGCTTCAAAAACATAAATTTTAAGCAACATAAAAATATAAATGAAAATTGAAACATTTTTTTTTCAAGCCTTCTATATTTTATTTTAAAACAAAAAAATATGAACAAAATCATACTATTTAAGAAATTATTTATAAATGTCAAATCATACTATTTATGTTGAAACTTTTTTCTGTGTAGAACTGGACATATTATCGAATATCTGATGAACTGTATTAGAGAAATTCCTAGAACTTTGAAGCATTTATTTCGTTACCAGAGTTACATAGTTGGCTGATAATGTGCTGGATCGTATGGTGAACGTTAACAATAATTAGTACCACTGTACGAAGTTTAGCAAAAAATGGGCGAGATCTAAACAGAGGGTGTACAAAGAAAATTGTAATTTCGAGAGTCTTTTAGCTCTGTCTGAACCACTTTCTTTTATTTTTAGGATGTGGTGGGATCGGCTTTTCATATAAAAAAAATAACAAAAAAATAGTTCAAGGGACTTGTCACATCCCATACAAAGTAAATATTTACTTTCGATTATCTGGAGAACTCTAATAATGCAATTCTCAATACTTTAAATATTTTTTTTACTACGACAGGGGTAGCGAAGCGCACCGGGTCAAGCTAGTAGTACATAATTTTAAAAAATTAGTTACTCCCTTAACAGAAAATTCGAGCCACCTCATCCGGGCATAAGTTACAATCCCTCTTCAAATTTTAAATGTTTTTCAAAAGCAGTTTTAATAGTTATTTTATATTTAATTGTATTAGTTTTATTTAATTTATTTAATATAAAGAAATAAATTGAAATTAATCCTGTTTTATTTCAACTGATATGTCCGTCAACAGTGACGAATATATCCATCAAGTTTGATTAGTCAACTATGTGAGGACTCGATTATCCGTGATTCGATTAACCGGCAACATCAATTATCCGGGAAAGAAAAAGAAAATGTTTTGGATGGATTTTAATTTTTTTGCATCGATTAACCGTAATGACCTCTATTATCCGGGATTGTAATTTTTGAACAATCTAACACAATGTGAATAAAACAAAAAAGGGGAATTCCCTAAATCGATTTGTAAGGCTAACATTTTTTGACATTGTGCCATCGATTTTTCGATAGCTTTTGGCATGAGGATTGTTAAACATTATAAAAAACAAAGTGATTTTTTGCATTGGAAACCGAAAAACTTTAAAAACTGCTGAAGAACGAAAAGTAGATTTAACAGTTTATGAATGTTTCCGGAAGGAACGATTTAAAGGAACTCCAATTTATGGAGTCTTAATTATTCCACTCAAAATTTAAGAAAACACGGCATTGTATTCACAAACTTAATGCTGCAGGAGAAAAATATTCAGCCGATTAGCTGCCACAATTTTTGTGAAAAAATAAAATGAATTAAAATCAATGAAAAAAACTCACCAATGAGATAATGGAGAATGGAAAGTGTTTACTTGAGAGAAGTTTGGCTTGCCATAATGAAAATTTCATAGAATGACACAAGGTCTCAAAGGAGAGACTAACCTCATTAGTTTGCTTTAATGCTGCTGGTACACACAAGTGCAAAGTATTATTGGCATTATTGGAAAGAGCTTCGAAAAATGTTCATGAGAATAGTTTAAAAATAACTTAGTACCAGAAGTGACTGAGAACTTTAAGAAAATCGGTCTAAAAGATGATAGTAAAATCATTCTAACATTGGACAACATCCAGACGTGCTGGATTTCAATGCTGAAAACTTTATTGTGAAATTTTTTCCACCAAATTGGACGACTTTGATCCAACCGATGGATCAGTATGCAATATGGAGCTTTAAATGTCATTATCGAAAAACTGTCATCATTAAAAAACTACTAAAACTTGGTACTCAATTAACCGGGAAAATTGATTATCCAGAATGCTCACGGTCCCGACCATTACGGATAATCGAGGTCTCACTGTAGTTGACTAATATTTATATCATCGTTGACTTTTAAACAACATTAGAGTAAGCAGCTCAGATATATATTCAATGGATGAGAAAATGTATAAATTAGAGAAGGATGCGAAATCACATTTATTCAAAAGTTTCCATAACCTTTTTCATATTGGCGTTAAGAAAATGATAGAAACTTTGTTCTACGTGAAGATGGATATTTCTATCAACAATGCCAGTCATATGACCGGTAAAATGACCGTCACTGTTATTGTGAGCGTGTGAGCTCAGAGAAATGTAAACAAATGAAATGTCTTTAATTTTTGATAAAATAACGTTTTATTACAAATTATTACTTAAACACATATTATTCTATATTTTTTTTAAACACTTTTAGCACACTTTCACTGTTAAAAAGTTTATATTTCTGAAATGTATTGAAAATTCATACATTTGTATTGAAAATTCATCTATCTATAAATATATAAATGTCTTTGTAAGTTTGTTTGTTTATTTGTTTGTTTGTTTGTTTGTTTGTTTGAGCATCACGCCTAAACGGCTGAACCGATTTTATTGAAATTTGGAACGTAGATAGATCCTTACTTGGAAGCGTCAATAGGCTTAAAATTTTTTCAATACTTGGACCAGAAAGGGATAAAAAGGGGGAAAAACGGGTAAAATTGGTACCTTTAGTTTTTAAACAATAATTACTAAACGGCTGAACCGATTTTTACATCGACAGGGGTAGCGAAGCGCACCGGGTCAAGCTAGTACAAAATAAAATTTAGAACATATTTATAAAACTCTGTTGCCTGTAGAAAATTTAAAAGGTACCAACACATGTGTAATTTTGTTACTCACACATGTTTAGAGTTAGTTACTTTTTTACTAACACAAACATAGAGTTAGGTACTGTTGTCAAAGAGTCGGACTACTTGTTATACTTTGGTTAGGAGCATGACAACAATATAAGGTACACTCATTAGAATGTGGCAACCCACAAGTATTACTTATAGATGCATTATTGCATTTGCATACACAAATTAGCATCACTGCTAGTATGAATGACATGCATACATGTATAGATTTTGATCGTTCTCATTCTTTGCTTATTCGTCGCCATGTGCACATTAAAACATTACTTAAACAATTTTTAAACCTTAAATTAATTTTTTATATTCAATAAATGAAAATTTAATTAAATTGGGAACGTGTTTCATTTAAATCGAGAAACCCCCAAATTGGTGACCCCGACGTGATACAAAGGAATTTCGCACAACTTTTCCAAATGCCAAACGACGACGCAACAAGTAACCAGGCAATGGCGCCTAATACGAACGAAACATCGATACAACGAGTGTCAGTAAAGGTTCCGCCATTTTGGCCCGAACGGCCAGAAATATGGTTCGCTCAAGTGGAGGCGCAATTCGATATGTGGAAACATCGTGCGAGACCTTTCGAAGTTTAACACCATCGTTGCAGCGATAGAGTCCAACGTGTTAGCACAAATTTCTGACGGTGTGTTACAGCCACCCGATTCTGGAAAATACGATAACCTCAAAAAGTTCATTATGGAATGTTTCAGTGACAGCGAACAAAAGAAAACACAGAAACTTCTTTCTGACATGGAACTTGGTGATCGCCAACCAAGCCAGCTACTCAACGAGTTACGCGACTTGTCCAAGGACAAAGTTAGCGAAGATTTTTTAAAATCTTTGTTGCTCCAACGGCTACCGCCAAACGTAAGAACCATTTTGTAAGCTTCAGATGCCAAATTGGTGGAGCTGGCCAAACTTGCCGACAAGGTCATCTCCGAAATGAATCAACGTATGTCACGGCTTGAAAAATTGCTCAACACGAAACGTACACGATCATCTAGCCGAGTACGCCATAACAGCCAGTCGAATGCAACACCAATCCCACCTTCATCAGAGATATACTGGTATCATCAAAAATACGGCAACAAGGCTCAAAAATGCCGCTTACCATGTAAGTTAAACAAACAAAAAAACTAACCCGCACGTCTGGCCTTCCTTACAGCAATCCAGACGTGACATCTAACACGACTGCCCGCCTCGTGATTTTCGACAACAACACCAACACAAAACTTTTAGTCGACACCGGAGCCGACATTTCCGTATTACCACCACGATCATCAGACAAGTTCAATAAATCGCATTCAACCTAATTGTACGCAGCAAACGGATCAAAAATAAAAACCTACGGCGAACGACGCATTAAAATATCTTTAGGCCTCCGGCGAGAATTTGACTGAAATTTCGTTATTGCTGACGTAAGAGACCAAATAATTGGCACCGATTTTTTACAAAAATTCGATTCATTGGTCGACGTAAAAAGAAAACTTTTGATAGACAGAAAAATCCTTTTGGTGGTAAGTGGTGATGCTATTCGCTCTAGTGTCCTCACAATCTTGTCGTATGACAACACGAATAAATACGAGGCTATTCTGCACGATTACAAAGATTTAGCGATATTTGACCGTAAGAAAGAAACGACACCAAGCAATGTGGCACACCATATAGTGACAAGCGGTAATCCAGTTTTCGCACGTGCGAGGAAATTAACAGGATCCAAGTTGTAGGCGGCTAAGGCAGAATTTCAGTATATGCTCGACAATAACATATGTCAGCCATCGAAAAGCTGCTGGGCCAGCCCGTTGCATATGGTAAAGAAGTCCAACGGAGACTGGAGGCCATGTGGCGATTATCGCGCATTAAATTCCATAACTATGCCAGACCGATACCCGATACCATTCATTCAAGATGTCCGATCGATTACGCATAAGAAAACAATATTTTCTGTAATCGACCTACAACGGGCATACCACCAGATTCTGATCGACATTTGGTCTGCGAAATGACATTTGGTCTGCGAAATGCTGCCCAAACATTCCAGCGCCGCATGGACAACATATTTCGAGACATTAGCTACGTTTTCATATACATACATCAACGACATCCTAATAGCTTCGGAATCCGAGGAACAACACGAAAATCATTTACGCACCGTTTTCGACCGGCTTCGTCAACACGACTTAACAGTTAATTTCGAAAAATCATCATTTGGAATAACTGTAATCGATTTTTTGGGCCACGATATCGACCGCAGGAATCCGACTAAAGTCCGAAAGAGTTCGGGCAGTGAACGATTTTCCTGTACCTAAAATGGCAAACGAGTTGAAGAGATTTCTAGGGATGATAAATTTTTACCGATCGTTCATACCTGACGCCGCTGCCGGTCAAAAATTATTGCAAGACCTAATATCAGGCAACAAAAAGAACGACACTACCCTGATAAATTGGAGCGAACGAACACTACAGGCTTTTCAAGCATGCAAGGACGCTCTCGCCAACGCGACCCTGCTTTGTCATTTTACGAACGACGCTCCACTGACCCTGACTGTAGATGCATCGACAGAGGCAGTAGGTGCTGTAGTGCATCAAATTGTTGAGGGCAAGATTCAACCATTAGGTTTCTACTCGAAAAAACTCACACCAACGCAACAGGCATACAGCACATACGACCGTGAGCTGCTTGCTATTTATCAGGGCGTTCAGCATTTTCAATACCTATTAGAAGGAAGAGTATTTACCATTTTCACCGACCACAAACCGCTTGTGTACGCCTTCGGCCAAAAACGAGACAAAACATCCCCCAGAAGAATACGCCAATTAGATTACATAAGTCAGTTTTCCATAGACATACGCCACATAAAAGGTATAAACAATAACACGGCCGACTTTCTCTCCCGAATTAGCAGCATTGAGAAAAGCGTTAATTTTGAAACATTATCAGAGGAGCAGATACATGATTCAGAACTGAATACATTTCTAAACTCTGATAGAGAGCATTCGTTATTGTTAAAAAAACTACCCATTCCAGATTCTGATCGATCAATATACAAGCAAAAACCTGGTCAGAACAATTGTTCCCGTGTTACTAAGGCAACAAATACTTAAAAATCTGCACAGCTTATCGCACCCTGGAGTAAGAGCAACTTTTAAACTAGTTTCGGAGCGTTTTGTATGACCATCGATGTCGAAAGATGTCTCGAACTTCGTCCGATCCTGTTGAAGCTGCCAAAGATACAAGGTATTTCGACACAATAAGTCTCCTCTAGGCGATTTTGCACCAACTGACCAGCGATTTGATCAGATTCACATTGACATCATTGGCCCGCTCCCGCCGGCCAGAGGATATCGTTATTGCCTAACTTGTATTGATCGATTTTCGCGATGGCCAGTGGCCATCCCAATACCGGATATAACGACCGAAACAATCGCTTTCGCTTTAATTAACGGATGGATTTCAACGTTTGGCGTTCCGACACGAATCACGAGCGATTTAGGCCGCCAGTTTGAATCGCACCTTTTCGCAGAACTAATGCAGATTCTGGGCGTGCAACATCTAAAGACAACAGCGTACCACCCTCAAGCAAATGGTATGGTCAAGAGGTGGCACCGCACAGTTAAAACTGCAATAAAGTGTCACGCCATAGAAGACTGGTGCTTCGTATTACCCATCGTTTTACTAGGTCTTCGGGCAGCAGTAAAAGAAGACAGCAAATGCAGCCCTTCCGAAATGGTTTTTGGAAGCCCTTTACGTTTGCCAGGCAAATTTTTCCAAGAGTCGAGAAAAAACACTAACAGCACGGAATTCGTCAAGCTGCTACGACTCAAAATGCAGTTATTAAAACCTAATTGCGCTTCCCGTCATCATGTTGGTAAATTTTTCTTCCAACCAAGTCTTAAGGAATGTAGCTACGTTTTTGTCCGAAGCGACTACGTTCGGGCTCCGTTGGAACCACCGTACACGGGCCCATTCAAAGTTATTGCAACAACGCAAAGCCAACATTTCTATTGATAGACTAAAAGCAGCATACGTTCCAGCTGATTACAATTTCAATCACACAAATAGTGGAAGTCGACCTCATACATCGCCAGACTCAACAGACAACTCTATGGTAGAATACCAACCAGTGCCTTTACCGGATAATCTGGAAGAGCAAAGCAGCCTCCATACATCAGATTCGAATTGCCAAGAAGAGGTTATGAAAACCACACGCTCCGAAAGACATGTTTACTTTCCAGCTCGTTACCTATGACCTGTCCACTAGTAGGGGAGCCCTGTGGCAACCCACAAGTCTTACTTATAGATGCATTATTGCATTTGCATACACAAATTAGCATCACTGCTAGTATGAATGACATGCATACATGTATAGATTTTGATCGTTCTCATTCTTTGCTTATTCGTCGCCATGTGCACATTAAAACATTACTTAAACAATTTTTAAACCTTAAATTAATTTTTTATATTCAATAAATGAAAATTTAAAAAGAATGTAAATTCTCAATTATATAATTCTTGTAACGTCAAACAAAAGAAAATATGAAAAAAATCAAAATCAAAGTTTGACGTTATAGAGGTAAATATTGAAAACTCTCCCTAGTGATTCTACCTTCTACAGTTATTGTATCACGGTTAGGAGCATAGGGCACAACTAGAGGAGCAACTGAGAGTAAGCTGAGAGTAACAATAATTACTCATAAATGCCACTCATAAAATATTTTACCTTCCTAATTTGAAATATTTGAAAAATTCTATATTGATCCGTTCCTATTGGGATTTAAAAGTTTATATTTAGTTACAAATTAATGTCTAAAAACTGACAAAGTGGGACTAACATTTAAAAATAACTTTTCAGAACATAAATTGGATTTGTATCCTTTTTTTGACATTATTGTATATAATTTCTTAAAAAGTAGTGGTATGTATTTCGTTCTAAGTTCTATAATAATTTGAAATGTATCTTTATCAATAATTGAAGTACTGTAGTACTTTTGAAATCTGATTTGTACTGAAAAAATATACTTGGTGAATTTATCATCCCTAGTACCTACCTGGAAAACATTTTTTATATACAGTGGTGGCCATGAGGTTAGCACACTTCATACTTGCTGTTTTCTAAAGCAAATTATTTCATTTCATTGCAATTATAAACTAAAGTTTTTGGTAATTAGTGTTGTTTATGGTGTGATCAATAAGTCCCGTTACTTTTTTTTTTGCATTCTATCGCTATTCTCTTTCAAATTTGCATTTTAGTGCAGTAATATGTAAAATAAGCTGGACACAATTTTAGCACATATAAGTATAATTAAATTTTTTAAAAGTTTTTTAAGAGTATAAATATTAATTGGTAAGTTTAGGTATTATTTAATCAATGAGGAAGACAAACTGACTTAATAAACATTATTTAGATATGGCTAAAAAAAAGTGGTGTACAGAGGAACAACGAAAGATTATTCAACAAATGAACTCGAAAGGAACAAGAATAAGTGAGATTGCTTATACTTTGGAATGCTCCAGGAAGATGGTTTATAATGCACTAAGACATATTCAGAAGTATAAAACATCTAAAAATGTTACACAGGCTCCTCGGCCCAGAAAAACTTCACGTAAAGAGGACTCTTTAATATACAGAGCCTCTGTCGAAGATCCTTTTAAGAGCTCCACCGTAATCTAGAGAGAAATTTCAGGAAAATATGGTATCAACGTGTCCAGCAGAACGATAAGAAGAAGACTTAATGAAAAAAATTTACGTGGATGCATTTCTCAACATAAGCCACATGTTTCAAAAAAGAACATACAAGCTCGGTTGTCCTTTGCTCGTGAACATTTGGAAAAGCCGTTAATTTTTTGGAAAAATGTCCTTTGGAGTGATGAATCTAAATTTTGTAGATTCGGATCGGATGGTAAGAGGTATGTATGGCGTCCTCCGAACATGCAACATAATCCAAAGTACACCAGTAAAACAATAAAACACGGTGGGGGTAATGTGATGGTGTGGGCAGCATTTTCTGGGTATGGTATTGGTCCTATAAAAAAGATTGATACTCGTATGGACCAGTATGTATACCAGAATATACTTCTAAATACAATGATACCTTATGCAGAGGACAACATGCCACTTAGGTGGCGATTTATGCAAGATAATGATCCAAAACACACCTCACGCTTAGTGAGGTGTTGCTTGGAATCGAACAATATCGACGTGTTAAAATGGCCAGCCCAATCTCCGGATCTCAATCCTATTGAGAACCTTTGGAATGATGTGGAGCAGCATGTAATGAGAGAAAAGCCTAAAAATTTGGCCGATTTATGGAAAGAAGTAGAAAATGCTTGGAATGATATTTCAGTGGATCGCTGTATGGCCCTTGTAGAAAGTATGCCAAGGAGACTAACAGCTGTGATCAAAAATAAAGGGTATCCAACTAAGTACTAAGTTTTTAGTGAAATAAGTTTTTTTGTTTTGTTACTTTTTTAATATGAATAAACTTTTTTATTTTGTGCTAAAATACTGTCCAGTGTTTTTTTGAGGTTATTCTATTCTGGATAGAAAAACACAAAATATATATAAAGGAATAATTCTGGACATGATGGGACGTGATCTTAGAAGGACAAGTAACACGCATGCAAAATATATAATAAAAAAATTAAGAAATATAGGAAATATTTGCGTTTAAAAATAGCAAGTAGCTAGTGTGCTAACCTCATGACCACCACTGTATGTGGCTTAACAAAGAAATATTCCGAAATGAATCCTCAATATAATTGTTTTAAGTTTTATTCGTAATATTTTGTAAAGTTTCAAAATAATATTGACCGCATATTAGTGCCATTCAAAACATTATAAAAATCGCACAATTGTGCCCCAAAACATCAAATAATTTACATAAATGAATTATAATTATGAAAGAATTAAAATATATAAATTAAATGTATATGTTAATAGAAATATTTTACTATTCTGGCATGACAGAATTCTTCATGGTATTTATTATTTTGCTCTCAAAATTACTTATATATTCAGAATTATCGTAGCCTACCAAAATCCGACAAACAACGGAACAAACCAACCAAAAGTCAATTTGTTAACTTGAAACTACCAATTTCGGTCCAATTGGACCAAAGCTTGTGAATTCAATATAGGCATTTGTGAGAGAATTAAACACATCAAAATACTTGAAATTTTATCTTTGATTTTCCGTCTAAATATATACCGAACCACTTTATTACACTTCTACACAATATTTGGCAAATTTTTTTAATACTTTGCAGGACACTTTTATTTCCGAAACACATTAATTTGCTTTTTAATAACATATATATTGAGTTGGATACTGTTGTCAAAGTTTCGGACTACTTGTATACACTTTGGTATATACAATCTATGTTTGAAAATGTCCAATGCTAGTAAGTCCTGGTCCACACTGTGAAACACTAGCTGCAAAACATTTTTAAATTCTCTTTTGAAACTGCATTCGTGTCCACACAGGGAAATTTTTGCTTTTCAGTTTTTGTCATTTCTGTACAGAACGAATATGAACGAATAAATGTGGATGACATACTCAACAAAAACTTCATGTACATGAAACATATTACGCTTTTCCATTCCTCTTTCCCCTTTCATCGGCAAACTCAAATGTTTTGCAGCTAATGTTTCACAGTATGGATGGGGACTAAACGTAGAACAAGTTTTATAAGCGTTAGTGTTATTTCAGTAGAACGTTCACACAGGAGCTAGGTGATATCATAGATGCTTTGAACATATTGCTTACAAACAGGCTGATATCCCTGAGAAGTGGTTTTTATGCTGGAAGCCAATTGGTATAGAAAGATGATTATTTTTAAGTGCTGAAAACACCAGAAGATATATATAATAGAGTTACATCCTATGGACGTTTATGTACATAACTACGTAAGGACAGAAATAGCGGTACAAACTAATCGATATTTTAAAAAGGATATTAATATCATATTTACAAGTTTCCAAACAAATTGAAATATTAATTCAATGCACTATCCAAGTTATGTATCTACTTATTTGATAAGATCACGATTATTAGAAAAATATATTGTTTTGTAATAACGGTACAGCTACATAAAAAGAATAATTTGACCTGAAATATTTTGAAAATTACCCAAAAAGATTCCATTCACCGTTTTGAGGGGGCATATTTGTTTTTGCCTAACACCTTATAATATGTACATCTATAAAATTGCAATAAAAACTGCATATTTAGTAAATTTTCAAGGTCACTGAATTAAAATGTGTATACCTTTTTTTCCGAGTTCCATCTATATTATTTCAGAAAGTACCAAATATTTAACAAATTGAGCAATCAATAAAATGTCATTAGTACATTTAATAAAATATTTTGTTTTATTTAACTTGTTCTCTAAAACACGGATTCGACTTGAAACTCCTGTTTGTAATTTACTACTGAATTACGTTTCAGCAGTATTGCCAGCATCAAATAATCATTGCAACAGGGTAATTCAAAAATCAGAGTTTTTTGCAATATGCAAAAAGTAAATGCGAATTTATACAAGGTGGTGGCAGTTCTGCAACAACAAAAAACTCCTGCATTTTGTTGTTGTTTATGGTCTTAACAAAAGTCAAAAACAGCTGACTGTAAGAACACAGCGAATTCAATAAAATGAAAAATTTGCGAACAAAAATTGTTAATTTGTTTGCCTTTATTCATAAGAAAATATCACAAATTTTGTGTGAAATTGTGTTTTGTAAACTTAATGATAAAACGAAAATTTAGAAGACATTTGGCCCGGCGCAGGAACTTTTGATGCTGTGGTATGATAAGAACGACTTCACTAAATATTCCTTATCTAGATATCATAATTGTTTGAAGCTGAAATGCCACTTTGGAGGCCTATTACTATTCTTAAACTATTATAAGGATAACATAAAATCAAACGAACATAAAATTATATGTAATAACTTTTATAATAAGCTAAATTTGGTAGATATCAATTTTTATTTTTTTTAGAAGTTTAAACCAATATCAAAAGTTATATGCAACTTAATAATAAAAAAATACACCCACAAGCGGACAGTTGTCGGATTTTTCATCTCCGATTTTAAAACTTACCACAGTATACACATATACTGGCAGTTTTAAAGAAGTTCATCTGACATTCTCACTACACATCCAAAAGAGGATGGTAGGTGAACATCCTCTTTTGGAGCGTTAAAAAATGTACCATTTCCAAGCTTACATCTTTTTACAAAGGCTACAAACACGCATTTTTTTAGAGAAATGCTACTAAATAAATTTTACACACACTATAAAATTAAATACAATAAAATAGTTTTTGCAAAAATAGTATAAAAGGTTTTTGATAATATCGTTTCATTATATTCAATAACAATTTGTTGTTAAATTTCCATTTTCACAGTTTATCATACTTGTAACGGAAATTTCTAGAAATTTTGTGTACAAAAAAATGTAAACAAAAAAAACTTTGACAGTTTTTAGAACCAAACAGGTGAAAAAAAAATTATCAGCTGATTGCTTGACTCCACCTTGTATAAATTCGCCTTGACTTGTACCAAGGCGAATCAAATAAGGTGACAGCGACACGGCAACAAATAAACATGGCAAAAACAACATGATATTTGTTATTGCAAAAATTAGAAATCAGCTGATAATAAATACCAATTGTAAACATATACTTTATCTTAGAAATAATTAATATTTTGCAATAGTTTAAATGAAAAACCAGTCAATTTTACATTTGCGAGTCATTGAACAACTTGTACTTTATATAATTCACATGATGCTGTAGAATTTCAATATTTGGATGGTATTTTAAGTCAAAGTTAATGCCAATAAAGAAAGAACCTGTGCATTTTACGTGTCATGTCGAAAACTGTTTTTCATGTCGAAAACTTTGTAGTAGGGGTTTATAAGTCGATTATTCGAACAATCGACCTTTTGTTGAAAAAAAGTCGAAAAGACGAAATCGTTATTTTAGTCGGAAAAAAGTCGAACAATCGATTAGTTATCACAAAAGTCGAATACGATAAGATGGAAAAAAGTCGAAAAATTCGACTTTTAGATTGTTAAAAACCTGTTTAATATTAAGATTATACTAACAAAAAATATGCACAGAATAACATAATAGTTTTATGTTATTGCAATTTGGTATACTTTCATTTTTTCTAGTGTATGCAAAAATAAATAATAAGTAAATTTTTAATGCTCTTTCTACACAAAATATTTATATAAAAACTAACAGTTTTGACACATATCGTATATACTCGAATTACAGAAACTCTTTGGAAAATGTTTGATAATAAACATGCAAAATTAGTAATGTAAATTTGTTTACTATTTTATAAATTTAAATCTAAATATTAGAAACAAAAGTGATAATATTATTTAATTTATTATCGCCTCAATACATTTAATTTTTATTGCTAAACATTACAAAAGGGGCATCAATAAATGTAGAAACCATGTATTTTTTACAAGAAATAGTTAAAAGTTGGAAAAAGTCGGAAAGTCGAAAATAGTCGAAAAATATCGATTAAACTAAAAAGACGAAAGTTCAAAAAGTCGACTTTTCATAACCCTATCTCTCCACGTAACAATATTTATTGCCGCAATTGTCAAATTTGATTGCGTCCATAAAATTTGTGACGTGTACGCGGCAATTGCCATATGTAGCAATCCATTGCTCAATGATTGCTTGAGCAATTATTGCTAAGCAATAAGCTGTCAGTTGTCATTAATGTAATATTTTTTCTTTCTATGATTCGGTGTGATTAATGCATACTCATTAAATTTATTTAAGTACGAAAAGTAAAAAAACAAAGAAATTAGTGGAAAAAATAATTCAACACAAAATATAAGCAAAATACACCTAAGTTTTTCATAGAACTTCTCGCATTGAAAATTTTGTATTTGTGACGAAAATCTCCACCTAAATCGCCGTGAACAAAACAACCTGGAAGTAAAAGAAAACAAGCCGGAAACAGCTGTTGTTGTTGATGTTGTAAACAACAACTTTATTTGTTGTGTGGTGAATATAACACTATGTATATTCGTTATTGGTAAAGTTTGTTGGTTTGTAACAAACCGCAGTGGGGAAAAAAATTGTGTATGTTTGTTGTTATTGTAAAAGTTTGACGGTTTGAAATTTTTAACAAACCGCAACATAACCTTAAAATGAAAGAAAAAATTAACATACAATGAAAAACGCAGCTGAAGAAAACAAGCTAAAAAACTTTTTTCTAATTTTGTCAAACTTTTTTCAGAGTTGTATAAAAAGGTAATATTTCATAAGCACGTGCGTTTTTTATGTAAACAATTAATGAACAAAATTTAGTTAAATTAATGTAATCGTTTCTGTAACTCTCGCAACGAGAAATTTCTCGCATGAAACAGTGAAATTAAATAAAAAACAACGTGAATTGAAACACGATTTCATATCTCACATGTAAGTGTTTCTGTAATTTCATTTTGTGAGAACTATCTGTCATTTAAGTTTTTTGACGTAACTTATTGGAAATTTGTGAGTCAAAGTGTTTCTGTAAGAAAATTTTGTAAAAAGTTTCTCACATGAACTGTCAAATCAACTCACATTTAAAAATGGTGCGAAAACAAATTTTTTCAAAAAATACAATATGAATACAAAAAATAAAGAAAAGGTAAGATTTTATTTTTAATTAAAACTTAAATTAATGTTAATTATTTTCCTTGCTTAACCTATAGAGGTCTTTAAAACGTTGATCCGGAATAGTAAATTGATCAGTTGTATTCCTTAATTTTTGGCGAATTTATCGCAACATATTTTTACGATCATGTTGCTCTGCATCTATTAATAAATTAGTATACATTTCTGATCACTCACAGAAAAAAGAAATTCATAATTGGAATGAATTTTGTAATAAATATTATTAATCGAACATGACTTTTTTTTCTCAAACTTTTTTCATTCAGAATAAGAACATGTTCATAAATATTATTAAACTGTACATAAAGGAATTTTTTGCTTTTTTTGCATAAATTTCTTGATATTTTATAATAAATTGCATTACAATTGCATTACCTAATGGTTTAGTCCAAATAGCCCTATATTACCAATTATTCAAGATAATTCAAAAAAGTCTGAAACGTAAAACAATATCATTAAACATAATTTAGCATCTATTAATATTAAAGCATTTCGAAATGTAGTCAATTTCGCGCATATTTTCTCATTTTGTAGCTGAAATCATAAAAAACATAAACATTTTCCAAGGAAAATTTCAAACATTTTCAACCAACATAAAAATATAAATGAAATTGAAATATTTTTTTTCAAGCTTCCTAGATTTTTTTTTTTTTTTGAAAACAAAAAATATGAAAAAAATCATGCTATTTAAGAAATTATTTATAAATGTTATGAATTGAAATCAATGAAATCAAATCATAATATTTATGTTGAAACTTTTTTCTGTGCTATTAAATTATTTATTTTTTAAAAAAATTATAATTTTATTTTTTAATTTTTTTTTTTAAATATAAATTGATTTGTTTATTTTTATTTTCTTCTTTATGTTTTTGACTGCTTGATTGGAAATTTCAAATAAAAACGTAATTAGTGCTGGCTCTTCTCACTTTAAGTTGCAGAAACACTTTTTTCTCCCAAATCGAGAAACGATGGAATTTTTTGTTTCACACTTCTCGATGTGAGAACTTCTCACAAATAGTTACAGAAACGGGGTACAGGACAGGGCAATTTTGAAGCTAATTAAAATTAAAAAACGGGAATCACTTTCGGCATTTTAACTATATGATCAATAATATATACACACAAAAAAATAATCGAGGCTATATTAACTAAGTT
Source organism: Calliphora vomitoria (assembly GCA_942486065.2). NCBI lineage: Eukaryota > Metazoa > Arthropoda > Insecta > Diptera > Calliphoridae > Calliphora > Calliphora vomitoria. The sequence continues at coordinate 57,139,893 of OW818030.2, read as the reverse complement.
TGCATAGTTAATTTCTTTTTATATGGAAATGAAAAACCAAGTTTTATTATCTATGCCAATAAGCAATTCAAACAATACACTTTACCTAAAAACTATGTTAATATAACTATTGGAATTGGTAACATCTACGAATTTATTTGTTATTAGTTTTTTGTTTATTTAATTGTCAATTGTATATATTTTTGATGCAAAAGGGTATGTATATATTAAATTAACTTTAAAGATATAAAAATTTTAATAAATTATATTTTTAGCAATATAATCAAACGCTTGGAGACACGCGACATGTATGGAATTATGGGGTAGTGAACCAGGTAAAAGTGAAATTCACGTTGTTGATAGATCTTTAACTCCAGCAGTGGCCCAACAACAATTACAGCAAAGGCGTTCAAAACCTCAAATAAATTTGGAAACAGGAGAACCTACGAAACGTTTGGTGAAAAAAGTCTCCAAAAGAAATCAAAATTCCACAACACCACCACAGACATCGTATTCGGTCAATGAAAGAGATTATTATTAAGAATAATAAGAATGTGAATGTTACTATGTGGAATGTCCATCGCTATCTCAGATTCCAGGTTTCAATAAAAAAATAGTGATACTATAAACAATTGGTTCTTAACACAAAACCTTTAAATCTGACTGGTACTGGTACATATCAAAAGACAGAGATGGACAGACAGTCCACATAGTAACATTCACATTCATGTTTTACTCCATTAAGTTTTGTTTTTATCAATAAATAAAGAAAAATTAAATAAAAAATCAATTTCATTGTTATTAGTATTATAGCATAGAAAAAATAGGTAATTTAACTGAACAGATATTTTATTACATAGATAATTTACCAAAAATAAAAGTATAAATTAGCTTTGATATCATTTGTAATTTTGAAAAGTTTATAAGAAAGTTTAACAAAAATGTTTGTTGATTTTTCAAACAAGGAAATCAACTAAAATTGTAGGCATATTTACTAAATAACTTTGTAAATGCCATTCTACCCTTGCGCATAGTTAAATGTATACTATATTTTTAGGCAATATTACCTATAGAATTTTTTGTGTGTAGTTATTTAAATCAAATAAAATTTAATATTTTTGTTGATAAAACCAAAACTATTCCGCGTCCACATTTCTCGTTACCCGTCATCGATAGGGCATAAAAATACGAATCCAAAGTGGTGTAGCTTATTTTCAAAGAGACTGGGGTTTAGAAGTTATATACCAACAAACTTTGAAAAATTGGTAAAAACGCTAAAAAAAATACTAATTATATTTTCATAAATAACTTTGAAACTATACCGCGCGCACATATCTCGCTAAGATTCATCGATAGAGTACTGAAATACGAATCTATAGTGATACACATTTCCAAGAAATTTGGTTTTAGAAGTTATATACCAACAAACTTTGAACAATTTTTAAAATCGCCAAAAAAATACTAATTATATTTTCATTAATAAGTTTGAAACTATTCCGCGTGCACATATCTCGCTAGCATACATCTAAAATGTAAATCTAAAGTGATACACACAACTTTCCAAGAGACTTGGGTTTAGAAGTTATATACCAACAAACTTTGAAAAATTGATAAAAACGCCCAAAAAAAATACTTATTATATTTTCATACTATTCATCGATAAAATGAAAATCTATAGTGATACACATTACTTTCCAAGAGACTTGGGTTTAGAAGTTATATACCAACAAACTTTGAGAAATTGGTAAAATCGCTAAAAAAAAATTACTAAGTATATTTTCATTAATAACTTTAAAACTAATCCGCGTGCACATATCTCGCTAGAATTCATCTATAGGGCACTAAAATGCGAATCTATAGTGATACACATTTCTTTCCAAGAGACTTGGGTATAGAAGTTATATACCAACAAATTTTGAAAAATTTTCAAAAACGTCCAAAAAAATACTAACTATATTTTGATTAATAACTATGAAACTATTCCGCGTGCACTTTCCAAGAGAATTGGGTTTAGAAGTTATATACCAACAAACTTTGAGAAATTGGTAAAATCGCTAAAAAAAAAATACTAATTATATTTTGATTAATAACTATGAAACTATTCCGCGTGCACATATCTCGCTAGGATTCATCGATAGGGCACTAAAATGCGAATTTAAAGTGATACACACTACTTTCCAAGAGACTTGGGTTTAGAAGTAATATACCAACAAACTTTGAAAAGTTGGTAAAATCGCTAAAAAAAAAATACTAATTATATTTTCAATAATAACTTTGAAACTATTACGCGTGCACATATCTCGCTAGGATTCATCGATAGGGCACTAAAATGCGAATCTATAGTGATACACATTACTTTCCAAGAGACTTGGGTTTAGAAGTTATATACCAACAAACTTTGAAAAATTGGAAAAATCGCTAAAAAAAATACTAATTATATTTTCATTAATAACTTTGAAACTATTCCGCGTGCACATATTTCGCTAGAACTCTTCGATAGGGCACTAACATGCGAATCTATAGGGATACAACAAACAAAAAAATTCGAAAAAATGGCCAAAAACATTTTATCAATTTTAATATCTGTCAGTATTACCTGTTTATGGTGAATTTCATTTCATTCCTTCTTATGTGTAAAGTGGCAACATAAGTAATGTATGGCAACATAAATAATGTATGGTAGTCATACATTATTTGCGCGGGAACCCCCGCGCAAGATAGATCAAAACCTTTCAGTGCATCACCGGCAATAGCGCCGGCTCCCTTACACACTCACCAGCCCTAAAAGAACCTTCCAAAATCGTTAAGCCCGCCGCCAAAAAGAAACCGTTGGAAAAACCACCCACAGAAGAAGAAAGGGATAAGAAAAGACGTCGCAACTCAGTGGCTATAAATACGTTTATCGAACCACCACTCAAGCAATTAAAAACTAAAGAACAACAAACAAAATCCATAAGAGAAAGAAGGGCCAGTGTATCAGTAGAGGCTTCTACCACATTCTTGCAGCCCAGTGCTTCACCCTCTAGTACGGCGGCCGCAGCACCGTTGCCAAAACCATCTTCAGCACCCTTGGCAGCTCATTCACCCGCCGAGGCGGTGGTATTGGGCACCGAGGCGGTGCCCAATACCACCAGTGCCACGGATAATGCCGCAACATGCAACAGTAATTCGACACCCTCGTCTACGACAAAGTCATCGGGTTTGGCGCCTCCACATCAACTGCCTCACGACTATCTGAGTGAATTGCAGGAGCTGCATCATAAAATCATGACTCTACAAGACAATGAAGATCTCCAATTGCGGCCACGAGGTGCTATGAGATACAACAAAAACATTTGATTTCGATTTGTGCAAATTGGGTCGTGGCACCGTTCAGCGTTTGCAAGAGTTTTTCGCTACCTCAGTTTCGTGACATAGAATACATGTATAAAAGAGAAGATGATGATGATGTTGATTAAAGTGAGTAATATTTTTTAAGTTATTTGTGTAGGTACATAAATATTTATAGAAGGAACTTTTTATACTCTTCACCATGAGCCTTTCTTCTAAAAGTTCATTTTAAAATTCACATTTTCAAAATTACTTTTTAAAAGTACTAGTTTTAAAAAGAACTTTTTCAAAATCTACTTTCTTTTGAAGGTAATTTTTTAAAAGGTACTTCCTTTCAAAGTACTTGGGTACGTTCGTAAATGCAGTAGTTATGCATCACTGCAGCATAATTAACGTCAAATGTTCAAAAATGCATGACTTGGCAGCACTGATTTACGTAAAATATTTTTTTTGCAAACAATTTGCAGTGCTGCCGCAAATGTTTGCAAATACTGCAACAGTTTAATTTCTGATGCAATAGTGCGCGTTTTAGAATATTTTGTTGAAAAAACTAAAATAACAGAAAATTTTACATTTTGGCAAAATGGAAAAGTAAGTAGTGGTATTAAACAATAATTGTTACTACAAATTAAAATAAAAAAATTATATTTATAGTTCCGAGGAAGATTTTACGTTTAATATTCAAAAATTAATAATAATAACAAGGTTGGACATGGAATCAGAGTTCCAGGAAGGAAGAGAAAAAATTCGGTCTTGTGGGGAAAGGTGCTGTCAAAAATTAAAGAAATTAAACCGGACTTTGAAATGACAAAGGAACAAATAAGCTGAAAATTTTTTGAATTTGCTGACAACATTCAAAAGAATTAAAGATCGAAATAATAAGACGGGACGAAACGCTACTTCCTGGGAATTTTACGAAATATTTGATGAAGTCTATGGTACAAGGCACTCTATTAACCCACTCTTAAGAAATTTACAGTCGTCCCTCAATGTAACAAACAATCTTCAGACGAGGAACCAGAAGCCAGGCTCAATGACTCCAATCTTTTTTCCGAGACTTCAGCTGATGAATGTTGCCCCTCAAGAAAAAAAGACAAAAATTTAAAGTAGAAAATGAAACGCTAGATTTTTTAAAGGAAGAGTCTAAAAAAGAAGATGAAAGGCACAAAGAAATTATAGAATTAGAAAAACGTAAAATTGAAGTAGATCGAGACAGAATTAGGGCAATGCTTGAGCTAAAAAATATTTTGCAAAACATTTTCGAAAAATAAGTTTTATAAATTTTTGGTAGTTGCTTTTCTTTTTCGAAACTTACATTAATATTTTCTTAATATTTCTTCGTGCCTTTGGAAATGGCTGTTTAATATAAATATTTTTTATTTTAAATTTAATTTAAATCAATCGTTTTTTGTTTTGTTCCTGAAATTGCTTTGTAAACTTTATTCTAATTAAATTTTTGTTATTTTTAATTTAAAAATATTAAATGTGATATGAATAAAATATTATTATTATTTATTTTAATTGGTTTTTCTAATTTTTGTTTTTAAGCAATTCTTTGGTCTAGAATTAGGAAGGTCAACATTAGCACAATATTTTCTCTTGTTTGCTATATTTAAAAATAGTATTTAAAACGGATTTTAAAATATACATGTAGGATTAATTATTATTCAAGAACAAAACAGCGATCGGTGACATTTTCGACGTGTATTGAAGAACTGGGATATGTTTCTATAGTGTTGATGTCGTTCATATTCTCATTCAGTTCTCTGGTAATATAATCTGAAGGATTTTCTTAAGGGTGGATTAGCGGAGCGTAATGTAACCTTAACGGAACGGAACAGCTGATCGTTTCTATTGTATGTAAAATGGTTAAAGCAGTTATAGTGAGAAAATGTAACGTAACTCTAACGTCTGAACCTGTTAAAAACAGAATTTCTTACGCCCGTGAACAAAACAAACCGAAAACAGGTGATTGTTTTTTGTTGTTGTTGATGTAGTACATTCCATTTTATTTATTTTGGTGTGGTGAATATAAAAGTTAAAATTTGTTATTGTAATAGTTTGTTAAAATTAAGTTTGTTGCATATGAACAAACCAAAACATAACCTTAAAATAAACTAATGATTAAAAAAATTGCAAAAACTTTGATATATACAAAAAAAAAAATTACCAAATTTATACAAGACGATGGGCATCATATCTGGGAACGGGCACGATAAGTGGACAGTCATAGGAATCGAATGGCATATAAAGAATTTTTGGAAAAACTTGAACTTGGGGGGTAGAGGCCCATTCAAACTTTGATGTCAAAAGCATGTTTCATTAAAAATTTTAAATTAGAAAAAAAATTGCCACAATTTTATAAGACGTTGGGCATCATATCTCGGAAAGGGCACGATAAGTGGACAGTCATAGGAATCGAATGGAATATAAAGAATTTTTGGAAAAACTTGAACTTGGAGTGTAGGCCCATTCAAACTTTGATGTCAAAAGCATTTTTTATTAAAAATTTTAAATTAGAAAAAAAAATTGCCACAATTGTATAAGACGTTGGGCATCATATCTGGGAACAGGCACGATAAGTGAACAGTCATAGGAATCGAATGGTAATTGTGGCAATTTTTTTTCTAATTTAAAATTTTTAATAAAAAATTAAATAAATATACAATTGTGGCAATTTTTTTTCTAATTTAAAATTTTTAATAAAAAATGCTTTTGACATCAAAGTTTGAATGGGCCTACCTCCCAAGTTCAAGTTTTTCCAAAAATTCTTTATATGCCATTCGATTCCTATGACTGTCCACTTATCGTGCCCGTTCCCAGATATGATGCCTAACGCCTTATAAAATAATGGCAATTTAACGAAGTAAATGCATTTAAAAATTATTATTTTTCATTGTCTGTAAATTTTTTAGTTCATTTTATGGTTATGTTGCGGTTTGTTAAAAATTTCAAACCATCAAACTTTTACAATAACAACAAACATACATAATTTTTGTCTCCACTGCGGTTTGTTACAAACCAACAAACTTTTCCAATAACAAATATACAGTGTTATATTCACCACACAACAAATTAAGTTGTTGTTTACAACATCAACAACAACAGCTGTTTCCGGTTTGTTTTCTTTTACTTCCAGGTTGTTTTGTCCACAGCGATAATAGTCGATAAAATGCGATAAAATCGAAAAAAGTCGAAAAGTCGAAAAATTCGACTTTTAGATTGTTAAAAACCTGTTTAATATTAAGATTATACTAACAAAAAATATGCACAGAATAACATAATAGTTTTTGTTGAGGTGCTCCATGAACAGAAATTTTTCTGTTGTTTGCATTTTTGTTGATTGTGTGGTGTCACCTTGGTCTGTCTCCTTTTGTTCTTTAGAAGAACTAAGATTTGTGATGGTTGTTTTGTTTAAATTTGTTTAATTTAGTTAAAATTTAGTTTTATGTAGTAAATGTGATTCTTTTTGTTTGTTTTGATTCGTATGTTAAATGTTTGTTATTGTTAAAACGTCAAAATCTGGGACAAGATCAACGACTGGGTGGTTCATATATAATAATAATAACTACGAAGTTAGGGTTACCAAGCTCTTAGTATGAGAAGGAAGAGAAATATAAACTTAAAACTTTTCTCTTACGAAAAAGGCTACTTTTCAAGGCCAAGGCTATGAGTGCATTGACCCAAACTGTGTTGATGTCCACTATATTATAAAATCATGTTATGTTTTTTTATTATGATATTTGTTGGTATGTTTTTCTGTTACTTTTCGTGTTTGAAATTTTAAAGAAAAACATAGGTAATGGACATTATAAGTTTTTGTTAATGCACAGTCTACAAGATAAAGTTGTTAGCGTAACATTTAAAGTTTAACTAAAAAAACAAAGGAATAAAGTTTAAGGAAAAGTGAAAAAGGAAGAACCGGAATGTGTTTAGTTATTTAAAATTTTAAATATAATAAAGAAACTAGTGAGTATAAAATGAAGAATACGCTGGGAAAGGAAAATTTATTTAAATAGGTAATTTTTATAATAGATTTTGTGCCAGAGGATTAGGAAGCTACACAATAAAGTGAGAACGTCACCAATACGACGGTAATTCCACAAACATCCTGCTACGGACAAATAAACGGAGTAAAAATACAAATATTTAAATTTTGAAAACTAAACCGAAGGTAATAGTGCCCATATAAAACTTCCTTGTATATTGTTGACCCTGTGAATATAAATTAAATACGCCATCTACTAATGAAAATATGTGCTAGGATCTATTCCACAAAGTGGGACGTATAGAAAAATACCAAAACATTGATATAAGGAAAAAAGGCATTAGGGTAGTGTTAAGTAGGGTAGATTAAGTACAGAATTTGTTTGTTGTGTAACACAAACAAACATCTACTAATGAAAATATGTGCTAGGATCTATTCCACAAAGTGGGACGTATAGAAAAATACCAAAACATTGATATAAGGAAAAAAGGCATTAGGGTAGTGTTAAGTAGGGTAGATTAAGTACAGAATTTGTTTGTTGTGTAACACAAACAAATTCTGTACTTAATCTACCCTACTTAACACTACCCTAATGCCTTTTTTCCTTATATCAATGTTTTGGTATTTTTCTATACGTCCCACTTTGTGGAATAGATCCTAGCACATATTTTCATTAGTAGATGGCGTTTTTAGTTTTTTTTTAGCATTTAAGGAATATATTTTTTTTTGTCAGTGTAGTGTATTGTAAAAGGATATAACTAAAAGAGTATAATATAAATTATCGAAAAAGAAGATAATTAATGATCAACACTAGGCTCTTAGGTGTCTTTCAGGGAGTTCCTTTAGGGACATATAATAAAGTAAAGTTTTGTAATATATTTTATGCACTGCCTTGCCGACTTTTGCATAACCAAACACCGGAGAACACTATAAGATGAAGCTAATTACTGTGACTTATGGGTTTTAAAGCTATTAATGAGACTATTGGAAAAGAAAAGATATACGTATTATATATCAACGTGACTGTCCACTTATCGTGCCCGTTCCCAGATATGATGCCTAACGCCTTATAAAATAATGGCAATTTAACGAAGTAAATGCATTTAAAAATTATTATTTTTCATTGTCTGTAAATTTTTTAGTTCATTTTATGGTTATGTTGCGGTTTGTTAAAAATTTCAAACCATCAAACTTTTACAATAACAACAAACATACATAATTTTTGTCTCCACTGCGGTTTGTTACAAACCAACAAACTTTTCCAATAACAAATATACAGTGTTATATTCACCACACAACAAATTAAGTTGTTGTTTACAACATCAACAACAACAGCTGTTTCCGGTTTGTTTTCTTTTACTTCCAGGTTGTTTTGTCCACAGCGATAATAGTCGATAAAATGCGATAAAATCGAAAAAAGTCGAAAAGTCGAAAAATTCGACTTTTAGATTGTTAAAAACCTGTTTAATATTAAGATTATACTAACAAAAAATATGCACAGAATAACATAATAGTTTTTGTTGAGGTGCTCCATGAACAGAAATTTTTCTGTTGTTTGCATTTTTGTTGATTGTGTGGTGTCACCTTGGTCTGTCTCCTTTTGTTCTTTAGAAGAACTAAGATTTGTGATGGTTGTTTTGTTTAAATTTGTTTAATTTAGTTAAAATTTAGTTTTATGTAGTAAATGTGATTCTTTTTGTTTGTTTTGATTCGTATGTTAAATGTTTGTTATTGTTAAAACGTCAAAATCTGGGACAAGATCAACGACTGGGTGGTTCGTATATAATAATAATAACTACGAAGTTAGGGTTACCAAGCTCTTAGTATGAGAAGGAAGAGAAATATAAACTTAAAACTTTTCTCTTACGAAAAAGGCTACTTTTCAAGGCCAAGGCTATGAGTGCATTGACCCAAACTGTGTTGATGTCCACTATATTATAAAATCATGTTATGTTTTTTTATTATGATATTTGTTGGTATGTTTTTCTGTTACTTTTCGTGTTTGAAATTTTAAAGAAAAACATAGGTAATGGACATTATAAGTTTTTGTTAATGCACAGTCTACAAGATAAAGTTGTTAGCGTAACATTTAAAGTTTAACTAAAAAAAACAAAGGAATAAAGTTTAAGGAAAAGTGAAAAAGGAAGAACCGGAATGTGTTTAGTTATTTAAAATTTTAAATATAATAAAGAAACTAGTAAGTATAAAATGAAGAATACGCTGGGAAAGGAAAATTTATTTAAATAGGTAATTTTTATAATAGATTTTGTGCCAGAGGATTAGGAAGCTACACAATAAAGTGAGAACGTCACCAATACGACGGTAATTCCACAAACATCCTGCTACGGACAAATAAACGGAGTAAAAATACAAATATTTAAATTTTGAAAACTAAACCGAAGGTAATAGTGCCCATATAAAACTTCCTTGTATATTGTTGACCCTGTGAATATAAATTAAATACGCCATCTACTAATGAAAATATGTGCTAGGATCTATTCCACAAAGTGGGACGTATAGAAAAATACCAAAACATTGATATAAGGAAAAAAGGCATTAGGGTAGTGTTAAGTAGGGTAGATTAAGTACAGAATTTGTTTGTGTTAGAATAAGTTTAGTTTTTTTTTAGCATTTAAGGAATATATTTTTTTTTTGTCAGTGTAGTGTATTGTAAAAGGATATAACTAAAAGAGTATAATATAAATTATCGAAAAAGAAGATAATTAATGATCAACACTAGGCTCTTAGGTGTCTTTCAGGGAGTTCCTTTAGGGACATATAATAAAGTAAAGTTTTGTAATATATTTTTTGCACTGCCTTGCCGACTTTTGCATAACCAAACACCGGAGAACACTATAAGATGAAGCTAATTACTGTGACTTATGGGTTTTAAAGCCATTAATGAGACTATTGGAAAAGAAAAGATATACGTATTATATATCAACGTGTAGGAAATTATGTCCTCTTTTCAAAAATATACAAAATTTTTAAGATTTTAAAAAATTATAGAAGACTTTTTTCAAAAATATGGGAATAAAAAATGGTAGTTGATTTTTCTGGAAAATTTCAATATTTAAAATGCAATAAAACTTTTGTTTATGAATCGTTTTTAATGAAACTTTAGACTTATATAGAAACTTTTGATCGAAATACAAAAGTGAAAAAGAAATTAGTGAATTGTTTTTGACAATCCCACAATTCCCAAAAAACTTTTAAAAAATCCCAAAATTGTGATTTTTCTGATTTTTGAATCTATTGAAGGCACCAAGCTCGGGGCTATGAAATCCCTTTGCACAATATTGAAGAACATATTGGGACATACAAAACAGGTCTTAATTTTTTGAAAGCAGCTATGCGATTTTAGAATATGTTGTCTAAAGTTGAAATTTTCATAAAAAATAGGTCTACTTCGGAAGGCTCTGGACCACTCTATAATACAAATTTTGATATTATTTTGGTTTTGTAATATTTCCCGAAATGTTACCTTTCAGAAAAATATAAACACATTATTTATCTTTTTCTCATTTTCTGTATAATTTAAAATTAATGTAGTTACTTTTTTCGAAAAAAAAAAATGGCGGAAAAACGACTTTTTTATTTTTTTTAAGTTTGAATGCACATAACTTTTGACTCAGTAGATATTTTTTAACATTTCTTTCTTAAGATTATTAATAAATTTGTTAATTCAAAAAAAGACACTTCAAGACAATCGGGAAAGAATTGGATCCGTTATTAGCAAAATAGCAGACCAAGGTAGGCAAAAAAAAAATAAAATTTTACTTTTCAAATGCGAATAACTCGTAAACTGTAAGAGATAGTATATGGCTAAAGCAATGTTTTTTGTAGATCTCGTCTAGTACATTCAATATATATAAAAATCTTTCAAATCGGATCGCAAAGAAAAATTTGGCATCATTTTTAATTTTTTATATACCCGAGGTGCCCCACTTTGGGGCATTGTGGCTCGGCCCCCCCTTAGTTGTTTAAGCCCAAATTCAAAACTTAAACTTATCAACACCTCCTCTATAGCCATGGGAAATTTAATTAGAATCGAGCTATTCGTTTAGAAGTTACAGATTTATTTCCACTTTTTTTTCAGATCCCCCACTGTGCGACGGTAATTCCACAAACATCCTGCTACAGACAAATAAACTGAGTAAAAATACAAATATTTAAATTTTAAAACTAAACCGAAGGTAATAGTGTCCATATAAAACTTCCTTGTATATTGTTGACCCTGTGAATATAAATTAAATACGCCATCTGCTAATGAAAATATGTGCTAGGATCTATTCCACAAAGTGGGACGTATAAAAACCTGGATTAGAACCTTCAAACCAGGACAAGAACCTAAAATTAGGACCCACACAAAAGAAAAAAATTCCAAAACATTGATATAAGGAAAAAAGGCATTAGGGTAGTGTTAAGTAGGGTAGATTAAGTACAGAATTTGTGTTAGAATAAGTTTAGTTTTTTTTTTTAGCATTTAAGGAATATATATTTTTTTTGTCAGTGTAGTGTATTGTAAAAGGATATAACTAAAAGAGTATAATATAAATTATCGAAAAAGAAGATAATTAATGATCAACACTAGGCTCTTAGGTGTCTTTCAGGGAGCTCCTTTAGGGACATAAAATAGAGTAAAGTGAACAAAATAGAACTAAATAAGAGGAAATTTTAACTCTTCAGAATTCACCTTTTAGTAATCCTTGTGTAGGCAAATTGTGTATTTTATTTTTTTATTGTGTAGTTTTTTTTGTTGTTATTAATATAAGAGCAAATAATTTTGTTCTGAAAAGTTATAATACTATTACAGTTTCCATTATAGAAAATACTAAATATTTATTATGATTCTTTTTCACTGTCTACAAGGGCAAGTGATTTATAAAGATCAATAAGTAAGACTTGAAAACTGATTTTAAAGAAAACTTTACGAATATATTAAACGAATTCTTTGAACGTTAATAACCGGTCAAGAGACCGTTCGATTTAAACCCAAAAGTTTTGAAATTTTAGTATTTAAAAAGGAAACAAACATAGAACATAAGTTTTATAAGAAGTGATACCAAGTAACTGACATTTTAACTTTTAACGTATATTTATAAGACCTTTTTTTTTTGTTTATTATAGTAAGAGACATTTTGATTTTGTAATTAAGTTTAGGTTTTATTTATGTTTAGGTTAAGTGTTTTATTCAATAAATGTTATGTGAAATAGAATTGGTATAAATATGTGTTGCTAATTGTATAATGTTCCAGATGAAGTGAGTGTGATGAGTTGGTAAGTTGTTGGAATTGTTTATTGTAGGGGTCATTAAGAGACTATGGTAGGGAGGGCGACGTGTGTGGGCTTAACATCTAATCCGCAGTTAAATTGTTTTGATGTTCTTTGTTAATGAGATTGTGTTTTATGTTAGGTATTTGTTAGGGCTTTTGTTTTGTTTAATTTTTTTTTTATTTCTTATTGGTACAGTCTCTTGGTACTGTAGATGCGGGTTGGGTTCCCACGCCGAAAGTTTGAGCTAGTCGAGGCGGCATCGAAGTACACCAGATCAAGAAAGAGTCACGTAACAATTATGGCGCCCAATCAGAAAGTAGACAACCGGAAATGCAGTTTCAAATCCATGAATCTGTGTTCTAAGTTGCATAAATAGGACGCGTACAACAGCTAAACGTGTGAAATGTTCAATTAGTTAATTTGAAATCGTCCTAACAAAAATATTTGAAAAGTTAGTTTGCGTATTTTGAATTAAACGTTTTTTTTGTAGGTTATCGTCTGAATACAAGTGTCCTGTTTTTTTTTTAATGATTCAGTTTGCATCTTGTATTGGGAAAATAGGAAATAATAATAACAATATAAATTAGTGTTTATCCTATAGAATATTATATAAATATAGTTGTAAATACGGATTTGCTCTGTTGTTATTAAACCAGAAACCGGAAATATGAATCGGAAATTGTCCTGTACTATGAAACTATAGCCGAACAACAGCAAATGTAGGCATTCAATGTGATGTGAGTGAACCTGAAAAGTAAAAAAAGGTGATATGAAAGTAGTACAGGAAAATAAGAATAGAAGAATAGTAGGATCATATGATGAGCGTCTGAAAAGATACATGGAAGTTAGGAATAGGATTTTTAATACGGATAATGACAATACAAAACTGGAAAGAATCAAAAGAACTAGAAACAGATTTAAAAGGAAAATGGCACTTTGTGATGAAATAGGTAATGTTGTCAGAAAATGTGTTGATATAAACAACTATGATATAGATCCTAGAAAATTAGATAATATATTAGTAAAAGGTCTCTTGGACAGTGGAGCCTCGATAAGTCTGCTTGGAAAAGATTGCGAAAAGATTATAGAGAAACTAAATAGTCCTATAAAACCAGTTTTTTCTAACATACAAACTGCAGGTGGAAAACACTATCAAGTTTTGGGGAAAATTGATGTTGTGGTAGAATATAATGGAAAAAAGGATAGAATAGAATTCTACTTATGTCCTAATTTGATTCAGAATGCTTATTTAGGTGTAGATTTCTGGACAAAATTCAATATAGCTCCTAATTTATTTCAATTATCGGAAATACAATTTGAAAAATTGAAGGATCATTATCCTCTTGAATTGAAAGATGTAGAACAACATGAACTAACTGTTCAACAAAAGGATAAGTTAGTAAATGTTGTAAACAAATTTCGAACTTTTGAGAGAGATGGTTTAGACAGAACTAATCTAGAAGTTCACACTATTGAGCTTATAGATAACACAATACCAGTCAAGGATAAATACTATCCGGTATCACCGGATGTTCAGGAATTGATATATACCGAAGTAGATAACATGTTGAAATTAGGTATTATAGAAGAGAGCAACAGTCCTTGGAGCAATAGATGTACTCTAGTTAGAAAACTAGAAAAAAATCGACTATGCCTAGATGCTAGGAAATTAAACGACAGGACAATCAAGGATGCTTATCCCATACAAAACATTGAGGGAATTCTAAGTAGACTTGACGAGACCTTTTATATCAGCAGTGTCGATTTAAAATTTGCTTTCTGGCAAATCAAACTGGAAGAGAAATCGAGAACATACACAGCTTTTACAATTCCAGGCCGACCACTATACCAATATGTTGTAATGCCATTTGGTTTATGCAACGCGGCACAAAGACTGTGTAGGCTAATGGATAGGGTTATACCGCAAGAGTTAAGGCAGAATGTTTTCATCTATTTAGATGATTTGTTGATTATATCAGCAGATTTTGATAAACATGTAGAGTTGTTGGAAAAAGTTGCAGATTGTTTAAATAAGGCAAACCTAACCATAGGCCTAAGCAAATCAAAATTCTGTTTTAAAGAACTGAATTATTTAGGATTTATTGTAGGAGGGGGAATGATGAAAACGGATCCAAGGAAAATAGAGGCAATCCGAAATATACCGTTGCCTAGATCCGTAATAGAAATCCGCAGTTTCTTAGGTACGGCGGGATGGTACCGCCGCTTTATTCGAGACTTCTCTTCGTTAACCGCACCACTATCTGATCTCATAAAGAAAGGAACTAAATTTGAAATGACAGAAAAGGCAATCGAAAGTTTTAACAAATTGAAAACTGCGTTAACAACAGCACCTGTATTAGCACATCCGAATTTCAATAAGCGATTTTTCGTGCAATGTGACGCTTCGGATTATGCGGTCGGAGCAGTGTTGTTCCAAAAAGACGAGTTAGGCAACGAAAAACCCATTTCATTTTTTTCACAGAAACTCATAGAAGCACAGAAAAACTACAGCGTTACCGAAAAGGAATACTTAGCTGCTGTCCTAGCCATTAAAAGATTCAGACCATACATTGAACTGATGCCATTCACGGTGATAACAGACCATGCGAGCTTAAAGTGACTGATGTCACTAAAAGATTTAAATGGAAGATTAGCTAGATGGGCTTTGCAGTTACAAAGTTATGATTTTGAAATTGAACACTGCAAAGGAACAGAAAACATTGTAGCAGACACGTTATCCAGATTGGTAGAGTCAATAGAAAGAGAGAAAATATTAGGTTTTGAAACTTTAGAATTCGAGTCAGATGAGTACAAAGATTTATTAGATACTGTTAGGAGAAATCAAGGGAAATTGCCGGATATAAAGATCATGAACGACTTAGTATTTAAGAGAAATATAACTGATTATTCCTAGTTCATTAACACACTTATTGATTAGGGAAGCTCATGTACCACAGGACAAAGCTCACGGAGGTATCAACAAAACCTTACAACGTTTAAGAACAAAATACTACTGGCCTAATATGGTAACACAGGTCAAACATTTTATAAGAAATTGTACAACCTGTAAGGAAACGAAACCCACAAATACTATATTGAGACCGGAAATAGGAAAACAAGTAACAACAGATAGACCTTTTCAAAAGATTTACATGGATTTTCTTGGTAAATATCCAAGATCTAAAAGTGGAAATGCTTATATTTTCATAGTAGTTGATCATATGACCAAGTTTGTATTTTTAAAGGCAATGAAAGAAGCTACAACGGCAAATGTTGTGAGATTTCTAAAGGATCAAGTTTTCCATGTTTTTGGTGTACCAGAGGTTATCCATTCAGACAATGGACAACAATTTGCTTCCAAAGAATTTGCAAGAATGATTGAAACATATCAGATCACGCATCTAAGAACTGCTGTTTACTCTCCACAGTCAAATGCATCTGAGAGAGTAAATCAGAGTGTATTGTCTGCCATCAGAGCATATTTGGAAAACGATCACAGAGAATGGGATATTAACTTACCGGACATTGAGTTGTCGTTGAGCACTTCTTGGCATTCTGCAACAGGTTGTAGTCCATTCTTTGCGTTGTTTGGACAAAATATGTTCACTTGCGGGTCGGACTACAAGTTAGCCAGACAGTTGAAAGCTTTGGACGATAATGAAACCATAATTGAAAATTCTAATAGAATAAAACTAATAAGAGACAAAATGAAAGAGAACCTGGATAATGCATATAGGAAAAATGCTTTAAGATATAACCGTGGGGCGAGAATTGTGAAATTTGTTCCTGGACAGGAAGTTTACAAAAGGAATTTTCTACTTAGCAACTTTAAGAACAACATTAACGCTAAATTTTGTAGAAAATTTACAAAATGTAGGATTGTAAAGGTTATAGGAAACAATATGTATAAATTAGAAAGTTTATCTGGTACACCATTAGGTATTTTCCACGCAAAGGATATTAAACAATGAGGATAATGAAGTGCAATATAGTTTATAAGGATCAAATGTGCAATATATTAGTGGCAAATAATGAAATTTTTACTTACGAGTGCAATATTTATGTGTGCAATATTAGGTTAGGATTTGTGTTTTGTCATTGATGTGTTGATTATTTCATCCTTGATTATACAAATATTGTTCTTCGTCCAGTGTTTAAGGTCCTGTGTGACTAAAAAGGTACCAGTGAAATGAGAAAGCCCATTCACATTCATACAAAACCCAGTAAATTGAAATAAATCCCTAGGTTAAACTGTCGTGGTGGATTGCCCGGCTAACTCATTGAATATAGTTTCGTGGGTGTAGCCTACGTTGGGCGCTGAAATACATATGAGTAGCAAAAGTTTTTGAAAATCTACCTCACACTGTCGTCTCGGCGACCCGTCTTGATACACCAGAGTTTTGTTGAGGTTGATGTGCTCCATGAACAGAAATTTTTCTGTTGTTTGCATTTTTGTTGATTGTGTGGTGTCATCTTGGTCTGTCTCCTTTTGTTCTTTAGAAGAACTAAGATTTGTGATGGTTGTTTTGTTTAAATTTGTTTAATTTAGTTAAAATTTAGTTTTATGTAGTAAATGTGATTCTTTTTGTTTGTTTTGATTCGTATGTTAAATGTTTGTTATTGTTAAAACGTCAAAATGTGGGACAAGATCAACGACTGGGTGGTTCGTATATAATAATAATAACTACGAAGTTAGGGTTACCAAGCTCTTAGTATGAGAAGGAAGAGAAATATAAACTTAAAACTTTTCTCTTACGAAAAAGGCTACTTTTCAAGGCCAAGGCTATGAGTGCATTGACCCAAACTGTGTTGATGTCCACTATATTATAAAATCATTGTTTAAACTAATGGTTTAAACCAATATTTAATTGTCTTTTTTTATCTATATATATAAAAGAGTAACGTTACTGACTGATTGACTGACTGACTGATTCATCATCGCACAGCCCAAACGGTTGAAGCTAGAATCATAAAATTTTAACTGTGGGTTCCTCCCTCCCCGAAACGATCCGATAAGAAGGGATTTTTGGAAATTCGAACGTTTAGGGGGTAAAAAAGGGTAAAAACGAGTAAATTCGGTAACCTTATATCTTCGAAACTAATAAAGATACAAAAAAACTTAAAATTGCATGTTACTCCATTTAAAAAATAAGCTGACAGGTGTTTCGTACTTTTTCGAAATTCGAACCTTTTAGGGGAGAAAACGGGTAAAAACTGTATTTTGGTACTTTTTTGGCACCATATGTATCTTTTAAACTACTAAACATAGAAACAAGTTTTAAATCGTATTCATTACATATCATAAAATAAAAAATATAAGTTTGGTACTTTTTGGAAATTCGAACCCTTAAGGGATAAAAATTGTATTTATTTTTGGTACTTTTTTCATAAAGTATGTTTTTCTACAAATTGATATAGACATATAAATATTTTATTTTAAGCTCCCACCACGATACAGAAATTTATTTGATTAAAATTTTAACACCGCAATGGGGATAAAAATGGTACCAAAAAGGGGGTAAAAACGGAAAAATACATTTTATTTAACATTTTCAGCCAATTTTGATAAATTTTTAACATTGGTTCCTGGATTCATGCAAAAATTAACTAACAGAGTGCTATTTGGAACTCGACTGACAAGATGTATATTTGTCCAAATCCGGGAAAACAGTTTGGTACTTTTTTTAAAACTTATTTTTTTTGAGCACATTAACACAGATTTTAATCGTTTGAGGCATGTCTTTAAGCATAAACAATTTTGGCAAAATGGAATATTTTTAAATTTCAAGCTTGAGGGGTGTTCAAGGAGGAAAAGGGGATTTGGTACTTTTTTCCTAATGGTACTTTTTTAATATTTTAAATTATTTCACTTATCGACATTAAAGTTAGCTGATATGTATCTGAATGAAGTTAGAGTTAGGAGTAGGGGATAATATTTAGGTACCAAAATTTGAGAACTGAACTATAGGTACTTTTTTGTTCTTCTAATGGTACTTTTTGAATTTTCTTTAATAATGGGCCTAGAAACATGAAATTAAGCATTAATGATAATAAGTGAGTGAGAAGTTTAGGAGGAAACTCTATCGCAGTTTTTTTTATATTAGAGTGGTACTTATGGTACTTTTTCTTTATTCTAATGGTACTTTTTCAATTTTCTATAATAATGGACCTAGAAACATGAAATTTAGCATATATGGTAATAAGTGAGTGAGGGTAGACTTTTTGGTACTTTTTCTTTATTCGAATGGTACTTTTTGTAATCTCTTCACGAATGAACCCATAAACATGAAATAAAGGTTATATGGACCCGAATGAGTGGTAAACCGCAAGTGGGGGATTTTTGGTACTTTTTCAATATTCTAATGGTACTTTTTGATTTTTTTGCAATAATGGACATAGAAATTCGAAATTAGGAGTATACGGTCCTAAGTGAGAAAAAATTCAATTGGATACTTCATGGTACTTTTTCTTTATGCTAATGGTACTTTTTTGAATTTTCTATAGCAATGGACATAGAAACATGAAATAAAGCATATATGGTCCTAAGTGAGTGAGAATTCTAGAGGGAGACTTTTAGGTACTTTTTCTTTATTCGGATGGTACTTTTTGTAATTTCTTCATCAATGAACCTAGAAGCATGAAATAAAGCTTATATGGGCCAGAGTGGGTGGGAATCCACAAGTGGCTGCCTTTTGGTACTTTTTCTTTATTCTAATAGTACTTTTTTGAATTTTCTATAACAATGGACTTAGAAACATGAAATTAAGCATATATGCCTCTAAGTGAGAATTTTATGGGGAGACTTTTGGTACTTTCTCTTTAATCGAATGGTACTATTTAGAATTTCTTCAACAATGAACCTAGAATCATGAAATAAATCCTATATGGACCCGAGTGAATGGGAATCCACAAGTGGCTGCCTTTTTGGTACTTTTTCTATATTCTAATGGTACTTTTTGATTTGTTTGTAATAATGGACATAGAAACACGAAATTAGGCGTATATGGTCCTAAGTGAGTGAAAATTCAAGCGGGCACTTCATGGTACTTTTTATTTATTCTAAAGGAACTTTTTGGAATTTTCTATAGCAATGGACTTAGAAACATGAAATTAAGCATATATGGTCCTAAGTGAGTGAGAATTCTGGAGGCAGACTTTTTGGTACTTTTTCTTTATTCGAATGGTACTTTTTGTAATTTCTTCACCAATATACCTTGAAACATGAAATAAAGCTTATATGGACCCGAATGAGTGGGAAACCACAAATAGGGGACTTATGGTACTTTTTCTATATTCTAATTGTACTTTTTGATTTTTTTGTAATAATGGACATAGAAGTACGAAATTATGCGTATATGGTAATAAGTGAGTGAAAATTCAAGCGGACACTTCATGGTACTTTTTCTTTATTCTAATGGTACTTTTTTGACTTTTCTATAGCAATGGACTTAGAAATATGAAATTAAGCATATATGGTCCTAAGTGAGTGAGAATTCTAGGGGGAGACTTTTTGGTACCTTTTCTTTAATCGAATGGTACTTTTTGTAATTTCTTCAACAATGAACCTATAAACATGAAATAAAGGTTATATGGAGCCAAATGAGTGGGAAACCACAACTGGGGGCTTTTTGGTACTTTTTCTGTATTCTAATGGTCCTTTTTTAACTTTTCTATAGCAATGGACTTAGAAACATGAAATTAAGCATATATGGTCCTAAGTGAGTGAGAATTCTAGGGGGAGACTTTTTGGTACCTTTTCTTTAATCGAATGGTACTTTTTGTAATTTCTTCAACAATGAACCAATAAACATGAAATAAAGTTTATATTGAACCGAGTGAGTGGGAAACCACAAGTGGGGGCTTTTTGGTACTTTTTCTATATTCTAATGGTACTTTTTGATTACGAAATTATGCGTATATGGTAATAAGTGAGTGAAAATTTAAGCGGACACTTTATGGTACTTTTTCTTTATTCTAATGGTACTTTTTTGACTTTTCTATAGCAATGGACTTAGAAACATGGAATTAAGCATATATGGTCCTAGGTGAGTGAGAATTCTAGGGAGGGACTTTTTTGTACTTTTTCTTTATTCGAATGGTATTTTTCGTAATTTCTTCACCAATGAACCTAGAAACATGAAATAAAGCTCATATGGACCCGAGTGAGTGGGAATCCACAAGTGGCTGCCCTTTAGTACCTTTTCTGTTTTTTAATGGTAATTTTTGAATTTTCTGTAATAATGGACATATAAATATGAATTTAAGCGTATATGGTACTAAGTAAGTGAAAAATCAAGGGGATACTTCTTGATACCTTTTCTTTATTATAATGGTACTTTTTTAAATTTACTAAGTGAATGATAATTCTAGGGAGAGACATTTTGGTACTTTTTCGTACTTTATTCGAATGCTACTTTTTGTATTTTCTTCACCAATGAACATGATATAACTCTTATATAGACCTAAGCGAAAGAAAATCTACAAGTGGGGACATTATGGTACTTTTTCTTTATTCTAATAGTACTTTTTAAATTTTCTATAATAATGGACCTAGAAACATAAAATTAAACATATATTGTCATAAGGGAGTGAAAATTTAAGGGGGAGTATAGTACTGTTTCTAAATTCTAATAGTACTTTTTGTATCTTCTTCACCAATGAACTTAGAATTGTGAAATAAAGCTTATATGATCCCGACCGATTGGGAATCCACTTTTTCTATATTATAAAGGTACTTTTTGAATTTTCTCTAATAATGGATTTAGAAATACCAAATTAACAGCATATTGTTCTAAGTGAGTGAAAATTCAAAGAGAATACATAATACTTTTTCTTTATTCTAATGGTACTTTTTAAATTTTCTATAATAAATCTAGAAACATGAACATAATATTATATGGACTCGAGCGAGTAGGATTCTATAACTGGGAACATTATGGCGCTTTTTCATTATTCTAATGGTATATTTTGAATTTTCTATAATAATGGACCTAGAAATATATGCTCCTGAGTAACTAACTTTTTTAATATATTAAATTAGTTAGCTTAAATACAAAAATAATTTGTATTTTTTCGTTCTTCGAATGGTATATGATCCTGACCGAATAAGAATCTAAAAAAGGGACTCACAGGTACTTTTTTCCATGTTATCCTGAATTAGCTTTAACTCACAAAGGGAGACTTAATAGTACTATTTCTTTCATCCAATTGGGGTGGCGAAGCGCACCGGGTTTATTGCTAGTCTAATATATATTATAAATGAATTTTAATTTGGTTTTATTATAGATGAATTTTATTATTGAATATTTAGTATTAAGTAATGAATTGTATTAAAAACACATTGCACATACACAGATATATCCCCCTTAATCATATATTTTTTGTCTTATAACAATATCTCTTGTTTTCTCTAATATCAACTCCAATAATTAAAATCACTTTATGAGTGATTAAAATTATTCATTTTCTCCCAAAATATAAGAACAGGGTTCCTCATCAGCAAAAGGAAAAAATTTATTAATAATTTGTCAATTCCCATACAAATTATTTCATGGTCCTTCGAAGAAACTGATCTGGTACCTCAGTACAAAAAGTCGGCACTAACACAAAGAAGATAAAAAAACAACCACCAAAAAATAACTCAACTAGATCAATATAAAGAGGTAATAAAAAAATTCTCACGCTCAATTACATTAGTTCAAATAACATGCCGCTGCTGTAAGCAAGATGTATTAACCAGGTGGCAGCGTAACTACAACAATTACAACTATACAAGAACAACAGTAATTTTTGTTTGTGTAAAACCCTGTAAACTGTCGAAAACATATGGCATAAAATAAAGAAAACAAACAGATATAAAAACAGAAATCAAACGTTTTTAATAAAAATAAAATTATACAGGACTGGTGTAAGCAACCTTTAAGAATTCTGCACACTAGAGACGGCATTGATAGTTTCAAATTCAATGCTGGTGTATCTAATTGGGTACCTGATACCCTATCTTAAACATATTCTCCAATTTCGCTCTAAGTCAAATTACTAGGGACTATGTACGCACTGTCGGCTCGTTTGGTTCAATGGTTGAAGTGCGCTCCGGTCAAGGCTCACAAGATTTGCCTATATTCGTACATATGGAAGTGGGAAGTGAATTTAAATAGTTATCCATTCGTTTTTTCCGATATGATAGGCGGACATGGTTACAATAATAATCCTACTACAACTATGTTTGAGATGGGTGCAAGCTAACGTTTTCATGACAAGTTGGCAATTTCCATATGTTCCGTGGAATTTTAATGACGAGACAATCGAAATAAGTAAAAAATTCACTAAGTTACACAGTGATTATACAGCTGCGAAAACAGGTGAACCAGTTAATACACAACTTTTGTATATAAACTTTTACTATTTGTAAACAAGTTTTTGACATTTCAAAAAGCAAAACATTAGTAGAGCAAAAAATAGTCAGCTGGCATTACGCTGCCACCTGGTTAAATATGCCTTGGCTGTAAGCATTAAAAGAAAAAAGAAAAACAACACAAAAGAAAAAAGTAAAAAAGCCGTCGGCATTAAAATTAAAAAAAAACAAGCAAAAAAGTGCATACATAAAGTTAAAACAAGTAAAAAAGTGAAAAAATACTGTGAAAATTAAAAAAAAAATATATATATATAAAGTGGAAAATAATAGTGAAAATAAAAAAAATAAGAAAAAAAGTAAGTAAAATAAAGAATTTAAAAGAAAATTGAAAACAAATTTAAAAAAAAAGAGATAAATTAAAGAGAAATTTGAAAATTAAGAAAATTAAAAGAAAAAGAGTGAAAAATAATATAAAGTTTAAAGTTAAAATAAAAATCAAAAAAAAAAAAAAAAAATGCCGCTATAGAAAAAATACATAAAAAAGTGCCGCTATAAAAGAAAACGAAAACACAGTGCCGTTAAAGTTTTATGTATAAATATATATAAGAAAAAAATTCTAAAATAAATGGGCAAATACAAAGGTAATATATATTTGTTGTATACAGTTATACATAACCTCGATATATATGTGCATATAAATCAAAATAATAGAAAAAAATATATATTGTAAATTATTCTAAAAAGAAAAAGTGATAAAAATAAATAATATTTTGTTAAAAATAAATGCGTTTTGAAATTTTTATGCGGTTTTCAAATAAACAGCTAGTGAAGTGACGGCTTGAAAATAACCAAGAGGTTTTTAAAATTTTCATACAAAAAAAAAATACGTATGCGTTGAAAATAAAAAATATAATATAATGTTAGTTTAAAGTTTGGTTTTAAATTATCTCATTTTCTCTCTTAAATGTTGAACTGATTTTAAAACATTTTGTAAAATAAACAAAAAAGTGAAATAATCATTTAATCATTTAGAAATAAACATTTAGATTGAATAAACTTTTCCATTTAGTTGATAAAATTTTATTTGCGATTGTATGCAATTATTATATATTTAAAATATTATTTAATAAATAATATACAAAGTCGTATTGTTGTACTATACATACAATCATTAAATATTGTAACCATAAATCCAAAATTTATATTTCTTTTAATTGTTTGCTGGGTAATGAGAAAATAATAAAAATAAAAAACGTCGCCTTTGTTATATTCAAGTCTTGTCAAAGAGAATTACAGTAACCAAATATAGGGTTTGCAGTTCCGGTTTACAATAACCAAATATAGGGTTCGCAATTCCGGTTTACAATATCTCTTATTCTCGATAATTTATTAACGAAATTCCCAAAAATGAAAACAGAATTATAAAAACTTCGAAATTGAAAAATAATTAAGATAGTGGAAGTGTATGTGTAATAACGTTTGTGGTGTTTATTCTGCCCAATAAGTAGAATAAAATTAAAAGGTATATGCATTTAAGAGTTATATTAAAAATTTAACTAAAAATACCAGGGTTTAATATTTAGTTAAACGTTTTTTACATTTGACTACCGACTACGCAATAAATATGTATCATTTTCATATTAATGTCCACATATACTGAAAATATACAAACTATAAACCAATGCCATATATGCACAAGCTTCCTAGTAAAAATATTTGTCGCAGTTTTTCCAAAAATATTTTGCCTTACATAATATTTTACGTTGCAGCTAGAAGACAAAATGAAAATTTTTCATTTCTAAAACATTTGCTGCCCAAATATATTTATATTTTTGGTTAGCAAAAACAAATATATTGCTTGTGTATAATATACAAAAAATTTACTACAAAAACATCAAACATGCAAACAAATTGCAACGTGAAAACCATAAACTGCAAACGATATGCGCAGTAAAAAATTCAAACAATGGAAATATGGAAGATGCTAAATGTAGACTGCCAAACCATACGAAGTTGAAATATGTAAAATACGAAATTGTGCGAAGTTAAAAATGTTTAAAACGAAAATGTGCATTTATAAAATATTTCAGCCACATATATGGAAATATTTAGCCGCATATAGTCACTGAGTAGAAAAATGTGAAAAAAACTATGAACAACAAGTGTGCGTTGATTTGGGTGTACAAAATAAAAATTTATATTGAATCGTGTGTTTAAGAATTTAAGTGCAATAAAATAGAAGCTTTATTTTTTGAGGTATGTAATTGTATTATGAAAGATAGGAATGCAGTGAAAATATATTAAATAAGATTCTGGGCAAAGGATAGCGGACGATATTATTTTATTGAATTTTTTGATTAAATGATTTTTGTAATAGGAATTCAAATGTATTCCTGCTGCTTGTAATAGGAGTCCAGAAAAATTAGTAACATAAAATTTTGTATGTAAAGTGGCTAAAAAAGGATAGATAATGCAACAACAAAATGTAACAACTGTAATGTGAGAATTAATATTTTTTTAAAAAAAACTATATGTTTGTTTTCATTCACAATTGAAATGCTATATTGATTTTATTGTTCTTTAAACGTCAAGTTTCGGTATTGAAACGTCAAGTTTGACGAAAAGATGGAATAGCAAAACAATGGAATTTTGATTCCTCTCACCTTGCTTCGGGATGGGAAATGGCACTTAGGTGTTCGGCTTTAGCTCGCCGGGAATGGGGGGTTCGTTCCCATCAAAGGTGCTCACATTATCTTTAAATACGTGCCGGTGGAATCAAACAAAGATGGAACGAAGCAGACAAAGTAACACTGAACAAAACAAACGTAGCTAGTTAATGATAGGAAAGTAATTTATTTAGAAGATTATTAACCTGGACTCGGGTCTTCAGGACTAGATGTTAGTGTCCTGGTCAGGCGGCCCACCCCTGGTCATAGCCATCCGTGGTATTACTATTACTATATCTAAAAAAATGAGAATTTAAGTAACACCCCTAACAAAACTTACCACTTTACCCTCAAGTTAGTCACATTTCAACCAATAATTAGATGATTATTCCATGATTCAAGATATATAATCCTTTCAAAATATTACATTTATTTTAATAAAATAAAATCTTACAAAAGCACACAATCGTAAGTGTTTTAATAGTATTCAAGGAGAAACTACACAAAAATTATTATATACTAAAAAAGATCTTAATGATACTTGCAATAATAAAAAAAATGTATATAATAACATATATTTCCTTTTTTTTTATAACATTTATTTGTTATAACACATTATCCTTATTTAATATATTTATATTTTGATTGTTTTTGATTTCAAAACAAAATAAGGAAATAGATTATTATTATTTTTTTTTTTAATATATATATTCTTAAATTTAAATTGTTTTTATCATAATTTATATTTATATTATCTTTTAGTTTAATTTCATTATATTTTATTATGTTTTTATTTTGATTAATTTCATTAGGTTTTTATTATATTTTTATTTTGTTAGGTTTTTATTTTATTTCATTATATTTTATTATGTTTTTATTTTATTATATTTAATTATGTTTTTATTTTATTAAATTCTATTATATGTATATTAATTTTATTTAAATAAAAAGTATTTTTATTTTAGACTATTTCATTTAAAGTAAAATTGTTTGATTTAAGTTTCAAAATAAACTTCAATATTAAAAAGGATTGTATTTATCATTTTTTTATTATTTAGAAAATTCTTTAAAATTTGTATTTAATTTCTTAACATTTTAAATGAATTTTCTCAATTAATTCTGAAATTTTTAATTGCAATTTCAAAATATATTTTTAAAGTTGTTTTTGAAACTTGCCTTAAAATTTAGTTTTTTTTTTAAATTATTATTTTTTTTTTTTTTAAGAATAATACTAGGTTATTATTTGTTTAATAATATTTAGTTAAATTTACTTAAATTTAGAAAGATAATATTTTTTTTTTTTTTGTATTTTATCTTTTTTTTAGTTTTGAATTCAGGATTTAAATTAATTCTTAGATTTAACAGATTTGTTTTAATTTTTTTTTTTTTTTTTTATAAATACCCTCTAAATGATTTTTTTGATTAAAAAACAATGATTTAATATTTGATATAATTCATTTAATTTTCATATATTTTAATAGAAATTAACAATTTATATATATAATTATTATAATTATTATATAAATTTAATTTTAATTTATTACTATTTTCTTTTATCTTTTAAATCTAAATTAATTAATCCTTTAATTGCTATTGTTTTGATTTTAATACATTTTTGATTATTTATTTTGAATTTAAGTTTACTTATTTCGATTTTAATTCTAAATTTCAGTATTGTTATTAGTTAATATTTTCTAGCATACTTTTAGGCGAAATTGTGCGAAGTTAAAAATGTTTAAAACGAAAATGTGCATTTATAAAATATTTCAGCCACATATATGGAAATATTTAGCCGCATATAGTCACTGAGTAGAAAAATGTGAAAAAAACTATGAACAACAAGTGTGCGTTGATTTGGGTGTACAAAATAAAAATTTATATTGAATCGTGTGTTTAAGAATTTAAGTGCAATAAAATAGAAGCTTTATTTTTTGAGGTATGTAATTGTATTATGAAAGATAGGAATGCAGTGAAAATATATTAAATAAGATTCTGGGCAAAGGATAGCGGACGATATTATTTTATTGAATTTTTTGATTAAATGATTTTTGTAATAGGAATTCAAATGTATTCCTGCTGCTTGTAATAGGAGTCCAGAAAAATTAGTAACATAAAATTTTGTATGTAAAGTGGCTAAAAAAGGATAGATAATGCAACAACAAAATGTAACAACTGTAATGTGAGAATTAATATTTTTTTAAAAAAAACTATATGTTTGTTTTCATTCACAATTGAAATGCTATATTGATTTTATTGTTCTTTAAACGTCAAGTTTCGGTATTGAAACGTCAAGTTTGACGAAAAGATGGAATAGCAAAACAATGGAATTTTGATTCCTCTCACCTTGCTTCGGGATGGGAAATGGCACTTAGGTGTTCGGCTTTAGCTCGCCGGGAATGGGGGGTTCGTTCCCATCAAAGGTGCTCACATTATCTTTAAATACGTGCCGGTGGAATCAAACAAAGATGGAACGAAGCAGACAAAGTAACACTGAACAAAACAAACGTAGCTAGTTAATGATAGGAAAGTAATTTATTTAGAAGATTATTAACCTGGACTAAGGTCTTCAGGACTAGATGTTAGTGTCCTGGTCAGGCGGCCCACCCCTGGTCATAGCCATCCGTGGTATTACTATTACTATATCTAAAAAAATGAGAATTTAAGTAACACCCCTAACAAAACTTACCACTTTACCCTCAAGTTAGTCACATTTCAACCAATAATTAGATGATTATTCCATGATTCAAGATATATAATCCTTTCAAAATATTACATTTATTTTAATAAAATAAAATCTTACAAAAGCACACAATCGTAAGTGTTTTAATAGTATTCAAGGAGAAACTACACAAAAATTATTATATACTAAAAAAGATCTTAATGATACTTGCAATAATAAAAAAAATGTATATAATAACATATATTTCCTTTTTTTTTATAACATTTATTTGTTATAACACATTATCCTTATTTAATATATTTATATTTTGATTGTTTTTGATTTCAAAACAAAATAAGGAAATAGATTATTATTATTTTTTTTTTAATATATATATTCTTAAATTTAAATTGTTTTTATCATAATTTATATTTATATTATCTTTTAGTTTAATTTCATTATATTTTATTATGTTTTTATTTTGATTAATTTCATTAGGTTTTTATTATATTTTTATTTTGTTAGGTTTTTATTTTATTTCATTATATTTTATTATGTTTTTATTTTATTATATTTAATTATGTTTTTATTTTATTAAATTCTATTATATGTATATTAATTTTATTTAAATAAAAAGTATTTTTATTTTAGACTATTTCATTTAAAGTAAAATTGTTTGATTTAAGTTTCAAAATAAACTTCAATATTAAAAAGGATTGTATTTATCATTTTTTTATTATTTAGAAAATTCTTTAAAATTTGTATTTAATTTCTTAACATTTTAAATGAATTTTCTCAATTAATTCTGAAATTTTTAATTGCAATTTCAAAATATATTTTTAAAGTTGTTTTTGAAACTTGCCTTAAAATTTAGTTTTTTTTTTTTTTTTTAAATTATTATTTTTTTTTTTTTTAAGAATAATACTAGGTTATTATTTGTTTAATAATAATATTTAGTTAAATTTACTTAAATTTAGAAAGATAATATTTTTTTTTTTTTTTGTATTTTATCTTTTTTTTAGTTTTGAATTCAGGATTTAAATTAATTCTTAGATTTAACAGATTTGTTTTAATTTTTTTTTTTTTTTTTATAAATACCCTCTAAATGATTTTTTTGATTAAAAAACAATGATTTAATATTTGATATAATTCATTTAATTTTCATATATTTTAATAGAAATTAACAATTTATATATATAATTATTATAATTATTATATAAATTTAATTTTAATTTATTACTATTTTCTTTTATCTTTTAAATCTAAATTAATTAATCCTTTAATTGCTATTGTTTTGATTTTAATACATTTTTGATTATTTATTTTGAATTTAAGTTTACTTATTTCGATTTTAATTCTAAATTTCAGTATTGTTATTAGTTAATATTTTCTAGCATACTTTACTCTCCACTGGCTCTTTTCTGGTCAAGATTTTTAAAGTTTGTCACGGCTTGCACAAACACCAATAACACAATAGTCACAAACAGACAGACGGATAACGCTGCATACATTAAAACAATCATCCACGTGCTTAACAGTTTATGTAGTACAACTTTTTATTTTTCAGCTTTTTCTAAACTTATTTATGTGTTTCTTATTTTTTTTTTACTTGTTTATAGTTTTTTTTATTTTTTTATTTGTGTTTCTTCGAAATTTTACTTTTAGAGCTTATTATGGACAACACAAACGTAAATAACACTCTTGCCAAATACTGACAGACAACACCACAGCATACATTAAACAATCTTATATTCTGTTGAAAGTTTATACACAACTTCTTATTTATCTGCGTTTTCGAACTTTTTATGAATATTTGTTTCTTATTTTATATAATTGTTTATAACTCTTTATTTAGGTTTTTTTTTTTTTTTTTTAAAATTAATTTTTTTTAGTTTTCCTTTCTTTTCACTTCAAATGTCGCAAGAAAGCCAACTTTCTTATTCTTTTGCGTCCTATATCTTTTTGCTTTCTGACCACACTTCATTTTTCGCAAGCATCAAGCACCATTCCTGTCTATCTAGGACCGAAAGTCTTCGCGCATCCACGACCTATCTTCGCCATTCACATGACGCCACGTCATCATCCAACTCGTGTGCGCATTTATCCTAGAGTTGCATTTATGCGTATGTTGTTACTTTATTTCAATTCAACTCTGTCTTCTGTGACTTTCTGTGATCAGACAGTGACTTTCAAACTATTTACCGTCACACAACAGACAAGCAAAACAGCCAATGAATACAATCTAATAAAAAATAACAGGATCTACAAAAAAAATAGTATGTTGCATAAAAATGCAATGTAGATAGATAGATTACTTTTTGTTTGTACACTCAAATGTATCCTTTCGTAAAATTTGTAACAGGAGAACAAACAAATAAGCAGCATAGAAAATAATTGTGCAAGAACAATTTGATGTGTAAGATATAAATGCAAAAAGGCACAGGCATGAGTACAACAGGACCAAAAGGAAATTAACTGTATAAAACTGCTGTATGTGTGTACATGTGTTCTGTAACTGCATAATGCAACAACAATTTACGCAAAAGCCATAAACAAACACATAAATAGGTTCAATGATGATCGTGAGTGTAGCTGGAGAAAAAAATGATAAAGAGGAATGATAGAAATTTAAGTAAGGTCCAGAATATATAATTATGCAATGAAGAAATTTTTCTATATGTACACATACATAATTATGTATGACTTGTATTCTGAAAGATCGACTTTGTGTTTTTAAATGCACATTCATATGTATCCATTCGTAATATTTGTAACAGGAGAACAAAAAAACAAATAAGCAACAGAGAACAAATTATGCAACGAAGGCACAATAATTTTTTACGTAGCCACGAGTGCAGCAGGAGAAAAAGGAAATACAAGAACAACTACTTATACACTCAAGTAATTGTGATATACAACTGTTGTATGTGTGTCCTTTAGCTGCAAAAAGCAAAAACAACTCGCAAAAAAAGAAACAAATGCATAGTAAAGGAATTTTTAGAAATATGGAGGAGTAGAGCATGAACCGTTGCATTTTGTTGTTTTTTTTATTATTAATGTAGAAAATCAACAACAACTTGTGCAATCTCAAATGCAAATGAGTATGATTGGCTGAGCGTTTGTAACAGGAGTAAAATAATAAAGTATAGAATGCTGAAAAAATATAATTATACAATGAAGAACCTGTGGTATGTACCTACTTGTATTGTGAATGATAGGAATGGCAGTAAAAGTACATTAAAGAAGGTTATGGGCAAATGATAGCGGATGATATTATTATTGCATTGTTTGTGTAGAACTGATTTTTGTTGAGTACCGTTACAGATCATTTTTTATTACGCATTTTGGTTTATTTTTAGCTCGAGGAATTTTTATCATGTGCACTGAATTGTTGTTTTTTGTAAAGGATTTTTGTGCGTATTTGTTTTTATGGTTTTGCGTAAATTGTTGTTGCATTATGCAGTTACAGAACACAAGTTTTATACAGTTAATTTCCTTTTACTCCTGTTGTACTCATGCCTGTGCCTTTTTGCATTTATATCTTACACATCAAATTGTTCTTGCACAATTATTTTATATGCTGCTTATTTATTTGTTTGTTCTCCTGTTACAAATTTTACGAAAGGATACATTTGAGTGTACAAACACTTAATTTGATAGATTTCATTCAGAAAAAGTAATCTATCTATCTACATTGCATTTTTATTCAACATACTATTTTTTTTGTAGATCCTGTTATTTTTTATTACATTGTATTTATTGGCTGTTTTGCTTGTCTGTTGTTACATTTTGTTGTTGCATTGTCTACTACAAGCAGCAGGAATACATTTGAATTCTTATTACAATAATCATTTAATCAAAAAATTCAATAAAATAATATCGTCCGCTTTCCTTTGCCCAGAATCTTATTTAATATATTTTCGCTGCATTCCTATCTTTCATAATACAATTACATACCTCAAAAAATAAAGCTTCTATTTTATTGCACTTAAATTCTTAAATATAAATTTTTATTTTGTACACCCAAATCAACGCACACTTGTTGTTCATAGTTTTTTTCACATTTTTCTACTCAGTGACTATATGCGGCTAAATATTTCCATATATGTGGCTGAAATATTTTATAAATACACATTTTCGTTTTAAACATTTTTAACTTCGCACAATTTCGTATTTTACATATTTCAACTTCGTATGGTTTGGCAGTCTACATTTAGCATCTTCCATATTTCCATTGTTTGAATTTTTTACTGCGCATATCGTTTGCAGTTTATGGTTTTCACGCTGCAATTTGTTTGCATGTTTGATGTTTTTGTAGTAAATTTTTTGTATATTATACACAAGCAATATATTTGTTTTTGCTAACCAAAAATATAAATATATTTGGGCAGCAAATGTTTTAGAAATGAAAAATTTTAATTTTGTCTTCTAGCTGCAACGTAAAATATTTTGTATGGCAAAATATTTTTGGAAAAACTGCGACAAATATTTCTACTATGAAGCTTGTGCATATATGGAATTCGTAAATAGTATTTATATTTTTAGTATGTATGTGAGGAAATATTATTTTGTTAAATATTTGTTGCAGTTTTCATTTAAAATTATGATATTTTTTGCAATTTTTTGACTAATTAGTAGTAATTTTAAACTCTGAAAAATACATATAACAGCCACACAAAACATAAGCTTTAATAACTTGCAATATTCGCCGGTAAAAAAAAAAAAACAAAGTGCGTTCTCTTGATTAGTATACAAACAAGAAAATTGTTGAAAGTTGTCCCTCTCTTAAATGAAAACGATAAAATATTTTGCTCTTAAATAGTTAAAAAGAAACATATGGTTTAGTTTTATAATTTATACAGTAAAGGTACATGAATTGTCCTACACCAAGTTATAAAGAAAATTTGTTACTTTAAAATAAATTTCTGAAAGTATTTGCACAGAAAAAACTTAAATACGATTTCAATTATCAAAACCTCATTTTCAAATATTTTATTTATTAAAGTTCAACCTATAACAAAAATTGTACATTCAATTACTGGTTCTAATTGATTCTCAACACGAAAAATTTAAATTTTTAATATTTTGTTATTGTTTAATATGGTTTGAGTATAGAATTTTATGGTTCAAATACAAAATTTATTGAACGCATTTAAAATTTTTTGATAAATTATTTAAATTTAAATTTTTTTTTTAATTATTTTTTTCTGTGTATGAAAGAAAGTGCAATAATTAATTCAATTAGAATTTATAAAATTTAAAACTCACGATAACAAATTTTTATAAAACAAAATATCTAAAATAAATTAAAAAAAAAAAAAAAGATTCAATCTCTACAAACTTAAATAAATTTAATTTGCAAACGAAATAATTCAATATATTTGGAAAATTTTTTTTTGTCTCATAATAAATAATTTTTTCTCAAAAATCAAATTTCAATGAAAATCAAATTTCACGAAAAGTCGAAATCTAAAATTTAATACAAAATTCATTTAATAAATTGATTACGGAATAATTTCCTATTTGTTCACATTAACCGCGTAAGTGGTATTTCTGGAATAATTCCACAAGATTCTATTTAAAAATCAGAATACCACATAATACATAAAAGTTTAATGATATTCGGTTGGTAAAAACATTACACTATATACTAATAATTGATCAAACCATTTCATTATCAATTTCTTTAGTTGATTTAAACTCATGTTTACTTGATTAAAGTCTATATTCTATTATTTTTGTTTGACTAGATTACAACAATCTAGTGCATTTACTCCATAGCTAAGCTATCACAAAACATATAGAAAATACACTTTGTAATTTACGGCTATTCCCACTTGTGTACTAAAGAAAAAGTTTTTTTACCAATTAAAGTGAACAAATACATAGGATTTATATCTCTTGTTTTCAGTTGTACTAGCCACAAGATCTAGTACTATCATTAAATAACGCTATAGTTGAAAAAACTTTAAGAAAAAAAAAGTAAAAACTAAGTAACTAAAATTGATTATTTAAACATAATTTACATCTAAAATATATAAAAGTTTTTACTGAACATCTCAAAACTTTAAATCTGTATCTCAATATAGTACTTTAACTTAAAACTATTGTTCTGTTAACCACAAGACTTAACTCATTGAATAAAATAAAATATCGAATATAATTATCATACAAAATGCCGCATGAAGAAGATTCCCCTATAGTTGACAAGTCATTTAATCCGTCATATAAAGATTATTTTAGATTTGATTGTGAACATTTGCTTCAGTATTGTGGAAAAATGAATGAGAGCCAAACAGAAGTTCAAAATGAATCTATATTAGAAGCAAAGTTAAAAGAGATAGAAGCAAGATGGGCAAAAGTAGATACTTCTTATCAAAAGGTAATGTTATCTCAAGATGACTCAATTGATACAGAATTTAAAAACCAAACAAGAAATGAATTTGATTCTTGTACAGAAGCATATGTCCAGACCACATCGCAAGTTGTTGACTTCCTTAAAAGTATGCGCTTAGATACAGTACAAATGCCAATGTTCCAATCAACATCTCGACCCTCTATACCATATCAAAATCAAATGAACGATAGTTCAAGCATCTGTATTAAACTCCCTCCATGCGACACAGAAATATTTAAAGGTAGTTATGAACAATGGCCTCGTTTAGAGA
The DNA here is from genome assembly GCA_942486065.2 of Calliphora vomitoria. NCBI lineage: Eukaryota > Metazoa > Arthropoda > Insecta > Diptera > Calliphoridae > Calliphora > Calliphora vomitoria. The sequence goes on along the minus strand of OW818030.2, from coordinate 57,104,972 downwards.
CATGTTCACTGCAGTTTATATCAATCATTCAAAACTTACTCCTGTAACCAAACTATACCACCTCAGAAACAAAACAAGAGAGGTGCTATAGTAATACGATATCCTTTGTCCAATGATAATTTTGAGTTAGCTTGGAATGCGTTAAAAAACAGATACGAAAACAAACGAGTTTTGGTCGATAACCAAATCAAAATCTTGTTTGATATACCAGCAGCAATTAATGAAGATAGTGAGTCCATAAGAAAAATACAGTCGTCAGTAAACGATTCATTAGCAACACTTAGTACGCTAGGGGTAGAAGTAAATAGTTGGGATCCCATTTTAATTCGTTTGGTATCAACAAAATTAACGGATTGTACTCTAGAACTATGGGAACGATCTTTAACTTCCCCTCGTGACTTACCAAAATGGTCGCAAATGTAACAATTTTTAGTAGACAGATACGAAGCGGTAGAGCGACTAACAGGCATTAAAACAACAAAAGACAGTTTTACTCTTTCTAATAAAAAATCTCATATACAAACATATACATCGCAAGAAAACATATATATGAATTGCAAACTTTGTAATAATGAACATTATTTAAGGAATTGTCCAAAATTCAAAACCTTTTCAACGCAACAAAGAATAGATTATGTCTTTAAAAATAAAATATGTAACAATTGTTTAAGTCCTTCACATATTAAGGCGAAATGTAGAAGTAAAAGAACATGTTTTTACTGTAAGAAAGATCACAATTCATTATTGCATATTGCACACAAATCATCAATTGCACCACAAACCTCTGAAAATATTCAAAACAATGGTAACAGTAACCATAATAAAAATAATCTTCAAAATACAAATACAGAAGCTGAACAGACGAGTAATTCTTACAAAGATGAACCTGTAACTACCTCACAACGTGTTCAGGCAAACTACTCGTCTAGCAACGAAAATATTTTATTGCGTACAGCTTTGATGCAAATAGAGCATCAAGGCGAAATCTTCACAATAAGAGCTTTAATAGACCCAGGCTCCCAAAGAACATTTATTACAGAAAAAATAAGAAGTAAATTACAGTTGCCTTATAGAAATTCTCATTTTGAAATTAGTGGAATAGGAGGTTAAAAACAATCAGCGAAAAAAGAGTGTGAATTTATATTATTTGCAAAGAAATATAACCTTAGAGTTCCAATTAAGGCAATCATCTTGTCGAGTGTTACTAATACACTACCAGCTGTTACGTTTAAAGTCCCATATTCAGCAGAACTTAGAAAATTGGACTTAGCAGACCCAAATTTTAATAAATCTTCCCAAATCGATCTTATTCTTGGTAATGATTATGAACATTGTCTAAACCTCGAAGGCATAAAGAAAAATATATGTGGCCAAACATCGGCCTACAAAACTATATTTGGACCAATGAGGGCAGAAAATGTTCAATCATTCACAACTGCGGTCACTTCATCAGAATCGTCAGAACTCAGTACACTATTGAGAAAATTTTGGGAGCAAGAAGAAATACCCAAAACTCGCCTTACATCAGAAGATGATTTTGTTGAACAATTTTACACTCAAACAACTACTCGAAACAAAGATGGACGATATATTGTAAGGTTACCTTTCAAAAAAGAGTATCAAGAATCAGTATTCTTAGTATCATCAAGATTTATTGCATTAGCTCAATATGCCAGTATGGAAAAAACTTTAGGAAAAAATAAGGAATTGCAAGCTGAATATAAATCTGTTTTGGACGAGTATTTAACTCTAGACCACCTGGAAGAAACAACATCAAATGAAATCAATTATGAAGGTAAATATAGCTCTTATTATTTGCCCCATCATGCGGTCGTGTGACCAGACCATAAAACTACAAAGGTTAGAATTGTGTTCAATGCCTCTAGGAAAACAAAATCCAACTTTTCTCTAAATGATGTTCTGTACACAGGTCCTACAATTCAAAACGACTTGATAACCGTAATTCTGAATTGGAGAAGATATAAATATGTGTTCAGTGGGGACATACAGAAAATGTATCACCAGATCCTAGTTCATCCAAACGATAGAGCATTCCAGAGAATTTTATATCAACCTGAGCAAAATGGCCCTATTAAAGATTACAAATTGAAAACTGTTACGTTTGGAGTGAATAGTGCGCCTTTTCTAGCAATTCGTACGTTACATCAACTAGCGTCAGATTCAAAAGCCGAATCTCCCAAAGTATCATCGATTTTAAGGTATGAAACTTATGTAGATGATATATTAACTGGAGGGTTTTCAATTGAAGAAACTCGAGAGGCACAAAATGAACTAATTAAAACTCTAAAGTCAGCTGGATTTTTACTCAAGAAAATAACAGCAAACGATGCACAGTTATTGGCAGATTTACCAAAAGACGATATATATGATTCCGATTTTTTACGTTTTCACGAAACTAGCTCAACTAAAACTTTAGGTATAAAGTGGAACGCAATCTTAGATACATTTACATATACTTTCTCATCACTCATCCGTCTACGAAAATAACAAAACGCCAAGTTTTATCATCAGTCGCAAAACTGTTCGATCCAGCTGGATGGCTAGCTCCTATAGTCATCAGAGCAAAAATATGTATGCAGCAGTTATGGTTAGAAGGTAAAGAGTGGGATGAAGAAATTTCTGAGGAATCTCTACAAAATTGGAACAATCTAGTACAAGACTTATCTGAAGTTGAACTAATATCAATTCCCCGTTGGATTCAACTTATGCCTAATGATACAATACAAATTCATGGCTTGTGTGATGCATCGAAATCCGCTTATTGTGCCACTGTATATATTAGGTGTCAAACAAAAACTCAAAATATATTCTCAAATTTACTGGTAGCGAAAAGTAAGGTAGCCCCTTTACAAACTGTCTGCCTCCCGCGCTTGGAGCTTAATGGCGCAGTACTATTAGCAAATTTAGTTAATTATGTAATAAATTCTCTTAATTTCAGTAAAAACGAAATATATCTATGGACGGACTCAGCTATAGTCCTTGGATGGTTATCAAAACCACCTGCATCGTGGGAAACCTATGTGGCGAACAGAACAGCACGAATACATGAATTAATGTCTAATGTCACATGGCGACAAGTCCCAACACATGATAATCCAGCTGATCTGGGCACACGAGGTTGTAAAGCCCAACATTTGGTAAATAATTCACTTTGGTGGAATGGACCATCATGGTTAAAAAAAACCAACATCAGAATGGCCTAAACGAAATATATTTAATAATAGCTCAGAAAATAAAGAAATACAATCTCTAAATGTTCAGCTTGAAACGAATGCTATACTAGACAATTTTTCATCATATGGCAGAGCTTTACGCGTAATATGCTACATTTTTAGATTTTTCCATAATGCTAATAAGAAAATGCGGAAAAACTTTAATCATAATACTCACATTACTTTGACACAAAATGAAATGAAATTTGTAAAGTCAAGACTAATTGTTTTAGCTCAAAAAACATTTTATAACGAAGAATATCAATACGTAAGTAAATCAAAAGATATTTCAAACAAAAGTCCGTTGAAAAGTTTAAACCCATGCGTAGATAAAGATTCAATTTTAAGAGTAAATGGTAGATTAGCCCATTCATCACTACCATATGGTGAACGATATCCCATCATTTTGCCATGCAACTCCCGATTTTGCCAATTATATCTACACCATTTGCATGAGTTTCTCTTTCATGCTGAATGCAGTCAAATGTACAGAATAGTACAAACTGAATTTCTCATATTCAGACTAAAACCTCGTATTAAGAAAATAATCCGTAAGTGTAAAAGACAATGGACGAAATTTCTTAGGTGCTAGTAGAACTCTTGAACGAGAATTTTCTGCGTTTGTTAAAAACAGTGCCCAAAATGTAGCGCAGAAATATATAACACATGGATTTGAATGGAGATTCATCCCACCTCATGCTCCGCATATGGGAGGCCTCTGGGAAGCAGCCGTAAAAAGCTTCAAGTATCATTTTAAACGAATTGCAGGGGCTCACAAATTCACCTTTGAAGAATTCGCTACAGTTTTAGCACGGATAGAAGGAGTACTCAATTCACGGCCTATATCAGCAGTATCAGAAGACCCTTCAGATCTCACAGCTCTAACGCCAGGACATTTTTTAAGAGGTGCTCCTTTGATGGCGTTCCCTGAACAAGATTGTTCGAATATGTCGGTAATAAATAGATGGGAAAAGCTGAAGGTTATACATCGTCAATTTTGTCAACGATGGAAAAATGATTATCTAAAATCACACCATAAAAGGTATAAGTGGAAAACCTCATGTCAAAATATGCAGATTGGAGATTTAGTCATTGTTATGGACGATCTACTGCCACCTCACGAGTGGAATCTTGGCCGAATTGAAAAAACTTGTTCCGGTTCAGATGGTAATGTACGAACTGCCAACGTACGTACCGCTAATGGGGTAATTAAGCGACCTATCGTCAAATTGTGTTACCTCCCTTTTCTGAATCAAAAGGAAGCTCAGGTAGACTCAAACCTTAAAGTTCAATCCTCTACTTCAAAATAAAAGCAAAAATTAAATCTCAAATATCTTAGTTTATCATTAATTTCTACCATAGCTTCAAAATGTTGTATTTAAATTGTCCTAATAAAATTCAAAAATGTTTGGTGACTATTAATCCATATTCACATTTGCAATCCAACAATTTCTCTATAATATACTAATTGACCTATATTTTCCCTCTATCTATCATCACAGCAGGTCCAATCGACGACTAACAGCTACTCGGATCCCAAGTGACAGTCGCAGCCAGAATGACGAGAGAAGTGTGGTCCCAAGGGATTCTGAGGTATACTACTGTGTGATTTGCACAGGGTATCACGGGCTCAAGTTTTGCCCGAGGTTTCGAAAAATGACTCCACAAAAGCGAAGAGACGTAGTGGAACGTCTTGGGTATTGTAAAGTTATGTGTTTGTAAATTTTAGTAAAACAAATGTTTGTTTTGTCTTCTCTGACTCAGATTAATAATTGAAATTTTATTTTGAATTTTATTTCTTATAACTAAAATTCTTAAAAGCTAATCTTGAGTGATTCCTAAATCACTCACTAACTTATGTTCTACTCATTACTTATACTTACATTTATCTTACAATTATTATTGTACTCATGCATACTTGTGCAGTATGTAAAAATGAAGGAGGAGCATAATTAGCTGCAAACTCTTTCACTCATAATTGTAATGTTAAGCTGTTGACCTAATTCTTGGTCAACCGCCTCAAAAGGCTAGAAAAAACCACGAAGTTAAAACCAAAATTTCGAGGATAAGGAGAAAATAAAAAGGCTAAATTTATATTTGTGAGACATTTTCATTTTAATTCATTTCTTACTGTTTTTCATTTAGCTTTTCAATATACTCAAGAATTGTACAGTATTAAAAGAACAAGTAACAATTGCCAATAGCAAGTGTTTCAAAATGAAATAGATTATTTTACTTATATCTGAAAGCTATAATTATCTAGCAAATTCACTTTCAAGACAAAATTGTTACTACACATTATATTCATCGTTATATCGAGCCCTAACCGCGAAAATAACGTAAGCGCCAAAAATCGAATTTTAACGGAGAGAGTTTTTTTCGTTTTTTTTTAAGTTGTGCGAAGGATTTTTTTGAAAGTTAAAATGTAGCCTATTACTGGTCTCATATATGAGATAAATGCATTTTTAAGTTAATTTTGTGAGCAACAAATTTGTTTTGGCGCTTACGTTATTTTTACCGCCACTATTACAATCTGCTGAGACTAAAAAGTGGCGCATACGATGAATGTTTTATAAAGAAAAAATACTATTTTAAGTTTCGAAAAAATGTATTTTTTTAAAAATCAGAAAAAAGTTTTAAACTAATATAGTAGGTGCTTAAGGCATATCTTCTTCATCTGTTTCGTTTAAGGCGTCTATAATATTTTGGGAATGTTTTAGGCCAACATATTCGTTATGAAAACTTTGAGGAATCTATTTTTATTGCAAGGACATTTTAAATCATTGAATTTATATGAGGAAATTTTTAACTCTGTGTTGTATAGCAGAGGAGGTCCACGGACCGCAGAAGTATTTAAATCAATGTCTTGTCCTCGCTATTAAGGAGTTATATCGTAAAATTCTTAACATACGTTTTTCATTAAAACTTGTAACCCAAGTATTATTTGATTTCAATTATATTCATTTGTTGTTAATCTGATTAAAAACCTGGTTCAGGTAAAAGGAATGGTCCACATTATGTTTCTAAAGCCAAAAAGATGGAAACCATTTTCAAAAGAGCTGCCAACACATCCGGAAGGAAAGCAGCCCGGTTAGCTCTGTGCTCGGACTATTTGGTACGAAAAGTTAAAGCTAATGCAGGTTTAAAAACATACAAGGTTCAAAAAGTTCCTGACAGGAACGCCGCAAAAAATTTAGAGGCCAAAAACAGAGTATGGAAATTGAAGTTAAGAATTTTTCGATCTCACTCCTTATCACAATAGCCGTATTTAATTGTAATCATAGTTGTATAAAAATTTGAAGACCGCATCGTGCTTAATTTTATTTTCTTTGGAACAAGCTAATCAGAAAACATTTTCCAGTTTGAAAATCAGAAAGAGTCCTCATGTAAACGCTTAAATGCCTCGTAAACTGTGCAATCTGTGCATTTTTACACTCTCGCAAATGAACTGTCAAAAATTGTATGTAAATTCATTTGCACAACTCCGATAAGTTTGCGCGACAATTTAGACTCGCAAACTTGAATTTATTGTGCATTTGATGAATCTGCTGCTTTTGTTTACTTTTACTTTACTTTTTAAAAATCAAATAATATACAAATATTTTGTACATGTGAAAATTGTGTGACTTTAGAACAGGATTGAATGGCATTGTGTTTTAAAATATTAACCAACAGCTAGAATATAAACAACATCTTCCAAACTATGTTTACCGTTGTTTGTTCCAAAGATTTCACTTTCATTAGAAGTTTTTAGAATTTAAATTTATACAATTTTTAAAAGCTTTTTTTGTAAGAATTTTCTGAATTTATTTTTTTTTGATATTTTTATCAAATAGACATTTTCTGTATAAAATTGCACAAAATTTAAAAGGTGGGTTCATGAAATACGTTGCGCAAATTTTCACATTTGCACAAATGGGAAACTTAAGCATAAATGAGTACCCTTAGAGTGCTTTAACGATATAAATTCATAACCGTAAAGTGTTTTTCTTGCAATTCGAATAACTGTATGCCACTCAGTAGGAGCCCACGCAGTTCGGTTTCGAGTAAATGATTCTATTGTACTGTGAATGGAATCAACAGGCATCATTTTATGACCAGGTAGTAAGCAAATTTGAATAGATTAGAAAAAAATGCTTGATTTGAAATTTGTCCAATAAATGGGACTTAAATTTATATATTTTCCCGTTAATTGTATTTCAATTTCTTTTGATTTTCTCTCTAGTACTTCGGCTTTCATGTCGCCCTTTTGGGTTTTATATCGCTTACGTTATTTTTGTGGTAAAGCAAAAAGGTGAGTGTCGCTTACGATATAATTGAATTTGCGTTATCTCTGTATATATAAACACTTAATTTTCATTATTTCGGGTGTTGATGCGCACGACACTTTTCTATCGATTTTCATTAAAAAGTCAAATTCGGAAAAATGTCGCTTACGTTATTTTTGCGGTTAGGGCTCGATATAATGGACAAGAGCCCCACAAACTCTTGATGGTTTGTGATACTCGATGGCTGTCATTTGAAATAGTGGATCTATGCTCCGAGTTAAAACCGGCAATGCTACAAAGCCTAATATTTAAGTGATTAATATACTGATTATAATTTGGTGTATTATTTTTTTTTAAACCAGTAAGCAATGCAGCGGATCCAACAAAGCTGTTTTCTGATTTAAAATTTCTTGTCCATAGTTTGTGTTTTCAAATTGTAATACAATGCAAAGAATTTGATACATTATCGTCCCCATTTGAAAATTGTTTAATGTTTTCGCCACATTTTTCATGCAAGTTTGAAGAATGAGAGATAAAATAACGATCGGTTTAATTAGTGACGATTCTGAAAAAAATAATACGGCAAATTAAACTAATTGAGCAATTGCGACAAAGATTTTCATATGAAAACTCTTCGCTAAGTCGACTTTTTATCCGTTAATAATATACTTAAAATAGTACTCGTAAAACCAAAAAATATATTATGTATGTGAAAAATAGTAAATGCTTTTATTAAAAAAAAAAAAATTTATTAATTTAATGCCAAGTGAAAATTAAATAAATTCGATGTCTTCCGATAGTTAGTTCTATTAGATAGTTATTCAGACACAATTTTTCAACAAGATCGGTCGAAAACTTTCTGAGTTGGAGGGGATCAGAATTTGACATTTTGGCCAAGCAGTTGTTTTTTCTCCTCCATGTAACTTATTACCTATTGTTCTTAGCAAAATGTGTCCCAAATAGTTTACATAGCTATTTCTTCAATATTTCGGAAAAAAAATCTTTTTTTTGACTGTTTTTGCAAAATCTAAAACTGTTGATATTTTTTTTTTTCAAAATGGGCCCTTTTTTAATTTTTTTTTTTGCTCAAGAGAAAGCTTAGGTCCACTCCTTTAAGAGGTTTTTGATCGCTTATGTATATTTATTATTAATGATTAATGTTATTTTTTGTTTGCTGCTGAAGTGTACCTTTATAATTTTATTTATTTTTATGAATTTTATGAACATATTTTCTAATTTTTTATTTAAAAATAAATATAAAACTAAATTAATTTAATTTATAATATTTTAGCTTTTTCTTTTGGCATTTTTTTAAAGCAGTTTGGCTTTTTCTGGCCTTTTTTTGAAGTCAATATAGCTTCTTTTTTTGCCAGCTCCTGGCAACACTGCTCATATTCTTTAAATTCTTCAAATAAGATGATAGCTTCTCCATAAGAGTACCTAAGTGTCTTGGATTATCGCTACATCTAACACGTGTTTCATTTTTATCTTTATAATTTTCTATTATATATTCATATAACTTTTCTTTATTTTCTATAGGCCTTTTCTCTAATATAAATTTTAATTTAGTTGCGCGCTTTATATCATTGATCGATGTGCAGTCCCACATATAGAGTTGATCAGTCTCCTTTTGGGTTCCGCTTATGATATTATTGTCTGATGACTTTTTGCTCATACCTCTTGTTACTACTAGCGTTTTCTTTATTTTATCATCATTTTCCGATGGCATCATATTTCTTAACATCTCAGAATCAATTTTTATTCTGGATAATGCATCTGCATTTGTGTTATTTACCCCTTTTTTGTATATTATTTCAAAATCATACTCTGAAAGTTCTTATCTTATTCTTGTTAGCTTTGAACTAGGATTTTTATGTGAAAATAACGAGACTAATGGTCTGTGGTCAGTGACAACTGTAAATTTTCTTCCATATAAATATGGTCTGAAAAATTGTATACCCCAATAAATTCCTAGTAATTCTTTTTCAATTACTGGTTTGTTTCTTTCATGTTTATTTAGAGATCTACTTGCATAGGATATTGGTAAATCCTCACTTATCGTACCTTGAGATAAAATTGCACCTAGTGCAAAATCTGATGCATCGGTTGTCAGAATGAGAGTTTCGTCATAATTTGGGTATTGCAAAATTGGTGGACTAATTAATTTGTTCTTTAAAGTTTCGAATGCTATTTGGCATTCTTGTGACCATTCGAATTTTGTGCCCTTTTTTAGCAATCTGTTCAAACAATTTGCAATATCTGCAAAATTTTTGATAAATCTTCTATAATAGTTACAAAATGCTACGAATCTTCTCACATCATCAGCATTCTTGGGAATTGGATATTTTGAAATTGCTTCATGCTTACTCGGGTCTGGTTTGATACCATTTGATGTTATCAAATGTCCCAAATATATAACTTCTGGCTTCAAAAAACAACATTTGCTTGCATTCAGTTTTAGATTATATCTAGACAATCTGTCGAAAACACTAATCAAGTTGCCGTTGTGATGTTTTAAGCTACATCCAAAAACTATTATGTCATCCACATACAAAAATGCTTCAGACTCTAGTCCCGATAATGCTATGGTTAACATTCTCTGGAAACTATTTGAAGATATCTTCAATCCAAAAGGTAACCTGGTGTATTGGTAATGACCATTTGGAGTTGAAAAAGCTGTGAAAGGTCTTGATTCTTGGTCAAGCTCAATTTGATGGAATGAACTTGTCATATCCAATGTAGAAAAATATTTTGCTCTACCCAGTCTATCCAAAACATCGTCTAATCTTGTTAAAGGAAATTTATCGTTTACTATTTTGTCATTTAATTTCCTGAAGTCAACAACTAATCTCCATTTCTTCAGATCGTTTTGTCCTTTTTTAGGAACCAACAATAGTGGAGCATTGTATGGGCTTATAGATGGTTCTATTATCTTTTGTTTTAATAGTCTTTTTACTTGGTTGTTAATTTCTTCTGTATGCGTTTGCGGTAAACGATAGTTCTTTATGTAAACTGGATTTGCGTCATTCAAGTGAATGGTTTGATTATAGAAATTATTTGTTGTCAAATTCTCACCGTCTAAATGAAATATTGACTGATATTTCTCAAGTATTTTTAACAATTCCCTCTTCGCCACATCATCATGGTTGTCTATGTTTAGTTCTTTTAATACTTTATTGAATCGCTCCTGTCACATTTAGTCTTCACATCGCTAGTTCTGAATATTTCATAGTTCTTTAATGGAGTGGTTTCCACTTTTAAATTCTCTATTATTACAATTCTATCTGTTACATTTAACAGTTTTATATGTTTATTTCCGGTTTTTGGGATTATGGCATTTGCCAAAAATACACCTTCGGCAATTTCTCGATTGCATATTACTCTATCTCTTGAATGTTCAATTGAAATGGTACAATAATTTCACTTCTTGGTGGTATCTTTACTGTTGTTATATCGAATGTGTTATTATGTATTGGTAATGTCAAAATGTCTTTTCCAACATTAATAGTTAGTATAAATGTTTCATAATCTATGTTGCAATTGTATTTCAACAAAAAATCTCGTCCTAGTATACCGTCAGTATAAATGGGAAAGTCTTCTTTCACCATATGTATTTTATGCTTGTGTATTGTTTCATCAATTTGTATTGATATTTCTGAGGAACCTAATGATCTTATTTCTTCCCTTGTTATTCCTGTTAAGCAGCAATAATCATCTGGATCTTCATCGTATTTTGGTAATAAATCCTCTTTGCACAAAGAGACATCGGCTCCCGTGTCAATTAAAAAAAATTAGTGTACGATGTGTGTTTAGCACATTTAACTTGACATAGTTTTTAAGATCAGATGAAATGGTAAATACTTTGTTTGAATTTATTCGATCTGCTCCGGAGATCCGTGTTGTCGTATGGTCTCCGGATCTTGCGAGTTTCCCTGTTCTTGTACATGATATGCACTTCGACCTCTGTATTGGTTATTACGATAATTATTGTTATTACGATAGTTATTATTGTAGTTGTTGTTATTGTTTCTGTTATCGTTATAGTTGTTGTTATTGTTTCTGTTATTGTTCTCATTTCTTCTATAATTATTTCTATTGTTGTTATTCATTCCACCACGGTTTACTCTGTCATTGTATCCGTTTCTATTTTGATTGTTATAGTTAAATCTGTTGTTATTATTATTAGTGTTCCTATTCATGTTGTTATTATTATTGTAGTTACTTCCATTTCGGGAATAATTAGAGTTAAAATTGTTTCTGTTGTTATTATTGAAATTTCTAAAATTGTTCCTTGGTTGCACAGACTGGAACATTACTTGGTTCTGTCTTATATCAGTTGAAGCTTCTATTGCTATTTCGATAGCCTCGCTAAGCATCTTCACCCTGCTTGCTTCTATGGTTCTAATAATGTCATTGTTTTTTAATACGTTTTTGAATGTGTTAAATGCTATAGCTGTATTTGTTTCGCTTATTACATTTCTGTTTTCTTCTCCCAAAGTGCTTATCTGAATTTCATTCAGTTCCATTGTTAGTTGTTCTATTCTATCTGCGAATCTTCTTATTGTGTCCGTCTGTGTCAATCTCGTTAGTTCATTCAGAATCACATTTGGGGACTTTTTTGGTTTATATGCTTCCTTTAATGTTGAAATTAAAGTTTCTATAGAGGTTGGTACTTGTATTTGTCTTAGTCGGTTTTGTACTTTAAGTGTTAACTTTGTTTTGTATACAAAGTTGAAGAATGATTCTCTTTTATTTTGTGGGAACGTTTCTCTCAAAATCTCCAGATTAGCTATAAATGGATTTAATTCTTCCTTTACTCCATTGAAAGTATTTATTAGTTTAGAAATAGATGCCAATTCGGCAGCGCTAAGACTCTCTTCCGTCATATTGTCTATAGTTATCTTTTCCTCTTGTAACACTGTAGTACTACTAGATTGCATTGATTTATCTTCATGCAATTTCAAAATATTCAATGCATCTTTTCGCAATGCACCAAACTTGTTAACATGAGCTTGTCTTTCCTTTGAAGTCAATTTACTGTCATTTGAAATGCTTATAGCTGTTTTTTTGTAATTCTTCAATTTCCTGTCTTTTATCCAGTACAGTCTCTGTCGTGTATGTTTTGCTTAATGATTTCTTTGCGTTTGTTATTAGGGTATTTAGTCTATAGGGTATTTAGTCTTTCATATATCCTATTCATAGTATAATAATTAAACGCATTTTATCCTTTTTTTTTTTTGTTAATTACTTTTCTTTGTTTAAAATTTTACCAATCAAGAAACTTTCGCATCATAGCTATTGTTTCCCTTTCAACTGATCGTCCTTCTACTAAGTCCTCCATTGTTGGTTTTCCTTCCAAACCTATCAACTTCCAAAAGTCAGTCAACCACTCTAACGATTGTTCTAATGTTCTGCTTGTATCTATTTCTTCTGACCCATAAACTTTCCCATAAATTGGGGTTTTTGTTTCTTTTGTTTGGTCCATACTTTTTTTTTTTTGATTTAATGTAATATGTTTTTTAAATTTACATATATATGTATTTAATTTGTTATTATAATACTATTTGTATCTATAATTCATTTATAGTGTTGTTGGTATTATTATTGTTTCTATGTTTTATTACATATTTTTTAAAATATTTGTTTATCTTATATGCTATAAATAATACTAATACAACAATAATTAAAGTCTTAATATAATCTGGCATAACGTCCTTAGTATTTACGGCGTTGCCATTATTTATAATGTTTTCTTGTACTTCCACTTTACTCTGTGGCTTACCCATATTGTAATTAATCTTATTGCCCCAAATAGGACCTACCACTTAAATGTGCATAAAAAAAATTTTATATTTTTACATATACATATATTACTCTTATTTTTAGATTTTATTTTTTACAAAAACAAATGTGAATATTTTTATCCTTCTTTGTCTTTCATAAGCCCTATCAATCTTGCAAGACACTAGCCATTTGCTGTTTTTATCTACTTTATTTCTTTAATCTTTTACCATTATTTTTTTTTTTGTAGCCACCACGCATATTGAAGGTATTAATTCTGCACTGATTGATATCTGTTATTATTAATTTGAAATATTTATCCTCTTATTATATTTTATTACTGCTAGTTTTTCTTTCTTAAACCTTTTAATTTGTTTCTTGGTTTCTCCTATCTCTTTGATGATGGCCTCTTTTCTTCCTTCGCAAATTGTGTAACTAAGCTCTGATTTTAATACATTAAGCTGTATCTTTTTGCGGCTTACAAAATCCCTTCTATTGGTTTTAAATTTTGGAACTTCTGTCTTCGGTATATTTGGTTCATAGGGTTTCTTCTGTTTTATCTTGATGTATCTTGGCTTTGGACCGACTTTTGATTCTATTCCACTATCTTGTTCTTGTGTCAGTAACTTTGACCATCTTTCCTCTGCAGCATGCAGTTCCTCTAATATTTCTTCCAGAGGTTGTTCCATATATCAATGATCACTTCAATATTAGTAATGACTCAACTTTTCTAAACAACAAATTATGCACATAACTTGCAAAATTGAATCGACAATAAAACAAAGAAAAACTGCACTTCAAAAAAATATTTTTATTTCTTAAATTATTTGCACAAAATTCTTCAAAAATTTGTTTAATTTAGCATTTGCCAGACATGCCAATGCACTTTCTAGTCAAATGTTTTGTTTATTAAATTTATATTTACTATCTATTTTTTTTTTTTTTTTTTTAGAATATGTTGTGTAGAATATGTATGTTCTCAATCCAATAATCGGTGTTGGCAGGATCTTCTATATTATCCAGGAGTTGGCAGGATCTTCTATATTTTCCAATCCAGGAGTTGGCAGGATCGCCATGTAAAGTTATGTGTTTGTAAATTTTAGTAAAACAAATGTTTGTTTTGTCTTCTCTGACTCAGATTAATAATTGAAATTTTATTTTGAATTTTATTTCTTATAACTAAAATTCTTAAAAGCTAATCTTGAGTGATTCCTAAATCACTCACTAACTTATGTTCTACTCATTACTTATACTTACATTTATCTTACAATTATTATTGTACTCATGCATACTTGTGCAGTATGTAAAAATGAAGGAGGAGCATAATTAGCTGCAAACTCTTTCACTCATAATTGTAATGTTAAGCTGTTGACCTAATTCTTGGTCAACCGCTTTGTTTGATTTTAAAACACATTACGTTAGCAAAAATTGGAAGTCAATAACTCCAAAGTAAAACTACGATAAGTAAAAGATCACTTACACAAGAATGCATCAATAACTATGTGTGTGGCATATAAAAGGTTTTGGTGCAACAATTATGTGTGCACACTACAGTATTGTATCAATTGTTTGGCTAGAAGCCACAGCATACGGTCCTGTACCTCGATGGAATCGTGCGTAAAATGCAGACAACTGCACCATACTCTCTTACACCCAACGAGGACAGTCAGTCCACAGCCAAGAACGACCACTGGCAGCAATCGAAGAAGTCGTAATAACGCTGAGACACAACTACAACATCGTCAACACCGACAGCATCAACATCGTCCTCATCACTATCAACATCGTCATCATCATCGTCTTCAACGTCATCAAACTCACCAACGTCATCAAACTCACCGACGTCATTTTCTCCCAAAATATAAGAACAGGGTTCCTCATCAGCAAAAGGAAAAAATTTATTAATAATTTGTCAATTCCCATACAAATTATTTCAATCATGTTATGTTTTTTTATTATGATATTTGTTGGTATGTTTTTCTGTTACTTTTCGTGTTCGAAATTTTAAAGAAAAACATAGGTAATGGACATTATAAGTTTTTGTTAATGCACAGTCTACAAGATAAAGTTGTTAGCGTAACATTTAAAGTTTAACTAAAAAAACAAAGGAATAAAGTTTAAGGAAAAGTGAAGAAAAGGAAGAACCTGAATGTGTTTAGTTATTTAAAATTTTAAATATAATAAAGAAACTAGTGAGTATAAATTGAAGAATACGCTGGGAAAGAAAAATTTATTTAAATAGGTAATTTTTATAATAGATTTTGTGCCAGAGGATTAGGAAGCTACACAATAAAGTGAGAACGTCACCAATACGACGGTAATTCCACAAACATCCTGCTACGGACAAATAAACGGATTAAAAATACAAATATTTAAATTTTTAAAACTAAACCGAAGGTAATAGTGCCCATATAAAACTTCCTTGTATATTGTTGACCCTGTGAATATAAATTAAATACGCCATCTACTAATGAAAATATGTGCTAGGATCTATTCCACAAAGTGGGACGTATAGAAAAATACCAAAACATTGATATAAGGAAAAAAGGCATTAGGGTAGTGTTAAGTAGGGTAGATTAAGTACAGAATTTGTTTGTGTTAGAATAAGTTTAGGTTTTTTTAGCATTTAAGGAATATATTTTTTTTTTGTCAGTGTAGTGTATTGTAAAAGGATATAACTAAAAGAGTATAATATAAATTACCGAAAAAGAAGATAATTAATGATCAACACTAGGCTCTTAGGTGTCTTTCAGGGAGCTCCTTTAAGGACATAAAATAAAGTAAAGTGAACAAAATAGGACTAAATAAGAGGAAATTTTAACTCTTCAGAATTCACCTTTTAGTAATCCTTGTGTAGGCAAATTGTGTATTTTATTTTTTTATTGTGTAAAATAAGTTAGTGATTTTGTTTAAGTTTTATTTCCTGTTATAATAAGTTTAGTTTCTATTATAAATTAGTAGTTTTTTTTTTGTTGTTATTAATATAAGAGCAAATAATTTTGTTCTGAAAAGTCATAATACTATTACAGTTTCCATTATAGAGAATACTAAATATTTATTATGATTCTTTTTCACTGTCTACAAGGGCAAGTGATTTATAAAATTCAATAAGTAAGACTTGAAAACTGATTTTAAAGAAAACTTTACGAATATATTAAACGAATTCTTTGAACGTAGTATAATGTTCCAGGTACAGTGGCCCGAAGATGAAGTGAGTGTGATGAGTTGGTAAGTTGTTGGAATTGTTTATTGTAGGGGTCATTAAGAGATGAAATGACTATGGTAGGGAGGGCGACGTGTGTGGACTTAACATCTAATCCGCAGTTAAATTGTTTTGATGTTCTTTGTTAATGAGATTGTGTTTTATGTTAGGTATTTGTTAGGGCTTTTGTTTAATTTTTTTTTTATTTTATTTCTTATTGGTACAGTCTCTTGGTACTGTAGATGCGGGTTGGGTTCCCACGCCGAAAGTTTGAGCTAGTCGAGGCGGAATCGAAGTACACCAGATCAAGAAAGAGTCACGTAACATTTTATGTTATTGCAATTTGGTACACTTTCATTTTGTCTAGTGTATGCAAAAATAAATAATAAGTAAATTTTTAATGCTCTTTCTACACAAAATATTTATATAAAAACTAAAAGTTTTGACACATATCGTATATACTCGAATTACAGAAACCCTTTGGAAAATGTTTGATAATAAAAAATTAAAAAAAAAAAACAAAAAGTGACAAACAATAAATGTAACCGGGAAGCTAATGAAAAAAACAGTTTGTGGTGGAAAAATTAATATCAAATGTATTCTATTTTGGTACTAATTTTATTGATTCAATATTCAATAATTGCAAAATCTCTGCCAATGTCTTGCAACTTACTGGCCTACCTAAATAAAAGCGTAAGGCGGAACGTTTCTTTACGCTTAGCTTTAACGCTGAAATGTCATACCTAAATAAAAGCGCCAACGCTACGTCAAACAATAAAAACAAGGTTATCAAAAAAATTAATATAACAACCAGGATTATTTAAACAATAAAGTACATTGCAGTATTGGTGTTTCTGATTTTTGTTTCGTGATTTGTAAACTAAAATTTTATCAAAGAAACTAAATATTAAAGTTTAAAAAATGTGTTTCTTGCATATTTGTTTCTCTTTTTGTATGTATGTGTTTACATTTGTTGTGTTTTGCAACTAACTTCACTATTAAACGCGCTGTCAAAATCGGATTTTCCAATTGCAAAGCGTTGCCGTCGCGTTATTTCGGTATGCTGCATACAAATTGTATGGGCATGAGAATTTTTGACAAGTAAAAAACGCCTTACGCTCCAATTTAGGTATGCGTGTTAAACATTTTTGACTTTTCGTCGAACTTTTTTACATGGCGAAGAACAACTGATGCTGTTGTTAAATTAGTTAAAAACAACTTCAGCTAGTTTTATATTTACAGTCGACTTTAACGTCAGAAGTATACTTTAACTTGTCTATGGTAGACCTAAAGTCCAATCTTTAGTAAAGACTACTTTATTTCTCTTAAAATATACATTATTTTTGACTATGATTATGGGCCATTATATGTAAACAAATACGGTTTACAAAACAAAGTTTAATAATCTTTTTTAAAATCGCAGAAAAAAATTATAAAATCGCTTGAACAGTATTTAAAACAATTGTGTTGATAACACCTTCACACAGCTGTTTAAATTTTGAAAATTTCAATCAGCGACAAGCGCGAAATATTAAAGAAAAACTTAAAATTAAACAAAACGTATTAAATTTATCTTTATTAAAATGAACGACGAATAATTGATTTTATTGGTACAGGACAATGAAAGTTTATACAATAAATATAGTTCCGGCTATATTTTGTTTGTTTATTTCAAAAACATATGACACGTTTTTAATGTTCTATAATCGCACTGAAGTCTTACGTTAAGTCAACATTACGGTTACATTACATCAACGGTCGGCTAACCCAGCTTTAGACTTAGTCGCAAAACTCTACATACGATTTAATATCTTAAATAAATTTCACTTTTTAATAAAATAAACTTTAAAATTTTTTAACGTTTTTTATTAACAGCATTAAATATAACAAAACTAAACAAAAACAATCACAATTCACATGGTTTAAAAGCATTTAACGAAAAAAATAATAAAATTCTGCATTTCTTGTAACAGCAAAAGTCTACATACGATACATTTTTGGAATGATTTGAAGAATATTTAATGGCTTTTATGACCACCTTTTGCATCGAAGACTTCTTTAAGTCTTTTAGGCATCGATGAAACTAATTTTTATGTTACTTCAGCAGGAATATTTTTCCATTCTTCTTTTAAAATAATTTTTAACTAAGAAATTGCGGATGCCCTTCTATTTCGGAGTTTTTGTTTTAAATGGGCCCATAAATGTTCGATTACATTTATGTCTGGGGATTGCGGAGGATGTGGAAGCTTCGATTTTACGTTATAAAGCAGCCGTTCTCTCACTAGGCCTGGGGGGTTACTCCCTAATTCGATTCGAAAGGAAATCGTTTCGAATTGCAATGTATTTAGCACACATTTTCGAACATTTCCGTTTTCGGATTGAGTTACGCGGTAACCCCCCTGAGCTATGTTTGGGGTCGTTGTCGAGCATAAAGATAAAATTATCTTTATGATTAAATTTATCGACACTCGGTAAAAATCGTTTTTTAAAATGTCTATATAGCCACGACTGTCCATAATTCCATCAATAAATCTTAGTTTTCCGACTCCATCAGCACTCATGCACCCCCACACCATCACCGATCCGTGGATCTAATTTTCGGACTTCTGTGGATATTTCCTTTCTTTTCGCCATTTTCAGATTTGATATATTAAAATTGAAAAAATACCACAAAATTTCATGCACGGAGCTTCTTTAAAACTAAATTAACTTAATAATTATGAAATTAACGGCTTTACCATAACAATGTTGTATATAAGTAAAAGTCGTATGTAGACTTTTGCAACGCTTCCTATGTTGCATATTGGAAAATTTAACAACAGTGACCATATTTTTTTAAACTTTTTTACTTCAGTGATGTAAAGTAGAGCCTGATAAATATTAACAAGTGGTAATTTTCAAAGATTAAACATTAAATCTGAAATAATTTTCAAATTAAATAAAATTTCGATATCGTATGTAGAGTTTTGCGACTAAAGCTAGGGTTACACGATTGCCACAATGTACCAATTTGTACCAATTTTTATTGTGCTAATTTGGAGGACAATAAAACGATGGTCGCAATCAAATTCTCTGCAGTTACACGATTGCCTCAATTTTCATAAATTTGGTTGCCATAAATTGGCGCACAACGATTAAGGGGTAATAATTGCCGTCTTCCAGTTACACTTACTGAATGCGGCAACACTGAGAAATAGCTGTTGTGTTTAATTGCATTTTTTGTTTTGCTAACATAAATACCACAGAATACAATAAATACCTTTAAAATTTTTTTTTTTTTTTTCTTTTTCACATTTTGAAAAGCAGTTTTCACATATGCCCATTTAGCCTTGCAATCCTCCACCGTATGTCCCGGACATTTCGCTTCGAATTCGCGCCATGCTTGCTCTCGCTTGTATCGAACTTTGTAGTCTGAGCAAGAGTACTCCCAAACACATGGGTGCTCTTCTACAGCCATTATCAAATCATTTATGGTATTGTAGGCCCAAGATGAACTAACACTTGTTTTTTTTCCTTTTGGGCAAAGGAGTTTGTGATGGCTGGTCGGGGGAGTAAATAAATTCCGTGTCTAGTGAATCATTTAATTTTATTATGCAGTCATCAAACTCCATATTTACACTATCTATATAAATAAATGTCTTTGTAAGTTTGTTTGTTTGTTTGAGAATCACGCCTAAACGGCTGAACCGATTTTATTGAAATTTGGAACGAAGATAGATCCTTACTTGAAAGCGTCAGTATGCTATAAATTTTTTCAATACTTGGACCAGATAGGGATAAACTGGGGGAAAACCGAATTTTTTTTTATAAAATCCTTACATATTTTTTTTACTACGACAGGGGTAGCGAAGCGCACCGGGTCAAGCTAGTAAGAATATATATAAATGTCATTGTAAGTTTGTTTGTTTGTTTGTTTGAGCATCACGCCAAAACGACTGAATCGATTTAATTGATATTTGGAACGCAGATAGATCCTTACTTGGAAGCGTCAATAGGCTATAACTTTTTGCAATACTTGGACCAGAAGGGGATAAACAGGGGAAAAATTGGTACCTTTAGTTCTTAAGCAATAAATACTAAACGGCTAAAGCGATTTTATTGAAATTTCGAACATAGATAGATTGTTGTTAAGGCTATAACTTTGTTCACTACTTGGACTATAAAGGGATAAAATGGGGGAAAACGGGAAAAATTGGTACATTTGGTTTTTAAACATTGAATATTTATTTAAAAGGAAAACAAATATGTATTTGGAAAGTACCATTTCAAAAGTCTACCTTCAGGGGGGTAAGAACGGGTAAAATTAAGAATTTTTTGTTTATTCATATTGATGTCTGTTTATTTGTACCTTATAAAAGGCTAAACCATTGGTTCTATCCTGTTGAAATTTACCATATATTCCTCTATATTTAAAACGATCAATAGATTGTTTTTTATTTTGAAATTTTAAGTAGGCGTGGCGCCTCCTAACAAAGTTAATAGTTATTATGGAATATCTGGTAAACTATCATTGTGAAAGTTGCAAAACTTCGCGAGATTTTCTTCGGTACCATTGTGCACTGCTTGCCTCAAAATTGGCGAGATTGTATAAATGGGCATGGCACCTCCCATACAATGTAAATTGTTTATTTCTAATATGTGAAGAACTATAATTGCAAAAGTATTTTTAAACTTTGAACACATTAATATCTTATCACTATACGGAGTTTGGCTAAAAATGGGCGGGATTGTATTGGGCATGGCACCTATCAAACAATTTAAAAGTATTTAAACTGTGTATGAATTAATTTCTCATCACTGTACGGAGTTTAGCTAAAAATGGCTGGGATAGGAACAGTGTGTATAGGCCCTTCCATACAAAGTACTTAATCAATTTTGAATATCTGGATAACTAAAATTGCAAGATTCTTCAAACTTTGTCCGAAACATCTTTTTATAATTTTACGTAATGTGTCTGTGACATACATGAAAAAAAAAAGAAATTCATAATTTGAATGAATTTTGTAATAAATCGAACATGACTTTTTTTTCCAAACTTTTTTCATTCAGAACATGTTCATAAATATTATAAAATCGTACATGACGGAATTTTTTCCTTCTTTTGCATAAATTTGTTGATATTTTATAACAAATTGAATTACAATTCCATTACATAATGGCTTAGTTCAAATATGTTTGTAAAATAGCCCTATAATGACCAAATATTCAAGATAAAGCAAACAAATCTGAAACGTAAAAAATATCATTAAACAAAATTTAGCATCCATTAACATTAAAGCATTTCATCTGCTTCAAAAAAACTGAGTCAATTTCGCGCATATTTTTTCATTATGTAGCTGAAAATCATAAAAAATTAAAAATTTTCAATGGAAAATTTCAAACATAAATTTTAAGCAACATAAAAATATAAATGAAAATTGAAACATTTTTTTTCAAGCCTTCTATATTTTATTTGAAAACAAAAAAATATGAACAATATCATACAATATAAGAAATTATTTATAAATGTCATGAATTGAAATCAATGAAATCAAATCATACTATTTATGTTGAAACTTTTTTCTGTGTAGAACTGGACATATTATCGAATATCTGATGAACTGTATTAGAGAAATTCCTAGAACTTTGAAGCATTTATTTCGTTACCAGAGTTACATAGTTGGCTGAAAATGTGCTGGATTGTATGGTGAACGTTAACAATAATTAGTACCACTGTACGAAGTTTAGCAAAAAATGGGCGAGATCTGAACAGAGGGTGTATAAAGAAAATTGTAATTTCGAGAGTCTTTTAGCTTTGTCTGAACCACTTTCTTTTATTTTTAGGGTGTGGTGGGATTGTCTTTTCATATACAAAAAAAAAAAAAAATGGTTCAATAGCCCCATCCCATACAAAGTAAATACTTACTTTCTATTATCTGGAGCACTCTAATAATGCAATTCTCAATACTTTACATATTTTTTTTTACTACGTACCTACATTCAGCGTTGTCAACTATTTTTAACCAAAACGCGCCGTCCATGCTGTCAAAACGCGCTGAAAAGCGCTAAAAGTTACATTTACATACAAAATCACAAAAAATAATATGAGATTCAACTATTTGGTGTTTTAATTCTATAACAAATAGTAGATTTACATTAAAATATTATTTTTAAGTTACATGTTTGATATTTTAAATTAAGTTTAGGGTTGCTAGAAAAAATTTTGAAAATTCCCTGAAAATTACTGATTAAATAAGATTTTTTGGATTCAGAAAATATTTCTCTACATTTTTTCATTGCTAATTTTTTTGGAAATTTAGTACAAATACCATTTTTAATTTAATTTTTTATGAAGCAGATATTTAAAATAATACTTTAAAAAAAATCGATAATTCAGAATAAGGTTTGATGCATAGATGACAACTAGATAGGTAACTGAGAGCCAAAAACCTAAGTCTGTTGTAAAAAACCTAATTCATGAGAATGTATTGCATGTATTTTGTTATTGTATCACCCGTATGTGTGAAAAGAGAGTAATTTTTCCATTGATATTACTCTTTCCTTCCGTTCTATTCGTTTATTCTATGGTTTGATGTTTGTTTTTTCTTATACACATGACTTTTTCCCACCAACGATTGAAAATCATGATCTGAATAATTAGTTCAAGAGATTTTCCCAAAATAAATTCGGATTTGAACCCGTCATTCCGAAAATTTCAAATGCCATGTATTACAATCTTTGAGGACGAACAGAAATAGGCCAAGCAATCGTGTCCTTCATAATAAAATGATCGATTTTGCCAAAAAGCTACATTTTATGAAACCACAGAAATGTTGATTGTCCAACATTTCTGATGATCTGAAGTAATTTGGGAAGTGATATTACATAGTATTCATAACATGAATCTTTCATTTTAAGTTCATATTTTATATAAACTAATTAAATTATCATTTATTAATTTTGTTTTGAAATAACTCATCACATTATCGTCTTTTGCTTTAAAATATGGAACAAATGCTGAAAGTTTAACAAAAGGAATTTTATTTAATTAAATTTTATGCAGAGTTCTTCTAACCAAAATGATTCCGTCTTTCCTTATTGTTTCACTGGCATAATTTTAAATTTTTAGGATGATTTTCCATTTTTTCAAATCAAAAACAAAATGAGGAAAAAAAGCGCTAGTTTAGCGCCTTTTTCAAAAAAAGCGCTAAGAGGAAAAAATGCGACTTTTGGGTTATCAAAAAGCGCTAAATCTAGCGCGAAAAGCGCTAAATTGGCAACGCTGCCTACATTACAAATAAAATTGTAATTTCGAGAGTCTTTTAGCTTTGTCTGAACCAATTTATTTTATTTTTAGGATGTGGTGGGATCGGCTTTTCATATAAAAAAAAAATAGTTCAGGGGACTTGTCCCATCCCATACAAAGTAAATATTTACTTTCGATTATCTGGAGAACTCTAATAATGCAATTCTCAATACTTTAAATATTTTTTTTACTACGACAGGGTACCGACAGGGTACGACAGTAGTATTTACAACAGTTAAAATTAATTTTACTTACAGATATACTATTCCACGACTTAAGAAAAAATAATTATTGGCGCTTATTGTCCACTTTGATTGCCGCTCAAGAAACCAATAAATATTGACCCAATTAAAACATTTTATTGTCATTATTGTCTATCGATTGGTTACACGGTTGCCGTACCAGTGTTGCATTTGATTGGGGCAAATAAGAAAAATATTGTCGATGGTTGCCGTATGAACCAATAAATTGTGAAATTACAAGATTGGCGCATAAAGTACACCAATAATTGGTGCATTTCGGCAATCGTGTAATCCTACCTTAAGTGTATAATAAAATTGTTTAGTATGGTGTACGCAAATATTGCCTTAGATGTCTTTTCTATTGACCACATATTTAAATACTTTAAAATTTAAAATTTTTTCTTCAACATAGGCTTGCTCTACAAAAACTCTTGATGTACTCAAGTAATAATAAAATTGTTTTTCTTCGGAACTTAAATGACCATTATCCCTGTAAGGTGTCATTAAAAACTTTGATAAGGGATATGATGAATCGCCTAGAATTAGGGCATTTTCTGCTAGTTCCACTCGATTTGAAATAATTGAATTGAAAATTGAGCTTATTTTCCACACGTGTGCATCATGGCAACTGCCTGGGCACCCAATAAATACGTCTAAGAACCGAAACTTAATATCGCATAAGGCCTTAAGAAGATTTAAATTTTAATAAAAAAATAAAAAGTTAATTTAGGAAAATATTGGAAAATCTAAAATATTTAATGAAAAATACAAACTTGCGTTATAATTGTCTAATTTCCTTTTTGGTTATAGTAACTTGCAGAATCTTTCCTTGGAGTTAGTATGCTAAAATGGGTGCCATCTACACACCCGATTACAAAAGGAAATGGGTTATGTCTGCTGCTTTGAAAATGTTCCATAATTATATTAAATAAGGTCAATGATTTTATAAAATATTTTGTGAGTGGTTCCCTTGGCTATATTAAATTATCACTTAGTTCTCGAAAGGTCACGTCGCTATTACAAAGCTTCCAAAGCGTAATGTATATACACTTTTCTAATGAATATCCTAGCCGACCACGAGTGCTTTTGTCCATAAAGGCTTTAAGGAATTTCGCAATGCCTGGAAAATAAAATAAATTTTTGTTTTTCTAAATTGCAGTTATCGAATCTTACACATCATCTTGGTACCGTTTTATTATTTCAAAGTAATTCTTTATTTTAGTAATCTGCCTTCTTCATTTTCGTTTTAATTGATTTCTAATAATCAGAAGTCGTTTCATATTTCTTTTAATTCTTTTTTATTATAATTTAACTAAAAGTTGTCACTTTTTCCATCGATATTTTCAATAATATCGGTTATTTTTATTGTGGTGAACATTTTTATTTTCTTGCAGAACGGATTAAAAAGCAAACTCTGTGCAGTTGTTGTGCAGTAGCAAAGCATCTGCAACAGCTAATCACGCATAAGTACCCCTTCTTCAAAAGGTACTTCTTTAAAATGTACTTTCTTTTAAAAATAATTTTTCAAAAACCACATTTTCCAAAAGGTACTTTCTTTAAAAGGTACTTCCTTAAAAAAAGTACTTTTTAAAAAGGTATTTTCTTAAAAAAGTACTTCTTTAAAAGGTACTTTATCAAAAGGTACTTCCTTAAAAAAGTACTTTCTTTAAAAGCTACTTTTTCAAAGGTATTTTCTTTAAAAA
Organism: Calliphora vomitoria; assembly: GCA_942486065.2. NCBI lineage: Eukaryota > Metazoa > Arthropoda > Insecta > Diptera > Calliphoridae > Calliphora > Calliphora vomitoria. Next base: position 57,079,258 of record OW818030.2, on the reverse strand, counting down.
GTAATTTATCAACTATTTATACACGCGCCATCTATCGGGAATCTTCTACAATGCTCTTAACAGACATGCTAGTACATTCAAATTCCAGAGCCTTCGATGTCATTGCCAGCAGCCCAAACATTTAGTGTTGCCATACTTACAAACAATGCCAATAAACGCATGCTACTGATGGATGTGCCTTCAAACATGATGAATGCTGCAGGCAGTCGTTACAGACCGTTGAATTCAAATCGTCATTGCACATTCGTAACAATATTATAAATAAAATTTAAAAATAAAGTATAAAAATAATTATAATGAAATTATTTATTATTTTTTTTTTTTACAAAATCCATCCATATTCCATATAAATATATAAATGTCTTTGTAAGTTTGTTTGTTTGAGCATCACGTCTAAACGACTGAATCGATTTAATTGATATTTGGAACGCAGATAGATCCTTACTTGGAAGCGTCAATAGTCTATAACTTTTTGAAATACTTGGACCAGAAAGGGATAAACAGGGCAAAACCGGTAAAATTGGTACCTTTAGTTCTTAAGCAATAAATACTAAACGGCCGAAGCGATTTCATAGATAGTGAATAAAATGGGTTAGTCTTTTTATTACTAACTTTATTATAATTCACTAATTGAGATTTAATTAGTGAATAAATATTAAATTAGGGATAATTAATTGTATGGGATATACAATGAGATTTATAGGAAAAAGATCAGGAGAAATCTCTTCCAAAAATAAACGGGAAACCAGGGATTGGTTTATGGGGAAATGTTTAGGAATAAATTGTTTCTTAGGAAACACGAGATGGGGAGAAATTGTTTCTTATGAAACATGAGATGGGGAGAAGTTGTTTTTTATGAAACATGAGATGGAGGAAATTGTATCTTAGGAAACACGAGTGGGGAGAAATCGTTTCTTGTGAAACATGAGATGGGGAGAAATTGGTTTTTAGGAAACACAAGTGGGATTTATTCTTATAGGGCAAGATAAATAAAAGATAACAATTGTAGTTTGATTCCAATAACTTACATTTTATTAAAATAGATGTTTTATATAAATTCCTTAGATGAGTTGAGTCTTCTGGTTGAGATGCCCGGGCTTGTGCAGCTACTACTCGTTAATAATCTAAACAGTTAAGTTGTTTCATTTGGAAGTTCTCAACCAAAAGACTCGTTTTTTATATTTAATACAAAATTCATTTTACATTGTGGAATATGTGAAAATTGTGAATTAATTCACAATAATTCCAAGGGTGGGATTTATATAGAAATTTATAATATAAATATCAAATTAAAATAATGTTTAATATGTTACAACTTTTAATATACTGGGCCCTTGGCCAATATGGCCAACTGATTTATATAGTCTTGGCTAGATATTCCTGTGCTCTAAGTGTACCCATCAAGATTTGTTTTGGATTTGGCCTCGATTGATCAGCTGAACTGGTTGTACGATCTGGAATCCGTCTGTGTTGGAGTCAATGTGAGCGTGGGCCTGAGTGTGATGAGATAAGCGAGATCTCAGGGAAGAAAGCTGGCGACGTAGAGTCACATTTCTGTTTTGGTGCTGATCCGAATGTGCTGTCGTGGATACATGGCGAGGACATGGAGTGAACTGTGGTGTGCCCAAGCGCAACATTGTCATCCTTTCTCGGATGTATATTCGGCAGTGACGTGCGACCTCTCTTTTCCGTTGCTCTACACTCATTGCTAAAAAACGTTTGATAAAATTTTAGTGGATGAAATCTGTAGTAATAAGTGAAATGTTTGGATATGTATGTGTATATTGGTGTCTGTTAATATAAATGTGTATGGTAACTGAGTTTGAGTCTTGGGAGCTAATAAATGGGATTTTTCTTATAAATGTGAGTACCAATTGTTCTTTAAGAGAATTTAGAATTATTTCTTTAATGGAATTGAGAAATCGAAATACATAGGCCATTATTCTAAGAGATTTGTACCATTTCGAAAATTTATTTAAAATGTCTTTGAAGAAATGAAACAACTTTACATTATTTTTTGCTTCCGGAGGACTTTCGGCTATTATGGGCTTTGGCCATTCTTCGGGGATTTTTTGAAGCCAGCATGGTCCGTTCCACCACAAAGAGTTATTTATGAGTTGCTTAGGGTTGCAACCACGGGATCCCATCATTTTTACGACAACATAACGATTATATTTCATAGAATAAAGGGTAAATTTACATAAGGAATTCGGATGTGCTACTATTTGGCCGTCTATGCCGAAAATTTGGAATTCTCGTTTTTCTATAGGGAGCATACATTTTTGTTGAAGCTTCTTAGAGATAACCGTTTTTTCAGAACCTTGATCAATAAGAGCTCGGGCATTAAAATCTTCACATTGGTGCATAATTTGAACTATTGCTGTATGTAGCAAGGTAGTTTCAGTGGGGGGTTTATCATCTAAATGAGTACCTGTTGCTGTAGAATTTGAATTGTCTTGACTAATAGGCTTAAAGAAATGTAATAGAGAATGATGATTTCTTTTGCATTGAGAACAAGAAAATTTTATTGGGCAATCTTTTCTAGTATGAGTATATGATAAGCAGTTAAGGCATATGGTGTTATTAGAGACGAATTGATATCTAGTTTGGGGATCAAAACTTAAGAATTGTGCACAATTTTTGAGAGGGTGATTAGAAGCGCATATCTTACACGAATATTGAGTATTTTCCGTTATTAAAGAGCTTGTTTGGATACTACCTTCTTGTTTTTGCATTTGGGATCGAAAATCTTTATTTCGGGATTCCAATCTTTCAACAACCTCACATCTGTGAGACAGACACTTGTCCATTTTTCCCCATTTAACTAATTTCCTATGAGATTCTAGAGATTATTCCCATAAAGAAAGAGTTTTAACTGGGAGTTTGCTTGAACATAGTACTATGATAAATGGGTCCCATTCACCAATTGGAACATCTTGGGAATTTATTGCTGCTCGACAGTCGTTAATTGTGCTTTGAAAATTTTGAAGGGATTCACTACTTTTGCTGGTTAATGGGGTTAAATTGAGAAGAATCTTAATTTGATTTTCAACGAGAATTCTTTAATTCTCGTATCTGTCTTTTAAGGCATCCCATGCGAGAGTGAAATTAGGCGCACATAATTTATATTTTCTGATTATACTACCTGCCTGTCCTTGAACTTTCAACCTAAGGTAGTATAACTTCTGTACGGGAGGGATTCGGGGGTTATCTATGTACACGGCTGTGAACATGTCTCGGAAGGTGGGCCATTCTTCATAACCACCATAAAAATTATCAGTATCGCAAGGTGGGACTCTAACTTGAGAAAAGCAGTCTTCAGGGATAGGGTGTATTTGAACTGTATTGGTATTGGTAATAACTGAATAGGTAATGAAAGTTTTCTGTAAATCTAGAATCTTGGATTTACATTTATGAAATGCTTTCGAGCAAGCAAAGTATTTTCCCTTAGCAGATTCTAAAAATTCCTTTTCCAGTTTATTATCTTTATATGTGCAGAGGGATCTGTAAGATCGTTTAAGATTAGTCCATCGGTTATTCAAATCTTGGAGATTTACATCTAACAATGATTCTGTGAGCTCGTCAAATGGGATGTTATCGAACTCGGAACAGAATGTCACCAAGTCGTCTGAATCGAAAATAAAATCGTTTGCCATATCTGAGGAGACTTGGGAAGATCTTGTTTTCACAATTGTTGAGAAGAAATTTATTTAACAAATAAAATGGAAAGGTTTACTTTTGTAAGGGCTTGTCCAAATATGAATATTTGCTGAGGTTCAAATATATAAATATTCGTTAGAATTGAACAAACTTATTAATTCGTTGAGATTTTCGAATTTTAAATGTCGGATTCCTTTTCCAAAATAAAATGCTTACTGGGATTTGTAAACTGGGTTGGAATTATTTGAATTAAAGGGATTCTATTAAAACGTTCTATTTTTATTTTCTAGCTTGAAATTGAAATGTCTACAGGGATTTGTAAACTTTATATGTTATTATCGGCGTTGAAACTATTTAAATAAGGAGTTTTTATTTAAATTTGTATTGGATATTCAAGTTGTTTTGCTTTGAAAATGAAATGTTTACTGGGATTTGTAAACTTTATAATTTATTATCAGCGTTGAAACTATTTAAATAAAGATGTTTGATTTAAATTTACATTAAATATACAATATTTTATTTGTTTTGTCTTGAAAATCAAATGTTTACTGGGGTTTGTAAACGTTATAATTTATTATTAGCGTTGAAACTATTTAAATAACGAGTTTTTATTTAAATTTATATTAAATATATAATATTTAGTTTGTTTCATGTTAAAAAAAAAATGTTTACTGGGATTTGTAAACTTTTAAAATTTATTATCAGCGTTGAAACTATTTAAATAAAGAGTTTTTATTTTAATTTCTTAAATATATAATATTTAGTTTGTTTTATGTTGAAAATTATATGTTTACTGGGATTTGTAAACTTTAAAATATATTATCAGCGTTGAAACTATTTAAATAACGAGTTTTTATTTAAATTTTTATTAAATATATAATATTTATTTTGTTTTATGGTGAAAACAATATGTTTACTGGGATTTGTAAACTTTTAAAATTTATTATCAGCGTTAAAACTATTTAAATAAAGAGTTTTTATTTAAATTTAAATTAACTATATAGTATTCAATTTGTTTTATGTTGAAAATAATATGTTTACTGGGATTTGTAAACTTTAAAATTTATTATCAGCGTTGAAACTATTTAAATAAAGAGTTTTTATTTAAATTAAATATATAGTATTTAATTTGTTTTATGTTGAAAATAAGGGCCCATAATCATAGTCAAAAATAAAGTATATTTTAAGAGAAATAAAGTCGTCTTTACTTAAGAGTGGACTTTAGGTCTACCATAGACAAGTTAAAGTATACTTCTGACGTTAAAGTCGACTGTAAATATAAAACTAGCTGAAGTTGTTTTTAACGCATTTAACAACAGCATCAGCTGTTCTTCGCCATGTAAAAAAGTTCGATAAAAAGTTAAAAATGTTTAAGTTGCAAGATATTGGCAGAGATTTTGCAATTATTGAATATGGAATCAATAAAATTAGTACCAAAATAGAATACATTTGATATTAATCTTTCCTTTTCTATTTTTCCACCACAAACTGTTTTTTTTTCCTTTAGCTTCCCGGTTACATTTATTGTTTGTCACTTTTTGTTTTTTTTTTTAATTTTCTAAGTCTGCTGTTTAGCGATACCACTTGTCTATATTTTGTTGTATATTGAATGAAAACATTTTCTACATTTGAGGTGACCCAGTTAAAGTCGGTTCAATTTAAAACATACTTTAATTTTGACTATAGTTAGAAAATCTGGCATCACTATGAGCGAGTGAACGTGGTTTTTTAGCGGCATTAAACTAAATTTACTTTTCTGTTATAAATTAATTCATAAAAGAAACAATACATCCAAAATAATTAAATATTGCAATTATAAAGGTTACTTACGTGGAAATTAATAAATATAATACAAATTTTACCTCGTACGTGTATACATACTTTTGTATCTAACACAACAACATTGCTTGTATTTTTTTGCTGCCTCATAAATTTTCATAAATATGGCGCCTGCTTCAAAATGTGGAGAATGTAACAAAAATGTTACAAAAACTGATGCCGGTGTTGAATGTGACTCCTGTAAAATCTGGTTCCATGCGAATTGTGCCAACATATCTAATGAACTATATGCCCTGATGGGAAAAAACAACAACATAACATTCAATTGTACTTGCTGCCTTAATAAACCTGCCTTGAAAGATGACACTTCTGTATTGCGAAAATGTATTGACGAAGTTGATAAGAAGTTTCAGCATAATTTTATGACTTTTGCTAATGAAATGCGATCTGATAAGCAAGATTTAAAAAATCTAATCGAGACGTCTATTTCTAGCATTCGTGCTGAGTTGTCCTCTTCTCTGAAGGAAATCCAAAACAAGTTAGAACAATGTAATTACAAAGTTGGAAAGGTAGAGGCAAATGCTGCAGAAAAAATATCTAACCTTGAACTGGAGAATAACAAACTGCAAAGACGATTAAATCGAGCCGATGTTGTCATTACTGGGCTACCCTTGGGAATAAACAACTTGTTAGATCCTATTATGGCTATATGCTCTTTTTACAACATTTCAGCTGATGTGAAGGATTTTAACCATTGCCTAAACATACATCGAGGTAAATCCGTATTGGTAAAGTTTAACAACGTATTTTTAAGGGACAAGCTTATGAAGGCCTATTTTAAGGATCCTAAGATACAATTAGGCAATGTTATTGACACGGATGTAGCTACAAGAGTTTATTTAAATGATAATCTCACACCAGCTTGTAGCCAGTTACAAAATGTATGCCGTTTATTACGCAGAGAAGGAAAAGTAACGTGGTTTCGTATTTTAAATAGAAATATGCCCATGGCTAAAGTTAAACTCCCTGATGGTACAGAAAAAGTTCTGGACTCTATTCAATGTTCTGAGCTGCGTGCTGCCTGATCTTGGCTGATGATATTTTTGGTGCTGTGTTCTTTATAATTTTTGAATTAATTTTTTCTTTATTATAAATTTATTCCTATTTACATTTATTTAGTTTTTTGCGCTAGTATTTGAGTATTATTGTTATCTTTGTTATTTTTTTTAATATGTTAATCCTTTTGAATTTTATAAATAACTTTCCTATAACATCTTTGCGGCTCCTACACACTATTTCATTAATTTCTTATGACTTCTAATACTAACTTGGGTCCAATAATTAATGACTACTCTATCAAACACATTTTTTCTAAAGATTCAAAAAGTCTCAAAGTCGCCCACTTTAATGCACAAAGCCTTTGTCCCTCAGATAGATCTCACAAACTAGATGAATTAGTAGCAGTGGTTAGAAATGCATCATTAGATATCATTTGTGTTACGGAGACTTGGTTGGATCCCACTATTTTTGACCAAGCTATTAGGATTCCTGGTTACTCTGTATGTAGAAGTGATCGACCTACTGGGTGTAGAGGTGGTGGAGTTGCCATTTATATTTCAGAAAACATTAAATATAAACTTATTTATAAAAGCACTGAATATTTCTCTTGCGAAGGTTTATTTATTGAAATTGATACTGGCTCTAATTCAGTGACTATTGGCGTTGTTTATCTTCCTAGAGGAAATCTAAGCCTATTCGAGCATTCTTTTAGTGATATCTTTGTTCGTTTTAAGGACTTAATTGTAGTAGGTGATTTTAATAATGATTTATTTAATGTAACCAAATCTGCTGAAATTCGCTTGATTTGTAATCGTTATGGCCTAACCTGTTGGCATAATTCATTGCCCACCCATTTCGATACGTTTCATAATTCAGTTTCGCTTATCGATTTTTTTCTTTGCAGTCATGGAATTGTAGTCAATACATCTGCACAATTTCAAATTCCTTTCATTTCACGACACTCCTTAATATGTGCCTCTTTTCAAATCCCTGTTAACCATATATTAAGCTCCTCTTTTTTCAGAGACTACCATCGTGCTGACATTCTTGCTATTGAAAGACATATTATCCAAACTGATTTTAATCAGCTATATTCCTCTTGTGATTCTGATGATAAACTTTCTTTCTTTAATAATCTTTTTAATGACCTCTTGAATTATATTCCGGTCAAAAAAGTGCTACGCCCATTAGGTCATACTATACCTAGATTTACAAGTGAAATTAATTATTATAGATCTTTAACTAATATTGCGTTGAGAGCTTTTTATGATGATAGAAGTGCTAGAAATTGGGATATTTATGCAAGACTTCGTAATATAACCAAATCAAAAATTAGAAAATTTAAAAGAACGTATAGCCAAAATATATTTAGTTCAAGTGATACTAAAAAGATGTGGAACATTTTACGGAATGCTGGTGTTACAGAAGAATTGAATGTTAACTCGGATGTTGATGTTAATGAAATAAATGAACAATTTATAAGAAGTCAATTAAGCTGTATTGATGAGGAACCCAATTTTGCATATTTTACTAATTCTACTGACCATTTTTCCTTTTCTAATATAACTGAAACTGAACTTTCTATTGCTTTGTTTAAAATAAAATCGGCATCGACTGGAGTTGATGGTGTTTCTGTGAAATTACTAAAGATAGTTTATCCTTTCATTAGTAGGCATTTGCTAAACCTCATTAATTGTGTTTTAACTTCTTCAAAATATCCTAAAAATTGGAAAATATCGCGTGTTATTCCAATTCCAAAAAGTGGACGAAAACTATCTATAAATAACATGCGACCAATTAGTATTTTACCCACTTTATCCAAAATTGTTGAAATAGTTATGAAGGAGCAAATAACGAGGTGGATTGATTCTAGAGGTATTTTTAATGAATGTCAATATGGTTTTCGCCGCGGCCGAAATACTAGTTTTCTCTTGACTGATCTTACCGATTCTATTCGCAAATATTTAAATGAGGGAAAAGTTAGTGTTTTAGTCTCTGTTGACCTATCAAAGGCGTTCGATCTGGTTGATCATTCGTGTTTGGTTAAAAAACTAAATAGCAAGTTTGGTTTCTCTATATCTGCTTGTCGTTTAATTTGGTCTTATTTGAGTGGCCGTGAGCAATTTGTATTTTTAAATGGTCTGAATTCAGATGTGTTACATGTCAGATCTGGTGTTCCTCAAGGCTCCGTGATTGGTCCTATTTTATTCACTTTGTTTCTTAACGATTTATTCTATGAACTAAATTTTTGTAAGCCATTTGCGTTTGCTGATGACATACAATTACTGTGGTCAGGAGAATTCCAATTTTCTGATGTTTTGGAAGCCACTATAAATCATGACTTATCTACCTTAAATTATTGGATGCAAGTGAATAAACTTATGGTCAATCCTGACAAAACTAAAGCCATTATTTTTAGAACAAATAGCTCTAGTTGCCTTGACCTAGATTTGAGAATATCGGGCACTGTTATTGAAGTTACTAATAACATACGATGTCTTGGTGTAGTTATTGATGACAAACTATCTTTTGAACTCCATATTGATAAAATTTGCTCACGGGTTTGTCAAACCTTACGTAGATTGTATCATATGAACCTGTTTTTGCCTTTGCAGGTTAGAAAATCTTTGGCTCATGCGTTGCTAATGTCACAAATAAACTATTGTATTGAGGTTTATTCGGGTTGTAACTCAGGAAACAGGAAAAAAATTAAGTCTATTGTTCATAAAATTGTGAGATTTGTTTATGGACTTAGGCTAAGGGCCCACTTTTCTAATCACTTAAAAGATTTTTTGAACCTTGCGTTTGAGGATTTTTTAAAGTTTCGTTTATTAATTTATCTCTTTAATATTGTTAAATATCAAAGGCCTCTGCATTTTATGCAGATGATATCCTTTACTAAATCACTCAGAAATCCTCAGATAATAATATCTCGTATTCATAATATACCATATGAACATTCACTTGTTGTACGCGCCGCACGATTGTGGAATTGCTTGCCAATAAGTTAACGTTCTTTTGCTATGTCTTTGGCAACGTTTAAGCGAAGACTTACTGATTTTTTCAATTTGACAATACTGTAGTCAATAATTAATTGGACAATATTTTAATTTCTCTTATTTGGATTATATTTTCATATGTGTATTGGAGTCGTTAAAATGTTTTAGATGTTATATTGATCTCTTTTTGTTATGTGAACTAATATTTTAAGTTTTACATTTGCCTCATAGTATATATGTATAAATACCAAGGTTGGCAACCGAAACGAATAACGGTATCGGTATTAATTTTATTTTTATTTCGGTATCGGTATCGGTAACGGTATTTAAATTATATCGGTATCGGTATACCGGTATAAAACTAATATATCGGTATTTATACCGGTATAAAAATTAAGTTCATCAAATCTAACAAAAACTTATAAAAAATCGAGCTACAAAAAATACAATATGTCACAACAACAGGTACTTTGTTTTTGTTAAAAGATAATTGAATTGTCAAAGTTGCCTGTTGTTGTTTTTGCTTGAATTGACAATCCAATTATCTATACAAGTTCTTCTGAGGTCACCTGCTATAAATTCTCCTTGGTATGTAAGTAAACAACTAAGACAGAGTTGCATTAGTTGAACATCAAGCAGGGATGGACAAGGCTCAAATACTATTTTCTACTAGCAGCAAAGTTGTTAAATTATGTAATTTTAACAATTTTGCAAAATTTAATTATAATGCCGGTATGATATCAGTATTGAAACTTGTATGATACCGGTATTGATTTGCAATTGATACCGGTATAATAAAGGTATTGATACCGTTATGATAACGGTATTGTACCGGTATGATACCGGTATTAAGGGAAACGGTATTTGAATACCGGTATTTTACCGAAATAATTATTTCGGTATCGGTATCAATACCGGTACTCAATTTTAAACGGTATTTAATCGGTATCGGTATTAATAACGGTATCGGTTGCCAACCTTGATAAATACTGGTAATATTATTTTTATTGGCCAATAGGCCACATGTATTACTAATGAAATAAATAAAAATAAAAAATAAATAATAAAAAGCGGGTTTTTATTTTAAAGTTGTTTTTAAAAAGAACCGACTTTATTGTTTGACTATGATTATGGGCCAATATGTTTACTGGGATAACAAATAAATCGTTGGTTCGTTTGATGTATTCAAACGAACCATATATTATATTATATATGATCTGGCATCACACAAAAATAAATATAAAAGCTTTTCTCGTAAAGAGATCTTGATGCTCAAGAAAGTATTTATTAACCCTAGCTCTGGCACTATTTACATATGTAAATATTTGAATTTTATAATGGCTATAATTTTTGTATTTTTGGACCGATTTGGAAATGGTTTGGAGTCAGTGACTAATTTTTGACGTTCTTCGTGAGTATATAAAAAAAATCTCCAAAAAAGAAAATTCACCGTTATTTCTAGCCATTTTGTTACTTTTTCTTCATTATCTGCCACTATTTACATATGTAAATATTTTTGTTTTATGTGCTTTATTTTTCATACAATTCATATGATTTTTTTACATTTAATTGTTTCTATTACTGCGCCATGAGGTCCTGTCCTACTTATGCTCTAAGAGCCATCCTGAACATTCCTAAGCCACTAAATTTGATAAAAGAGGCTTAAGTGTATATGACGTTTCAGGCTTAGATATATGCAAACTCATTTGGGCTGTTTAGTGTTTGCGAGGAAGATTAAAGAATTTGAGGATCATTGTAATGTCGGAAAGCCAGAGGGCACCAGGGGACTTATCTTCTTCTGATTTGAGGTCATTTTCTCTATAATATCTCTAAAAGGCACTCGTTGACATTATGATGGTTACTTAGTCATAAGTGCCATGTCATGAGCACTTATAGGACCGGAACCATACTCTGTCACCGTTCCAAAAAATTATATTGGGAGGATCCAGACATTCGACATACAGGACTATACCTCTGAGGATGGTAGGCAAGCACGCAAGTCGCCTTGGACTCCCTTTTAACGACCATTGTCGTATCTGCTAGGATAGGGGAAAAGGGGAAACTATTTTTCATATTCTCTACGAATTCACAGCCCTGAGTGTCAAAATGCACAGATTCCTGGGCAACTACGTATTAACCAACCTTAGTAGGTAGGTTTCTGGGTCTAGACTTAATGACCCCAGTAGGTCATTAAGTCTATTAACTTCAATTTTTAGCATACATTACGATGTCAATGGCACTACATATGACGAGTGGTGTGATCTTTTCAAAACGGGGTCCTTTCGACTCTACTTGATTATTCGCGCTCAGGGAACTACCACATAAACCAACCATATCTCTGAGGATGTAGATTGAGATTGCCTTATGTTAGGGTAATGCTGAGTGAAGTACATCGGATGAGCTTTGATGTCTGATCTCTCAATAAACAGAATAATTGGCTTCATAAGAAGCCTAGGCCTATTGTGGTGATTTTATGGACGGCTTCACCAGAATCCCTAACGGTCTATAGTGTACCTTTAACAATAATCTAAATATCAATATATAAGAAATTACACGTATTTACACATGTAAATAGTGCCAGAATTCGTAGTAAATTACTGGTGCCAGAGCTAGGGTTAAAGAGAGTTTATTAACAAGTCTCTTTATTGGAAAAAGATGGTGGTTTTCAAACAAAAACAAACAACACTATGATTGCGGTAAATGTTTTGCGTGTATTTTGTTGCTTTAATTTTGAAGCCAATTTCAATTTTTTGACTTATTTTTTTTTAGGGAATTCAAAATTTTTGTGTAGATGGGTGTATGTATACTTTGATGTATTAAAAAAAATCACTTTTAGGTACTCACGGTTTTATATTTTTTAATTGTAACTTTGCTGTATTAGATGTAGTTGTTGTAATTTTCCAAATTTTTCTATTGTTGTTTTGTGATGAGGTACGCTGGTGTGTAATAATTTATGTTGCAGGTCTTTTAATTTTGTTGTTAGATGTAGTTGCAGTTATTTTTTGTTGTAATTTTTCCAAAATTTTCTATTGTTTTTTTGTGATGCAGGTCTTTTTAATTTGAACTTTGTTAGATGTAGTTGTTGCAGTTATTTTTTTTTTTTGTTTTTTATCAATGTTATTAAAATTTATGTTAATAGTTATGATTTTTTTTAGTAGTTACCGCTGAACTCACAATGTGCAAACTGATAATGAGTGCATATGCACATTCACATATGTAGCATTTATAGAAAGAGCTTTTATGGACTGTATATTATTAAGGTTGCCACTAGGTTTAAATAAATTTTTTGGCAAGAAGTGACCATGAATAATATGGGCTAGTCTTTTTATTACTAACTTTATTATAATTCACTAATTGAGATTTAATTAGTGAATAAATATTAAATTAGGGATAATTAATTGTATGGGATATACAATGAGATTTATAGGTAAAAGATCAGGAGAAATCTCTTCCAAAAATAAACGGGAAACCAGAGATTGGTTTATGGGGAAATGTTTGGGAATAAATTGTTTCTTAGGAAACACGAGATGGGGAGAAATTGTTTCTTATGAAACATGATATGGGGAGAAGTTTTTTCTTATGAAACATGAGATGGAGGAAATTGTATCTTAGGAAACACGAGTGGGGAGAAATCGTTTCTTATGAAACATGAGATGGGGAGAAATTGTTTCTTAGGAAACACAAGTGGGATTTATTCTTATAGGGCAAGATAAATAAAAGATAACAATTGTAGTTTGATTCCAATAACTTACATGTTATTAGAATAGATGTTTTATTTAAATTCCTTAGATGAGTTGAGTCTTCTGGTTGAGATGTCCGGGCTTGTGCAGCTACTACTCGTTAATAATCTAAACAGTTAAGTTGTTTCATTTGGAAGTTCTCAACCAAAAGACTCGTTTTTTATATTTAATACAAAATGCATTTTACATTGTGGAATATGTGAAAATTGTGAATTAATTCACAATAATTCCAAGGCTGGGATTTATATAGAAATTTATAATATAAATATCAAATTAAAATAATGTTTAATATGTTAAAACTTTTAACAGATAGATTGTTGTTAAGAAGCATCAATAGGCTATAACTTTGTTCACTACTTGGACTATAAAGGGATAAAATGGAGAAAAACGGGAAAAATTGGTACATTTGGTTTTTAAACATTGAATATTTATTTAAAAGGAAAACATGTTTAATTTAGCTCACTATAGTCACAAAAAAATGTATTTGGAAAGTACCTTTTCAAAAGTCTACCTTCAGGGGGGTAAGAACGGGTAAAATTAATAATTTTGTGTTTATTCATATTGATGTCTGTTTATTTGTACCTTATAAAAGGCTAAACCACTGGTTCTAAATTTACCATATATTCCTGTATATTTAAAACGATCAATAGACTATTATTTATTTTGAAATTTTAAGTAGGCGTGGCACCTCCTAACAAAGTTAATAGTTATTATGGAATATCTGGTAAACTATCATTGTGAAAGTCGCAAAACTTTGCGAGATTTTTTTTGGTACCATTGTGCACTGCTTGCCTCAAAATTGGCATACAAAGTAAATAGGTATTTTGAATATCAGCAGAACTATAATTGTGACAATATTCAAACTTTTTAGGAATCGATTTCTTATCACTGTATGATGTTTAACTGAAAGCGGGACGGATCGGAACAGGGGGTGTGATACTACACATACAAAGTAAATAATTATTTTCAAATATCTGGAGAGCTATAATTGTGGAAGTCTTCAAGCTTTATCCGAAGAGCACTTTTACATGGGCAGTATTGAATTAGTGGGCATGGCACCTCCCATACTATGTAAATTTATTTCTAATATGTGAAGAACTATAATTGCAAAAGTATTTTTAAACTTTGAACACATTAATATCTTATCACTATACGGAGTTTGTCTAAAAATGGGCGGGATTGTATTGGGCATGGCACCTATCAAACAATTTAAAAGTATTTAAACTGTGTATGAATTAATTTCTCATCACTGTACGGAGTTTAGCTAAAAATGGCTGGGATAGGAACAGTGGGTATAGGCCCTTCCATACAAAGTACTTAATCATTTTTGAATATCTGGATAACTAAAATTGCAAGAATCTTCAAACTTTGTCCGAAACATCTTTTTATAATTTTACGTAATGTAATTGGAATGAATTTTGTAATAAATGTTATTAATCGAACATGACTTTTTTTTCCAAACTTTTTTCATTCAGAACATGTTCATAAATATTATAAAATCGTACATGATGGAATTTTTTTTGCTTCTTTTGCATAAATTTTTTGATATTTTATAACCAAATATTCAAGATAAAGCAACCAAATCTGAAACGTAAAAAATATCATTAAACATAATTTAGCATCCATTAACATTAAAGCATTTCATCTGCTTCAAAAAACTGAGTCAATTTCGCGCATATTTTTTCATTATGTAGCTGAAAATCATAAAAAATTAAAAATTTTCAATGGAAAATTTCAAACATAAATTTTAAGCAACATAATAAAAATATAAATGAAAATTGAAACATTTTTTTTCAAGCCTTCTATATTTTATTTGAAAACAAAAAAATATGAACAAAATCATACTATTTAAGAAATTATTTATAAATGTCATGAATTGAAATCAATGAAATCAAATCATACTATTGTTACGTTTTTACCTTTTAAAAACGTGGGTTTATTTTCTTTAAATAAACCGGATACTTTTGATTGCAAATAAAAACAGTTTTAGTAGTTTAAAATTGTAACAACTCTTTATTTATTTATAATGTACAACAACAACAGAATTAAATAGGCACTCAATGTCTTTATACACGTTTATTAATTCGCAGAAATGCACACACACTCTATTACGTACAACCTTATATGCACAAGGCAGTTGATGTTAACTCTAACAGCGCCAATGATAAACTCCACTCACGACTGCCAGCTCTGCCACTATTTATACACGCGCCATCTATCGGGAATATTCTACAATGCTCTTAATGGACGTACTAGTACATTCGATTTCTAGAGCTTTTCGATGTCAACATTTAGTGTTGCCATACTTACAAACAATGCTAGTCTCCACTAATGGAAGTGTTCATAAACATGATGAATGTTTGCAGGCAGTAGTTACAGACCGTTAAATTCAAATCGTCATTGCACATTCGTAACACTGTTTATGTTGAAACTTTTTTCTGTGTAGAACTGGACATATTATCGAATATTAGAGAAATTCCTAAAACTTTGAAGCATTTATTTCGTTACCAGAGTTACGTAGTTGGCTGAAAATGTGCTGGATTGTATGGTGAACGTTAACAATAATTAGTACTACTGTACGAAGTTTAGCAAAAAATGGGCGAGATCTGAACAGAGGGTCTACAAAGAAAATTGTAATTTCGAGAGTCTTTTAGCTTTGTCTGAACCACTTTCTTTTATTTTTAGCATGTGGTGGGTGCGGCTTTTCATATAAAAAAAAAAATAGTTCAAGAGACTTGCCCCATCCCATACAAAGTAAATATTTACTCTCTATTATCTGGAGAACTCTAATAATGCAATTCTCAACACTTTACATTTTTTTTTACTACGTACCTACATTACAAAGAAAATTGTAATTTCGAGAGTCTTTTAGCTTTGTCTGAACCAATTTCTTTTATTTTTAGGACGTGGTGGGTTCGGCATTTCATATAAAAAAAAAATAAAAAAAAAAAATAGTTCAAGGGACTTGCCCCATCCCATACAAAGTAAATATTTACTTTCGATTATCTGGAGAACTCTAATAATGCAATTCTAAATACTTTAAATATTTTTTTTACTACGACAGGGGTAGCGAAGCGCACCGGGTCAAGCTAGTAAAAAATAAAAAAATTTATACACCTATCCACTCCTATAAAAATATATATACCTATACACAGTGGGGCAGACTCAAAATTTGTTGGAAATAAATCTGGCAATTTTGAAACGGTCCGATCGGGATAAAATTTGACATGGGCGTAGCTAAGGAGTATTCGAGTGTAAGTTATTAAAATGGATTCTACAAATGCTCCAGGGACGGTGCTCAAATTAGGGTACCTTCGAGAAAGAGGGGCTCAAATTAGGGTACCTTCGACATGTAAAATTGTTAAACACGTGCCATTTTTTTGTTTCCCATCCGATTTCAAAGATGTGTATATTTTTGGAAAGCGCTTGCGTGTGCTATTCATCTCTTATAATTTCCGAGTTATAGGCATTTCAAAATTGAACTTTTAAAATTCCTTGGTCCACTTTTTTAAAAATATAGGGCTTACTTTTGGACCGAATGGACTCGAATTTCTTTTGACATGTCTTGTTTTTCGAATATGTCGGCCCTACGCCCTTCGGAATTTTACCTATTTTTTTAACAATATTTCTACTTTGGGCCACATGTTCTAAAATCCCAAAGCTTGGATCAGAAAACGGAAAGCAGATTTTAAAACCTTGGTGTGATTCCTATTTATTCCTAAAGTATTTTCCCAGCCTCAAAGGAAACACATGGTTATTGTCAAACTTTTGCCATAACAATTATTTTTTTACTTAATAAAACATGTTTGTTTTTTCTAATAAAACACATATCTTTATTGTCAAACTTTTGCTATGAAAATTATTATTTTATCCTAAAATCATGTTTTTAGCGAAAACTATTTAATTTACGAAATCACATTTTCAATAAAATTAAGGCTTTGTTGAAAAACAATATGTATGATTTTTTCTAATAAAACATATATGGTTATAGTCAAACGTATGTGATAATAAGGATTATTTTAGTGTGAAATTATTATTTTTAAAAAACATGTTTTTAGCTAAAATAAACAGAGAATGTTTGATGAAATCACAAGTATTCAGTAAAATTAAAAATCGTCAAATTGACGATTAATTGTCAATTTGGCAACAGTGAATGTAGCGACTGATTAAATGGTTGCCATACATTCTTTATGTTGCCATACATTACTTATGTTTCCACTTTATACATAGGAACGAATGGAATGAAATTCACCATGAACAGTATTACCGACAGATTATAAAATTGCTAAAATATTTTTATCGATTTTACCAACTTTTCAAAGTTTGTTGGTATATAACTTCTAAACCCAAGTCTCTTGGAAAGAAATGTGTATCACTACAGATTCGCATTTCAGTGCCATATCGATGAATTCTAGCGAGATATGTGCACGCGGATTAGTTTCAAAGTTATTAATGAAAATATTATTAGATTTTTTTTGCGATTTTACCAATTTTTCAACATAGAATATTATGAAAATTTAATTAGTATTTTTTTAGCGATTTTACCAACTTTTCAAAGTTTGTTGGTATATAACTTCAAAACCCAAGTCTCTTGGAAAGCAATGTGTATCACTATAGATCCGCATTTCAGTGCCCTATCGATGAATTCTAGCGAGATATGTGCACGCGGATTAGTTTCAAAGTTATTAATGAAAATATTATTAGATTTTTTTTTGCGATTTTACCAATTTTTCAACATAGAATATTATGAAAATTTAATTAGTATTTTTTTTAAGCGATTTTACCAATTTTTCAAAGTTTGTTGGTATATAACTTCAAAACCCAAGTCTCTTGGAAAGTAATGTGTATCACTATAGATTCGCATTTTAGTGCAATATCGATGAATTCTAGCGAGATATATACACGGGGATTAGTTTCAAAGTTAATAATGAAAATATTATTCGAATTTTTTTATGCGATTTTACCAATTTTTCAACATAGAATATTATGAAAATATAATTAGTATTTTTTAGCGATTTTACCAATTTCTCAAAGTTTGATGGTATATAACTTCTAAACACAAGTCTCTTGGAAAGTAATGTGTATCACTATAGATTCGTATTTTAGTGCCCTATCGATGAATCCTAGCGAGATATGTGCACGCGATATAGTTTCAAAGTTATTAATGAAAATATAATTAGTATTTTTTTTTGCGATTTTACCAATTTTTCAAAGTTTGTTAGTACACAACTACACAACTATGGATTCGTATTTTTATTTCCTATCGATGACGGGTAACAGGATATGTGCACGCGGAATAGTTTTGGTTGTATCAACAAAAATATTAAATTTTATGTGATTTTAATAACTATATATTATTGATTTTATAGTTAAAATTTGATTCTAGGGACATTGTACTTTTGATTCCAGTTTTTTAATTTTAAATAGCTTCAAAATTGTCCTGTTGGTGATTGTATTAAATTAACTAAATTTTATTCATTAATTGTTTACATTTTTTATGTATTTCGAACAAAATGTAAACAAAAGTACTTTTTAAGCAACTCTGTAGAAAAGTTTGCCAAAAAAGACCTGTTTGTTTTCTTCTTTTCTTTGTTTTCAACTATAGAACCCTTCCAAGACGAATCTAATAAGGTCACCTCACGAGAACAGCTGACTTTTATTCTTGAATTCGCCGAATTCGTTCAACTGTCAAAATTACTTATTTGTTTAAAATTGTTAGCTGTCATAAAATTATAATTTTAGTTTGTGAAATTTTTGTTTTTGCACAATAATGTATTAAATATGATTAATTTATCACTAAAAAATTAAAGTATTATTTAATAAATCAATTTCTTTAGCACATTTTTAATTTTAATTTGGTTTTACTGTTAATAACTTCTTGCATGTATTGGCAGCCTTTGCTGCCAATAATTTTAGACAGAGTCTAAAATTACTACTATATTAGTCAATTGCTAAATCAATATACAGTGACTCTCATTAATATTCGGTTTTATATATGAGTTTCTGAAATCCGAAAATTCTCAATGAATATAATAACATCTTGTTAATGTTTATATTTTTACTTAAAGGTATATATTTAAAGCTCACTTTTCACTAATTGGTTTTAATTAATATTGAGTGAATCTATTTTAAAATAATAATTAACTAAAATACTACAGAAATGCGTGCTTCTTAATATTCAGTTTTTAGTTTTGCCATAAAATTCAATGATGTAAAGCTGCATATTTACATAAATTATTTGTAAAATTGGGATACACTCATTAATTAACATCAAACAAATAATGTTAGCTGAATAAACATTGTCATTCTCAAGTTTTTTTTATAAAAGCCGCAATGGGTCGTAAAGAAAAAAATACTTCGTTAGAGCAAAGAAAATTGGTGATTTTCATTACAAAGAAGGAAAAAAATATAAAAATATTGGTGAAATATTGAATATGAAGCCAAATACTGTCGGTTACATTATCCGAAGATATAAAAACCAGGATCGAATTGATTTTAAAAAACAGACTGGGCAGCCAAAAAAGCTTACCGAGATGGAAGAGCTCCGCTTTGTTAGAAAAATCAAGGCTAACCCACACTTAAGTGCTCCCAAAATTGTTACTGAAGTTAAGGTGGAATTCGGAATATATTTATATTTTTGGTTAGCAAAAACTAATATATTGCTTGTGTATAATATACAAAAAATTTATTACAAAAACATCAAACATGCAAACAAATTGCAGCGTGAAAACCATAAACTGCAAACGATATGCGCAGTAAAAAATTGAAACAATGGAAATATGGAAGATGCTAAATGTAGACTGCCAAACCATACGAAGTTGAAAAATGTAAAATACGAAATTGTGCGAAGTTAAAAATGTTTAAAGCGAATATGTTCATTTATAAAATATTTCCGCCACATATATATTGAATTATTTTGCCGCATATAGTCACTGAGTAGAAAAATGTGAAAAAAGACTATGAACAACAAGTGTGCGTTGATTTGGGTGTACAAAATAAAAAATTATATTGAACTGTGTGTTAATAAAGAATTTAAGTGCAATAAAATAGAAGTTTTATTTTTTGAGGTATGTAATTGTATTGTGAAAGATAGGAATGCAGTTAAAAAACATTAAATAAGATTCTGGGCAAAGGATAGCGGACGATATTATTTTATTGAATTTTTTGATTAATTGATTTTTTTAATACGAATTCAAATGTATTCCTGCTGCTTGTAATAGGAGTCCAGAAAAATTAGTAACATAAAATTTTGTTTGTAACGTGGTTAAATGAGAATAGATAATGCAATAAAATGTAAACAAAACACCCAATGAATGCAATGTAACAGGATCTACAAGAAAATTTTTTGTTTCATAGAAAATGCAAATTCAAATATATTCTTTCGTAAAATTTGTAACAGGAGAGCATACAAATTAATAAGCAGCATAGAAAATAATTGTGCGAGAAAAATATGATGTGTAAGATATAAATGCAAAAAAGGCACAGGCATGAGTACAACAGAAGCAAATGGAAATTAACTGCAAAAACAACAACTTATACACACAAGTACGTAATCTATATCTATATATCTATATAAATATATAAATGTCTTTGTAAGTTTGTTTGTTTGTTTGTTTGTTTGTTTGAGCATCACGCCTGAACGGCTGAACCGATTTTATTGAAATTTGGAACGTAGATAGATCCTTACTTGGAAGCGTCAATAGGCTATAAATTTTTTCAATACTTGGACCAGAAAGGGATAAAAAGGGGGAAAACGGGTAAAATTGGTACCTTTAGTTTTTAAACAATAATTACTAAACGGCTGAACCAATTTTTACATCGACAGGGGTAGCGAAGCGCACCGGGTCAAGCTAGTAAATATATAAATGTCTTTGTAAGTTTGTTTGTTTATTTGTTTATTTGTTTGTTTGTTTGAGCATCACGCCTAAACGGCTGAACCGATTTTATTGAAATTTGGAACGTAGATAGATCCTTACTTGGAAGCGTCAATAGGCTATAAATTTTTTCAATACTTGGACCAGAAAGGGATAAAAAGGGAGAAAAACGGGTAAAATTGGTACCTTTAGTTTTTAAACAATAATTACTAAACGGCTGAACCGATTTTTACATCGACAGGGGTAGCGAAGCGCACCGGGTCAAGCTAGTTATGATATAAAACAGCTGTATGTATGTTCATGTGTTCTGTAACTGCATAATGAAACAACAATTTTTGCAAAAAACATAAGCAAATACATAAATAGGTTCAATGATGATCGTGACCGATAATGACTTTGTTTATGTTTTTAAATGCACATTCATATGTATCCATTCGTAATATTTCTAACAGGGAAACAAAAAACAAATAAGTTTCTTTACTGTTAATGTATAAAATTCAAAAGTCAACATCAACTTGTGCAATCTGAAATGCAAATGAGTATGATTGGTTGAGCGTTTGTAGCAGGAGTAAAATAAACATGTATAGAATGCTGAAAAAATATAATTATACAATAATGAATCTGAGGTATGCACTTGTATTGTGAACGGTAGGAATGAAGTGAGAGTACATTAATGAAGATTATGGGCAAAGGATAGCGGATATTATTATTGCATTGTTTGTGTAGAACTGATTTTTTTTGAGTACCGCTACAGATCATTTTTAATTACGCAATTTGGTTTATTTTTAGCTCGAGTAATTTTTGTCATGTGCACTGAATTGTTGTTTTTTATAATGGATTTTTGTGCGTATTGGTTCTTGCACAATCATTTTCTCTGTTGCTTATTTATTTGTTTGTTCTCCTGTTACAAATGTTATGAAAGGATACATTTGAATGTACAAGCACTTAATTTGATAGATTTCATTCAGAAAACAAGTACATACAAGTGCAAATAAATACGAAATTTTATGTTACTAATTTTTCTGGACTCCTATTACAAGCAGCAGGAATACATTTGAATTCGTATTAAAAAAAATCAATTAATCAAAAAATTCAATAAAATAATATCGTCCGCTATCCTTTGCCCAGAATCTTATTTAATGTTTTTTAACTGCATTCCTATCTTTCACAATACAATTACATACCTCAAAAAATAAAACTTCTATTTTATTGCACTTAAATCCTTTATTAACACACAGTTCAATATAATTTTTTATTTTGTACACCCAAATCAACGCACACTTGTTGTTCATAGTCTTTTTTCTCATTTTTCTACTCAGTGACTATATGCGGCAAAATAATTCAATATATATGTGGCGGAAATATTTTATAAATGAACATATTCGCTTTAAACATTTTTAACTTCGCACAATTTCGTATTTTACATTTTTCAACTTCATATGGTTTGGCAGTCTACATTTAGCATCTTCCATATTTCCATTGTTTCAATTTTTTACTGCGCATATCGTTTGCAGTTTATGGTTTTCACCCTGCAATTTGTTTGCATGTTTGATGTTTTTGTAATAAATTTTTTGTATATTATACACAAGCAATATATTTGTTTTTGCTAACCAAAAATATAAATATATTTGGACAGCACATGTTTTAAAAATGAAAAATTTTCATTTTGTCTTCTAGCTGCAACGTAAAGTATTTTGTAAAGCAAAATATTTTTGGAAAAACTGCAACAAATATTTCTACTATGAAGCTTGTGCATATATGGCATTGGTTTATAGTTTGTATATTTTCAGTATATGTGCACATTAAATGAAAACGATTCATATTTATTTCGTAGTTGGTAGTCAAATGTAAAAAACGTTTAACAAAATTTTAAACCCTGATTAAAAATTTCATTGAAATATACAGAAGCTTGGATTAATGCAGTACAAAGTTGTCGAAAATGAAAAACATCTTGCCAATGACACTTAAAATGCATAGGTTTTTCATTTATTGGCAATAACTTTGATCTTGTACAGGCGGCCTTTGTCCGGGTGCACATACATACAAGAATTATATGGTGTTGTTTCTACTTAAAACAACATCCAAATATCGAAATTCTGCAGCAGCGTGTGAATTGTATGAAGCACAAGTTGTTCCATGACTCGCAAATGTAAAATTGACTGTTTTTCATCTAAACTATTACAAAATATTTATTATTTCTAAAATAAAGTATTTGTTTACAATTTGTATTTATTATCAGCTGATTTTGACATTTGGACGAATTTTTCACAAAAACAAAAAGCATGTTGTTTTTGCCTTGTTGTAGTTTTTCCGTGGCGCTGTCACTTTATTAGATTCGCCTTGAACCCTAGTTTGTACTGCATATAATCCAAGCCAAGGCGAATTCATATAAGGTGTACTATACAAAACAACATACATTTTGTTTTTGGTCTTTATCCAATCTGTCAAAAAACACAAGTACGGCTACTGGATGATGTTAAAATGTTCGATGAAGAGATCAAACGCGAGTTACATATAAGAATACGGACTCAATAGACGAATTTATAAGTAGCATTATACATAAGTAAAACTTTAGCATAAATTCATTTCATTTCCGGTCCGTTAAAATAAATTTTTTTTCGGTCGCAATTCCTAGAATTAAAATTACAATTGAAATAAATTAAAATTAATCAATAAGCAATATTAAAAGAAAAATGTTAAAATTAATCAATAAGCAATATTAAAAGAAAAATGTTAAATAAGCATAATTATATAAGTTTCATTTTAACAAAATAAATTGAATAAAGTGAGTTGGTATTAATCCAAGGCCAAGAACGGTTCTCCTCCAAAAAACTTGTGTTTAATTTTAAAAAAAATCGGTTAAATAAAATCAATATAAAATTGGCGCAGTCGGTAGGATTCATGTAAAATCGTGAATCCAGTGAAACGAACAGATATATCGTCCTTTTAATAAAATAATAGTGATTACAAATTAATAAGTGCAGTGAACATTTAATAACGAATAAAATCGAACACTACTAGTAACAGTGAAAACGATAAAATTCTAAAATCGACACCACAGTGAAGTAATCATAAAAAAAATAAAAGGAGAAAAAAAAACGTGCAGTGAACATTTAATAAAGAATAAATTCAAACACTAATAGTAACAGTGAAAAACGATAATATTCTAAAAATCGACACCACGTTGCAGTGAACATTAAAGGATAACAAAAAAAAAAAAAAAAAAAAAGAGAAAATTTTATACTCTAGTGAAGTGACTGTCAGTCAGCAAGAAGCTAACCGACACAACGACTAGCAAGGAAAAAAAGAAACGACAACAGGCTTTCGATCGAAGAAGAATGGAACAGGAGCAAGCACAAATGCCAAATCTGAACCTAGTGGAGGAGCTAGCCAGACGGGAGCAACAATTAGAAAGTATGAGGGTAGCCTATATCGAGTTGCAACAACAGCAAGGCCAGGATAAAGGCTTAAGGGAGCATATAATGAAAACAGTTAATATGTTGCCCACATTTACTGGAACAGGAGAAGTAACAGTAAACAGATTCTTCAGTAGCACCGAATATCTCTTGTCAACAATAACGAACGCAACTTTATACAAGGAAGCAGTAAGAACCATCTTTTACCGAACAATTCAGGGACAGGCCAAGGATGTTATAATAAATGTTACGGAACCAGACAATTGGCAGCTGATAAAGGAGACACTAAAACTGAGGTACAAGCCAAATATCGAACCATATCAAATCTACAAAATGATAGCCAACTTAAGAGTAAATTCGGTAAGCGAATTAATTATTGAAATTCAAAATATAAAATATAAAGCGGACGAACTGACTGTTTACTATAGGGATGACCACTACATAGACTTCTCAAATATAGATAGTTTACTGGTAAATACTGTAAAGGAAATGACCCAGGGAACATTGTTGGACAAAATTTATGAGCAAACGAACATTAATGATATATTAAAAATTTTGACCGTACGAAGATTTGAGGATAGTTGTGTTAGGCCGGAATATAGAAAATTTAGGGCCAAAGAGGACGTAGCATTTAGACAAAATCGGACACAAAATAGAAACAATTATAACCAAAGGACAAATAATAATAGTAACCTTAATCAGGGACACAATCAGCAGAATTTTATGGAACGAAATGATTTTAGACGGAACAATTACAATAATAGTAATAACTTTGACAATAATATTAGTAGAAGCTTTAATAACTCTGGACGATATAGGACTCAAAATAACAGTAATAATAATATGTTAAATAATTTCCAGAAGTTCACTCAGGTAGGAAACCCTAGGCCAAATTCCGGCCAATATCGCTGGAATCAACCTAGGCAAGACCGAATTGAGCAAATGGAAGTAGATAATATAGAAATAAACCATGATAATTCTAATAATAGTTTTGATAATCGGGGTAATTGCCAAAGATCCGCCCAGGTAGGAAACCCAAGGAGGACATTCAGCCAATATCGCTTGGATCAACCTTGGCAAAACCAAAACGGGTCAATGGAAGGTGACAGTAGGGAAAGGGATAATGGTCCATTGGCAGGACACTCTGAGCCAAACATATGTCAATGTAACGTAGGTCAACTCAGACAAAGTCAGGATCAGTTTTTTCAAACACCCCATCGGACTGTCTACCCACAATAGAAATTACGATTAACGAAAAAAAGTACATTGCATTAATAGATACGGGGGCAAGAATAAGCCTAATAGATGGAAGTATAAATTATTTTGAAAAAATTTTATTGAAACAACCAATTAATTTTAGTACAATAACCGGGAAAGATACAATTAGATACGAGACACTAACTAATGCACCTAATGAATTTAATTTGCCAATTTATTCAAAAATTAAATGGAAAATTACTGAACTTAAGGGTCGAAAGTACCGTTTTATAATTGGGACTGACCTATTGAACTGTTTTAACACTATAATAAATTTGATAGATGGATATATTTCCATTAATGGGAAAATTAGTAAATTTTTAGAAAATCCTTATAAAAATATCGAAATTTGCGTATTAGAGAAAATTGAGTTTGACTGGGATAGAATTCAATTAGACCATTTAAATGAAGAAGAACATAGGGAAATAACGAAAATATTGGGAAGATTTAAAAATTTATTCTTTAAGGAGGGAGACCAGTTGACTAGCACAATGAACATAAAACATGAAATAAGGACGACAACTAACGAACAAATAAACTCTAAATTATATAGATACCCTCCGCAGCACGAGGAGGAAGTTAGAAGGCAAATAAAAGAAATGGAGGAACAGGGAATAATTAAAAAAAGTAGCTCTAGGTATTCGAGTCCTTTGATAGTAGTACCCAAAAAAAGTAGACAATTCGGGGAAAAAGAAATATAGAATTGTAGTTGATTACAGAAAACTTAACGAGGTGACAATAGATGATAAATTTCCTCTTCCAAATATAGATTCAATTTTAGACAAACTGGGACGAGCTCAATATTTTACAACACTAGATTTAGCTAAGGGATATCACCAAATTTTGATTGAAGAACAAGATAGGGAGAAAACAGCTTTTGTAACACCACAGGGACTTTATGAATTCATACGAATGCCATTCGGACTAAAAAACGCACCGGCGACATTTCAGCGATTAATGAACGAACATTAAGGGACTACATATAATAAACCTACAAGAAATAGAACACATTCTGGACCAAATGACGGAAAACGTTATTTTAATGAGGACAAACAATAAAGAAATACTTCAACTTGAATTATTAGATGCCAGAAATAAATTAACTACTTTAAAACCAAAACAAATCAGAAAACGTAGAGGACTAATTAACGGCATAGGTAGTATGTCAAAATGGTTATTTGGCACTATGGACGACGAAGACAGACAGAATATTCAAAAACATCTATTTAATATTAATGAAATAATTAACAATAATGATCAACAAATTGTAATTAATAACTATTTTAATGAAACTATAAACCATTTTAAAATAATTGTCGAAAATGATAGAAAAATAATAGAGACAAAAATAAATTCTATTGATAAAATTCTAGATATAGAAAATAATAAGCACATATATTTAGAACAATTATCAAATATACAACTTATAAAAAATAAGATAGAACATTTGCAGGATAATGTTATTTCCGCAAAATATGGTATGATACATCCTAGTATTTTAACTTTTAACGAAATAGAGAAATATAAAATAGACTATAATAAATTAAAATATATACAAATTGGAACAACGTTTTTAAGTGATTCTCACTTAGTTTTTGGCATAAAAATACCTAAAACCTTTGAAATAGTAAAATTAAGATCAATTGTACCCATACCAAATAATGAAAGTAATGAAATAGATTATAATATTGAAAAGATTTTTGAATTTGATAATAAAATTTATAAATTTGAAGAACACAAACATCTAAAAGATTTAAAGATAAGCACACATTGTATAATCAAAAATAATTGTCAACTAATAAAACATAACGAATTTGAAATAATTGAATTAGATATAGATACAATTATAATTAAAAATTCTATTAATATAAATATAAATCAAACTTGTAATTCTGAAAAAATTATCTTAAATGGAAACTATTTAATTAATTATAATAATTGTTCAGTAAAAATAAAGGATTATCTCCTTTCAAACGTTGTAGAAACTATAGAACAAAAACAAATATTTAATAATATTGATAGTATAAGGAATTTTACTAATAAGATAACATTTGAACAAATTAAAGAAGAACATAAAGTAAATGTAAGAAATATCAAAGAATTAAATTTCCACAAGAGAATCACATATAGCTGTAACATTTTAATCATAATTGTAATACTTACTTTACTTATTATAATCATAACCAAACATAAACATATTAAGATAAAGTTGAATAACAGAATTCAGGAGAATTCTAATCTAAAGAGGGGAGAAGTTACATATAAGAATACGGACTCAATAGACGAATTTATAAGTAGCATTATACATAAGTAAAACTTTAGCATAAATTCATTTCATTTCCGGTCCGTTAAAATAAATTATTTTTCGGTCGCAATTCCTAGAATTAAAATTACAATTGAAATAAATTAAAATTAATCAATAAGCAATATTAAAAGAAAAATGTTAAAATTAATCAATAAGCAATATTAAAAGAAAAATGTTAAATAAGCATAATTATATAAGTTTCATTTTAACAAAATAAATTGAATAAAGTGAGTTGGTATTAATCCAAGGCCAAGAACGGTTCTCCTCCAAAAAACTTGTGTTTAATTTTAAAAAAAATCGGTTAAATAAAATCAATATAAAATTCGCGTTGAGAAACAGAAGAAATTGAATATAAAACAACAATATAACACAAATTTTGACAAATTGGTTAAAACAGCTGATGGTCAGCTGGGCTAACGAGTACACCTTATATGAATTCGCCTTGTATATTTCAATAAAATGTTTAAGTATTAAAGATGTGCATCCGGCCAAAGGCCGCTAAAGAAATTGATTTATTCAATAATATTTAAATTTTTTTTGAAAAAAAAAAAAATTTCACAAATAAAAACTACAACTATAATTTAATTCTAAACAAATAAGGAATTTTGACAGTTCAACGAAAGAGGCGAATTAAAAAAAAAAAAAAAAAAAAACGGTTTTCAACGTGAGGCCACCTTATTAGATTCGTCTTGACTTGTATTCAAGGCGAATTTATAGAAGGTGACCTCAGAAGAACAGCTAATTCTTTTTTTTATTCAGTTTGTGGCGAAAAATAAACCCAAAAACAACAACAGGCAACTTTAAAAGTTCACTTATCCTTTAACAAAAATTATATTTTGTACATGTTGTAGTTCTGTCGTCACCTTTCATAAATTCGCCTTGACTTGTACTATTGGCATAAATTTATTTCATTGGAATAGGAATGAGTGCAAACTAAACAAAATTATTAACAGTACACTAAAAATAATAGTTTAAAATTAAAACAAAACATTTCAAATTACTTTGTGTTTTTTTATATTTATCTAGTTTTCAAGAAAAGCAGTAATTCTTGCTTTCCTAGTTTGTATTGCGACAAGTAAAATAACAAGTAAAAAAGTATGGTCGGTCAATCCCGACCATATGATACCCTACACTAAGTAAATGAGCAAAAACATTTTCTTTCAAAATTTCAATATTTTATATTCGTGAGTGATTTTCGGAAGTGGGCCTTATATGGGAGCTATGACAAATTATGGACCGATCACCATGAAATTTGGTCATGTGATTAATGTCTATATGAAAGTTATTTGTGAGGCATTTTATGTGTATACCAACATTTTTAGGAGATTTATGCTCGTTAAAGTGATTATCGGAAGCAGGTCTTATATGGGAGCTATGACTAATTATGGACCAATCATAATAAAATTTGGTGACATAAATTCCGTATATATAAAACTTATTTGGAGAAAAACTTATGTAGATACCTATATAAATTAAATATTTATGTCCGATAAAGTCCAATTTCGGGAGGACATTTGTATGGGGGCTAGGTGAAATAATGAACCGCTTTCAGCCAGTTTGATATGTACCAAATTTTTTCGAAATATCTTAAAAATTACGACCTGTACTCTGCGCACAAGTTTTACATGGACAGCCAGCCACCAGACGGACGGACATCGTTTAATCTCAGAAAGTGATTATGAGTCGATCGGTATACTTTAAGGTGGGTATTAGACTAATATTTTTGGGCGTTATAAACATCTGCACAAATCCATTATACCCTCTCCACTATGGTGGTGTAGGGTATGAAAATAATCAGCTGTACTATTGAGAATACTTTAGTAAATCCGCGTTGGCAGAAAATAATAATGTGCTATTTTTCTATAGCGAACGAGTGATTTGAGTGGAAATTTTACATGTATTTTGTTTTTGTTACAATAACAAACAGCACATAAATAAACACAACAGGATGTTTCGATTTAAAATTATGTTTATACATTTACACATGCAAGTAAATTGTTGAAAGTTGAGAATTTTCTTTTACAAATACACATAAAATAAGTTAAAAATATAATTATTATATACCACAATCCAGTAAATTTGTCTAATACCATGTTCACATCATCATAATCTCAAACGTGATTAAGCTTTAATCAGATCAAAATCGAGATGATTATCCATACATTTAAATGATTTGTTAATTACTTTAAATTGACATGATTAATATTTACAGCATCGACAGACAGCGCTCATTTGTATTATAAGTCTAAATTCAAATTAACTTGTGAATTATCTCCATCCCAATGCGCATTAGCTATTTCAATAAGGCAATACCGTCGACCATAGACTAACATAGACCCGAATCAGCTGTTTTTAGCAATATGGCGGAGGCAAACAAAAAAAAATTCACGAAAAATTAACAAAAGAAAATGTATAATAAACCATGGAAGATTTAAAAGAGGGACAAACATATAAATTAAAACATATATCTCGTCTCACACACTCATCGATTTTTTACTACATTTTATTTTTTCTCTCGCTCTAAGATCTCCCCTAATGGCGGAATTGAAAAAATGTAAACAAAACCATACGGTTCGAAATTACTTTTTTGAAAGCTGTCAATGGTCTCTTATCTGTAATAATCTGTGCCGTCGACTATCAATCAGCTATTGGCAAAAAAAAAAAGAGGGAAATAAGTCTGTAACTTCTAAACGGGTAGCCCTGTTTGAATGTAATTTCAAGTACGCAAAGAGGAATCGTTGTCATACCTCGGGTATGTTAAATTTTTAACACGATCCTATATATAGAGAATCTCCTTATCGAGCAATACAAAAAACTTTGTCGTTGCTATCAATTATCTCTTAGGGATGTTCGCATTTGAAATTGAAATTTTGTATAATAGCGGATTAAAATGATTTTCTATTTTCTCCCTTTTGCCTTTATGGGACTTACGACAAATGTATGTATCAAATAAAAAAAAAATTTTTAGAAATCATGACTGACTCCAAAGTTATTGCATTTGAATTTAAAAAATTTTAAAAAGACAATTTTTCGCGAGTTTTTTTAGAAAAAAGTACTTTTTTCTTTTTAAGTTATATAAAAAATTTCTACGAAGATGTATAAAGAATTTATACTTTTTGAAAAAATGCTTTAAATGAAAAAAATGTTTAGATACCGATGGGACCAGGTCCATCCAAAAAACGCGTATTTTTTATGTAAAATTCAACTTTAAGGCAAAAATGTTCAAATCGCATATTCGATATTAAAATATAGTAACCCATTTTAGATGGCTCCTGTTATGGATATTATAGCCAAAAAAAACTAAAAATCCCATTTATGGTATTTTTTAAAACTTTTTTGGGAATTCCGGGATTCCTGATAATAAATTTAAAAATTTGTTTTTATTTTGGCATTTTCAATAGAAAAATCTATATAACTGTAAAATTTCATTAAAAAATATTCATAAATAAAAATTTGATTTCAATTTGCAAAATTTGTATCTTCGTAAAAACTCAATAAAAAGGATTTTTTGTCATATTTAAAAAAAAGTTTTCAATGAATTTTTAAATTGTCAAATGTTATATATACTCTTAAAAAAATATACAAATTCACCTATTTATTGATATATAACATGTATACATTGTGTTTTACGTGGCAAATTAATTAGCGGAAACTTAACCGAGAATTTACCGATTTGCAAAAATTTTTTTTCAAAATTAAACAGCTGTTTACAAGATGAAAAACTGTCGTCTGTCAGGGTTAAATTTGAATTCACATTAGTGTGCTGTTATTGCAAATTAACGCTGTCATCTGTCTACAGTATTAATCATTTCATTAATCACATAGAATCAACTAATTATGATGTAGCATCGGCCACAATGTACGTACCTTTCAGGTGTAGCATCATAAATAAATTTCGACAGAAGCGATTATTTTTTCATAAACAACCTTAAATAATCCATAAATTGTTACAATTCCATAATTAATAAGTTTAAAATAATCTGCTGATAACATTATTAAAGTATTTATTTCCATTTTTAATGTTTTAAAGAAATATAAATTTGTTTGTTGTTTTTTATTTGTCAAATTAATAATTTTGCTGTCAACTTAATCATATCAAATGTAATGTGAACGGCTTTGATAAACTTAATCAACATTTTGCTTAAACGCGTCAAGTCTAAACATAGCATAACTATTTACTGGAAGCTCTTTTCTTCTTCAATTTATGAGCCTCTGTACTGTAATTAACAGTGGCTCATACGTTTGTTGTCAAGAAAAAGTTGTCTGAACAAAATCACTAACAATTTTGTCATAACCTCCTGTCTATACTTGACAAATATTTATCATAACAATTAATGACATTTGTTGTCAGGACAAAGTTGTCTGAACAAAAGCACTAGCCTAGAGTTTACACATGCAAGTAACAGTTCGAAAAATACAATGGCCCATAATCATAGTCAAACAATAAAGTCGGTTCTTTTTAAAAACAACTTTAAAATAAAAACCCGTTATTTATTATTCTCTAACTATAGTCAAAATTAAAGTATGTTTTAAATTGAACCGACTTTAACTGGGTGTCACCTCAAATGTAGAAAATGTTTTCATACAACATACAACAAAATATAGACAAGTGGCATCGCTGAACAGCTGACTTAGAAAATTTAAAAACAGAAAGTGACAAACAATAAATGTAACCGGGAAACTAAAGAAAAAAACAGTTAGTGGTGGAAAAATAGAAAAGGAAAGATTAATATCAAATTTATTCTATTTTGGTACTAATTTTATTGATTCAATATTCAATAATTGCAAAATCTCTGCCAATATCTTGTAACATAAACATTTTTGACTTTTTGTTGAACTTTTTTACATGGCGAAGAACAGCTGATGCTGTTGTTAAATGCGTTAAAAACAACTTCAGCTAGTTTTATATTTACAGTCGACTTTAACGTCAGAAGTATACTTTAACTTGTCTATGGTAGACCTAAAGTCCACTCTTAAGTAAAGACGACTTTATTTCTCTTAAAATATACTTTATTTTTGACTATGATTATGGGACAATACATTCACACTTTTGCACTAACACAATCACACACGCAGTCACCTGCAGCTCACTGTCTAGTGAATTTAGATGGACAGTGATTTTTTGACACTTTCTGCCATGAAGCGTCAAAATAACAAACAGAGTTGTCCAATAAAAAATGTTTACAAATTTAATGGATTGAGGTAAAATAGTTACTATATTTTGAACTTATTTCATGTATATTTGAATAAGAAAATAGTAAAAATGGCAATTAATGTGTATCATTTTCGTAAAAAATACCAATTTCATAAGTTTTTATAAATAAAATTGTTAACACAAACATTTTCCCAAGAAATGCTTGTATATCAAAATTATGGTAACACTTTATTATATTTAATTAAAATAACAAAATTTGGTTTCAAGCCGCAAATAGACTTAAAAATAGAAAATGCTGATAGTACAAAGATTAAATTACCTAATTCGCTGTTATTTTCATATATTTGTGGCTTTTTATACTCAACTTTCATTAATCTACTTGCATTAATCTACTTGATAGTCCCATTTTACAATGCAGAAATTGAAAGGCAGACATTTTTCGCATTCTCTTTTGATCTTGCCTAGAGCTTTTACAATCGCGAAATTAATATACAGACATAAATTTCTCGCTTCCTTTTTTCGTTCTTATTTGCAGTTGATGCGTATGAATATTGTTACGTTTTTAACTTTTAAAAACGGGGGTTTATTTCCTTTAAATAAACTGGATACTTTTGATTGCAAATAAAAAGCAGTTTTAGTAGATTAAAATTGTAACAACTCTTTATTTATTTATTTAAAATGTACAAAAACAACAGAATTAAATAGTCACTCAGTGTCTATACACGTCTATCAATTCGCAGAAATGCACACACACTCTTTACAACGTACAAGCTCAAATGTACACGACAGTTGATGTTAACTCTAACAGCGCCAATGATCAACTCAACTGACTACAGCAACCGTAGTCACTATTTATACACACTGAAATCTTCATCCGAGTAGTCGAGATTGTTCTTAAAGCTAAGTACTCTGTTCAAAATTTCGTGCGAACTGCTGTCAAACTACATATAAAATATTTGGAATGAAATATATGCGAAATAATTTCGCAAAAGCAGTACTCTGTTCTTATTGTGGAAAACATGTGAAAAACATCTGGCAACCTTAATTTTCCACACGAAATAACATAAGCAGCACTTCTTTCGCACGAAATTAAAACCAACAGCTGATCAATTGTTGCATATAAAATTTTTCGCATGAAAACACCATAATTTTTCGCAAGTATGAACAGAGTACTAGGCTTAACGGTAAAAACTCGTATGTTCGAATTCTAGAGCTTTCCAATAAACAATTAGTGTTGCCACACTTACAAACAATGCTAATAACCGCATGCTATCAACATTGTTGAATGTTGCAGGCAGTCGTTACAGACCGTTAAATTCAAATCGCTTTTGCAAATTCGTAACAATATTTTCATTGTCAAATGCATTTAATCATTGATGTGAGAATAATTATATGAAGCATAGAGAAAATATACATAGAGCGGAAACTCTCCTGTCAAAATTTAGTGTTTTCTGCTTGACTACATTTCGTCGTACATGTTTTTGCTGCTACTGATAGGTGTTTGAAAAAATTTTTCAAATAAGTGTTTTTTGAAATATTACTCAAATAATTTGGGGACATTTAGATAAAAATATGGAAAATGGGGCGTGATAGAGGAAGGTGTTGGCTAGATTACCTCGTACTAGGTTTTTTCTTGTAAAGATAGGTATTCAAACAAATTTTTAAAAAAATTGTTTTTAGAAAAATCACTCAAACTATTTGGGGACATATAAGGCGATAATGGGGAGTTGTGCAAAAAATTGGAAAACGGGGTGTGATAGAGAATGGTGTTGTTTTTTCCTGTGCAGATAGGTGTTCGAAAAAAAATTTCAAAAAAGGGATGATGGGAACTTGAGCCAAAATTTGGAAAACGGGGCTTGATAGAGGAAGGTCGTGGCTACAGTACCTCGTACTTGGTTTTTTCTTGTACGGATAGGTGTTCCAACAAATTTTTCAAAAAACGGTTTTTTGAAAAATCACTTAAACTTTTTGGGGACATATAGGGCAAAAATGAGGGTTTGTGTAATAATTTCATAGCTAACCAATATTTTTAATAAATTTATATTGTACAAATGTTTCTAAATACAAGCTTAAAATTTGAAAAATTCCATATACCCAGTCGTCGTAGTGGCATTTATTTGTCCACATTTTAGCAGGATGTTTATCACTGCCTTGTATGGGGGGAAGATTGTTGTTGTCTACATGTTGCAGTACCTGTTAAAAACTATTTAGAATGAAGTGGTTGGAAAGTTTTGCCTCAACCGTTTTATAGTCCAGACCGTGCCGAAATTGGCTTAATTCGTATTTGGCCTCAAAAGATGAGCAGTTCTTTTGGCTCGGAATCCATATGCTGCCAGACAGATGGGAAAAGGTTGTAGTGCCAGCCCTGAATATTACTATAATTAGCATCCATATAAATGTCAATTATAATCATAAGTACAAATGTCAAATTATATGATGGGATAAGATAAGTATAAATAAGTAAGATAAGAAGAAAAATAAAATAAAGAGCAAGTTAATGTTTAACCATGAAACTCTTTGGATGTTTAATTATAAAATAAGAAATAGATTTTATATGGCGACCGTGAAAAAAAAACAATTCCACATGTTTCCAAATTAAAAATAAAATTAAATAAAACAAAAAGTTTTAAAGTTTAAAATAAAAATTAAATAAAAAAGGAGTTGCGAAAAAAACATAAAAGTGGCGAAACAAGAAAAAAAATGAAAATAAAAAAAAAATGAGAAAACAAAAAAAAAAAAAAAAAAATTCCATTTACATACTCCAAAAAAAAAAAAAAATATGGAAAAAACATATAGTTGTTATATTAAATATACCAAAAATTATAATTAAATATACAAAAAAAAAATCGATTTATATTTAAATAACACTTAATTTTGTGCTTAAATAAGAAAAAAAACAAAAAAAAAAAAAAATTCCATTTACATACTCCAAAAAAAAAATATGGAAAAAACATATAGTTGTTATATTAAATATACCAAAAATTATAATTAAATATACAAAAAAAAAAATCTATTTATATATAAATAACACTTAATTTTGTGCTTAAATAAGAAAAAAAAGACATGTGTGACATAAAAAATTTAAGTGTTTTATATTACAAAAAACTAACTGTTTCCAAATTCCAAAAGAAAAAAGAGACAACTCAAAGAAAAGAAAATACAAAAAAAAAAAAAAATGTTTTTTAATAAAACTAAATGTTTCAAAATTCCTCAAAAAGAAAAAAAAACAAACAACAAAAAAAAAAATTACTACATAATATCGAGGCGAATTCATATAAAAGAGACTAAAAATGCGCAGACACATATACAGTGTTGGAAAAAATAATAGAAACGAAAGCATTTTTTTCCAATTCTGGAAGTATATTAGACAAGTTTAGTTTTGTTAAAAAAATTTATATGCAGTTTTGTTAATCAGACATACAGCATAAGAAAAAACATAATCAATCCTCTTTTCATTAACATTTTAATACACTATATGACCAACAATGTAAAGAGTCAATATTTTTGCTGGAAAAAATAATAGAAACGCGTAAAAGGATTCAATTTTTAGAGGCATATCTTTTAATTTTTTGTTAAAAAATTGTTTTATTTTAATATTTAGAGGCTCTACCTTTGTTTTTCATAACTTCATTGCATCTGCGAGTCATGGAATCAACCAATTTTTTTTGAAAAAGTCCTTGTCAATGAAAATCCACTCTTCGTGGTTTTTTTCACACAATTAGTCCTTATTTTTCCGACTGATGCCCTCCAGATTCCTCTTGAGCACTCCCCAAAGGTGTTCTATTGGTTTAAGATCCGATGACTGTGAAGGCCATTCCATAAGAGGTACTTTGTTGACAGCAAACCAATCCTTTGCCAATTTTGAGGAGTGCGTCGGATCATTGTCCTGCTGAAACTCCCATATCAAGGGCGTGTCTTCCTCAGCAAATGGAAGCATTATGCTTTGCAATATATTTATGTAG
Organism: Calliphora vomitoria; assembly: GCA_942486065.2. Lineage (NCBI taxonomy): Eukaryota > Metazoa > Arthropoda > Insecta > Diptera > Calliphoridae > Calliphora > Calliphora vomitoria. The sequence goes on along the minus strand of OW818030.2, from coordinate 57,042,052 downwards.
TCCCGGAAGCATATTTTGTTCTTTATCCAAAATATTGAACAGACACCAGAAGAAGAGAAACACGCCCATATCATGATTGATCCACCGTCGTCTTTTACGGTCTTCTTGGTGTATTTTGGATCATATGCCTTATTGTGTGGGTGCCTAACATAATATTTCCCATGGGATCCAAACAAATTTATCTATGTTTCGTCTGACCACAGCTCAAGAAGACCGTCAAACACAGCGGTGGATCCATCATGATATGGGGTGTTTCTCTTCTTCTGGTGTCTGTTCAATATTTTGGATAAAGAACAAAATATGGGCCCCGGACTACGAAAATATATTGCAAAGCTTAATCCTTCCATTTTCTGAGGAAGAGATGTCCTTGAGATGGGAGTTTCAGCTGGACAGTGATCCGAACCACTCTTCAAAATTGGCAAAGGATTGGTTTGCTGTCAACCAAGTTCCTCTTATGGAATGGCCTTCACAGTCACCGGACCTTAGACCAATAGAAAACCTTTGGGGAGCGCTCCAGAGAAAGTTGGAGGGCATCAGTCGGAAAAATAAGGACGAATTGTGGGAAAAAAACCAGGAAGAGTGGTTTTCCATTGACAAGGAATTTTTCAAAAAAATTGGTTGATTCCATGTGTCGCAGATGAATAAAGTTGTGAAAAACAAAGGTAGAGCCTCTAAATATTAAAATAAAACAATTTTTTAAACAAAAAATAAAAAGATGTGCCACTAAAAATAGAATCCGTTTACGCGTTTCTATTATTTTTTTCCAGCAAAAATATTGACTGTTTACATTGTTAGTCATATAGTGTATTAAAATGTTAATGAAAAGAGGATTGATTATGTTTTTTCTTATGCTGTATGTCTGATAAACAAAACTGCATATAAATTTTTTTTAACAAAACTAAACTAGACAAATATACTTACAAAATTGGAAAAAAATGCTATCGTTTCCATTATTTTTTCCAACACTGTATATATGAAATATCAATAAATCCGTATAACAACTAGATGACATCAAGAAATTTATTTAACCCAGAAGAGTACCACAACTAATAGCCTGCATTTCATCCATTTCTTACATCTCTTTATTTTTTATTATTTTAATATATTTAGAATATATGTATATGTATAGTATTAATTATATACATAATAATCTTAATATATTATTATTAAAATGCATTTTTTTTAACATAAAATAATTTACATATTTCCCCCCCCCCCCTTTCTACAATATAAATATAAAAATATGTATGTATATATCTATATTAGGGTGTCAGCCGATTTTTTTTTTAAGATTTCAAAGAGTGCCGGGTGGAATATTGTGACACTAGGTCTAAAAGATGAGTACTGAAAATTTGAGCCAAATAGAACTCTGAAAAATATTTTTTTGACTGTAATTTTCATTAATATAAATAAATCCACATATTTATGTAACATAATGCAGAAAGTTAAGGAGTTTTACAAATTTATTTCATATAGATAGTAAAATTTTACATATATCTGACCTTTGACCTCGATGCGCGTCCCGAAATCGTTGTCCGATTTGGCTCAAATTTTCAGTACTTTATAGAATGGTTCTTAATAAAAACAAAGTTCTATTTGGTTGTACTTCGCAAGAGCTAAGTGACAGCTCTCTAGTGGTGAAGCGAAGTTGTTTCTTTATTAAAAAATCATCGATTATATACTATATAATTGCTTACATTGCATTATTTCCTAAAGTGGATAGTGTAACAGTTGGACAGAACATTGAGAGCAAGAATTACATACAAACAAAGCAACGATCAGTACAACACAATAAGTATTCACTGTTTTATCGGTTCTGTAACAAGATACTATTTATAATTGCCCTTTCAATATTCTGTCGGCATAAGTGATACATGGTTTATGCTACACCTCCCTTTTACGGAAGAATGTTCATACAGTTTTATGTGTATGGACATTCTTTAACAAATGATTTAATAATTAATTTTATTACAAAACATATGAATATAAATCTTAAAATGAACATCTTATAAACATTTGCGCAAATATTACTATGGATAATTTAAATTATATTATTTGTTAAAAATCTTAAGTCTATTCTTATGAACTATTTGCTCTTTCTTATTTTTATTATCTACTATGGTTACATTATTTCTTAAATCTATATTTTTAATTTCGTAAGGTCCTTTATACTGTTGATCTAATTTGTTTTTTTTTTTTCAATTTAATTTTTTATTTATTGTATCTTCATTACTTAATGAACTAACAACAAGTATTTCAAATCTTATATCTAATAATTATAATTAATTAGTCCAGCCGGTGCCGGACGAAAAATTGTTTATTGATTGTTGCTTTTATTAAATAGGCATTCTTCCTTCTAGTCTTAGGTCAGCTGTGTCCCTCCTTCTTAATCGAGTGTGGCCACGGTTATCTAATATGTTGCGGGCCAGTGGGTTTGGGTGAATTTCAAGTTTTTTTAAATATCTTTCCACATTTTTCGTGATCTCAGTTTTTACAAGGGGCACGTTTAGATCTTTGTGTATATTCGCGTTTTTGATATACCAGGGGGCATCTGTAATCATTCTTAAAAACTTGTTTTGGCGTCTTTGGATCTTTTCTACATTTGACGCTGAGGCCGTGCCCCATAGCTGTATGCCATAACACCATATCGGTTTTATGATCATGTTATAAAGTAGAAGTTTGCAATCTAGACTAAGCGTAGAGTTTCTGCCAATGAGCCAATTAATTTGAATTGATTTCAATTTCATTTGAGTCAATTTTGCATCTATATGACTTTTCCATGTAAGACGACGATCGAGATGTATTCCGAGGTATTTAACTTCCGATTGTTGGATTATTGTTTGGTTATTGATATGAATGGGGGGGCATGATTCTCTACGTAATGTAAATGTTATATCTGTACATTTTTGCTCGTTGACTTTAATTTTCCATTGTAAGTAACGAGACGCTTCTTCAGGGTTTTCATGAATGCTTAGAATAGCAGTATCATCTGCAAATGTGGATGTATGCGTGCGATTGTTAGTTGGCATATCAGACGAATATATCAAATATAAAAAGGGTCCCAGGATACTGCCTTGGGGAACTCCAGCTTCAATGGGTTGGGGACTACTTAAAAAGTCTCCTTCTTTAACCTTAAATGTTCGACCAGTTAAATAGCTTTTCAATAGCTTATGTGTGTTTGCGGGTAAATTTTGACTCAGTTTGTATATTAAGCCATCATGCCATACTTTATCAAACGCTTGAGAAATGTCGATAAACAGAGCGGAACAATATTTATTTTCCTCAAACGCTTTTCTTACAATATTTACAAGTCTATGGGTTTGTTCGATAGTACTGTGTTTTCTTCTAGATCCAAATTGATGTTTCGGTATACAATTGTTTTCCATTAACATCGGGTACAACTTGTTCATGAGTATCTTCTCAAATAGCTTTGATATATTAGACAATAGGCTGATTGGCCTATATGATTCTACTTTTGTGTGATCTTTTCCCGGCTTAGGTATCATGGTAACCAGTGAAACCTTCCATTCTGGAGGATAATATTCAAGGCGTAATATAGCATTAAAAATAAAAAGAATTATTTTTATTGCTATCCGGGGTAGCTCCATAAGCATCTTGTTACTGATTTTGTCAATACCAGGTGCTTTCTTGGAGTTTAAATCAACAATAGCCTTTTCGATCTCTCGAATCTCAAAACGTAGGGGTACGGCTGCTCCAAAATGGGGTACAACAGGTGGCAACTCAATAGTTTCATTTGATGTGTTCGGGGTAAATACTTGTTTCAAATTATTAACAAACAGATTCCCTCTTTCAGTATCATTTCTTGCCCAACCTCCACTTGAATTTCGCAAGGGGGGCTTACATATGACAGGTCTTTTAAGACTTTTTGTGGCTCGCCATAATGAGTAATCCGATTGCGGGGTTGCGTCCAGGCTTTCTAGATATTTATTCAATGATTCCATTTTTCGAAATTCCAAGAGCTTTTTAAGTCTTTTTATACAATCTTTAAGCTTCGATTTGAGTTGGGGGGATCTGTGCAATTGCCACTCTCTTCGAACTCTTCTTTTTTCATTTAAGAGCCGTTCGACATCTGCAGAATAAATTCTATTATATCTGATTTGTCGGGGGGTTTGGGTAGCATGTTGAGCAGCCAGTTTGAGATTTTTATCGAAATTGATAAGAGAGTGATCGATGTTTTCTGGTGTTCTTAGCGGTATGTTTTCCGAGCAATGTGTACTAAGGTATTTTTTATATTTGAGCCAATTAATTCTTGTGCTTGTCGTCGCTAAATTACCAGTCGGGGATACAATTTCTCGGGGGATCAATAAAGTAACAATAGTGGGTGAGTGATCTGAAGATAGTTCCAGCGAGGATTCAACTTGAATAATTTCTCCAGGGATATTTTTCATCGCGCTAAAATCAATAATATCCGGTATTTTTCGCGGGTCAGTAGGCCAGTAAGTAGGTTGGCCGCTGGAAATCACATTCAAACCCATTTTAGAATTTGTATCAAACAAAACACGACCTTTAGAGGTAATCAGTCGTGATCCCCAGAATGTGTGCTTAGCATTATAATCGCCAGCCGCCAGGAAACGGGGGCCTAGTGATTTAAAAAATCTATTATATTGACTTTCTGTAATTGAAAATCTAGGGGGTGAGTATATCGATGAAATCACTAAGTTTCGATGAAAATCTTCAAGACAGATAGTAGTAGCTTGAAGACAATCTTCGCAAAGATCACACATTAAGTAGTGTTTGATTCGAGCTTTTATTAAAATTGCCGAGCCTCCGCATGCTCTACCTCTGGGATCTTTGGTATCATATATTACATATCCATTTATTCGAAATGAACTTCTGGACGTCAAATGGGTTTCATACCAGCATTACATCAGTTTGTTGGTTTCTTAAAAAATATTCGAGTTCGTTTTTGTGTTGGCGTATGCCGTTTGCATTCCAGAAACATATTTTCAAACAGTTCATGGCTTATTTAGGATAGCTTGTAATAACACAGATTGCATTTTAAGCATTTCCTGCATCATATTACTCATAGAGTTGGTAAAATTGTTAACCGATTTCACTAGGGTCTCTATTGTAGCTTCCAGTCGACTAAAATTAGAAGTGGGATGTTGGTCTGCAAATTCCACATTGATATTACGGTTATTTTCACTTCCTAATGGTGGGTTTTGAGCAAAAGTTTGATTTGTTCTTAGAACACTAGCGTATGAACCTTTATTATTCATGGTTTGCGAGATTTGGGGGTAATGGGTATCAACAAGGTTCTTTGATTGCACAGGATAAATACTAGGTTTCTGTGTTAATGTTTTTTTAACTATGGAATATACTGGGCATCCTCTGTAATTTGCTGTGTGATTTCCGCCACAATTGCTGCATTTTTTTACTTTTGAGTCGGTTTTGGATTTATCGCATTGGGTAGAACCGTGCAATTCTCCACACACCACGCAAACGGGAGGTAGTTTGCAATATGCCCTAGTATGACCATATTCTTGACAATTTAAACACTGGACGGGTCCCGATCTCTTATGTGGCTCTTCTATCGTAATTTTACGATGCAATAAATATTTTAAATTGTAAATTGGATGTGTTTCATTTTTCTTGAGATTAACATCACCTGGTTCTAGTTCAACTCTAAACAGTGGTTGGGGAATTTTCTCGCGATTTCTAATGTTGACTACATTTTTTATTTTAAACCTGTTATGTTCCAAAGCAGCCTTTATATCCTCAGGATCTACACAAGAGTCAATACCCTTAATAACAATTTGGAGGCCTTTGCTACTCTTCAACTGGTATGTGTAAAAACTTTTCTTATTGTTTTCAAATTCGGTAACGACTTTACGGAAATCATTTTCATGATTTACCTGTATCTTAGTCTCGCTTATGTTACCTCGCTTAAAAGGTACAACGTAAAAAGAATTTTCTCCGACCAATGATATCAAATTCTTAATTAGAGCATTCGAATTTTGCTCTCTCAAATAAATAGGAGGGGGTTTGTACAACTTGGGTAATGTTGGGGGTCAGCTGCTTCATCTTGCAAAATAGAAAATCTGTTTTCAGTAGTTTTCCTATCAATTTCCCTATCTTTAGGTACTTTTGCGGTTGATGCAACTTTTGAGGATTTTGGGCTGCGTCCTCGTTTCAGTACGGTAATGTACCTATCAATTCCCACTTGGATTTGTGGTTTTTGTGCACTATTTATGGGCTGAACATTTTTAGGTATTGCTCCCATTCTTTGGTCAATTGGGTTCGTACTTACTGCGTATGTTTTCAATTTAGGGGGTGAATTACTAGGCATACTTTCAGGCGCTGCCAAAAATTTGCTCTTGGTTACCATACTTTTATCAACAGCTGTCAATGAAGAATTTTCTTTTGTTGTACAAATACTATTCGTAAACAAAGCTGGGGACAATGAACGAGCGCGATCAATCGGTTTGGCGGTCAAATACAAGCTGTCACCAACTCTTGTATTTGTGTTTTCTTTTGAATTTTCTTCCACATTCACAAACACATAAGCATTTCTGCCGTTTAAGCTAAGCCTGCGCTCACTATGATTATCACTTGAGAAACTCATAAAGAGTATTCTCTGTTTATTTATTTGCACTTGTGCTCTTTACTGGTGGAAAAAAAACAAAACAAACACCAGAATGAAAAAAAAAAATTAATTTTAATTGGCACTTTCAATCTTAATAATTTAATCAAAAAACGTTGTGTTTTAAATAAATAATTTCGCGTCCATTCGCGGTAAAGCTATGTATATTCTTTTTTATATTTATTTTGTTTATATCCGTCAATATCAATAAAAAACCGAAATATTTGCGGAGATAGGAAAAAAACACGTCCGTTTAGCTTCTCTATCGAGACGATGATTAATCTAATTTGTGACCTACTTCATTTTTAACTAAAACTAAATCTCCTATTTTAAATTTATAATCTAACAATGTCTTATCATAATTTAATTTTTGTTTTAACTTATACCTATCAATTATTTCTCGGGCCCTCTTATGTGCTATTTCTAATCTATATCTAACTTCTTTAGCATAATCTTCTATATTATATAAAGGTGCTATTGATTGAACCTCATTAAATTGTTGAAACCCATTAGGAAGCTTACCAAAAACTAACTCATAAGGACAATAGTCATGTACCGTAGATGGCGTAGTATTGAAACAATAAGTGAAATACTTGAGCCATTCATCGCAATCGCCTTTGTCAACGGATATGTATGATCTTACATATTCGTTGAAGGTTCTATGACTTCTTTCTACAGTTCCTAGCGTCAGGTGATGATGAACAGTCGATGTAATATTCTCTATTTTTAAAAGGTTACACAATCGTTAAGTACTGAGTTTTTGTACTCTGTACCCATGTCCGTAATGAACGTCTTCATCGGACCATAAGTAAGAAAAAAATTTTCAAATATGGCTTTCGCAACTGATTTTGCGCTTTTATATTGTATAGGTACCGTTACAAGATATTTTGTCATGTCACATATTATTGTTACAGCATAAGAATTTCCATTATATGATTTTGGTAGTGGACCTATAGTATCCACTATTACTGTATCAAATGGTTTAGTTGGGGTATTTGTCAAAGTCAATGGCATTTTTGTATGTTTTGTTATTTTAGCCGACTGGCATTTTTGACACATTTTAACATATTTCGTAATATCACGAGTCATATTCTTCCAGAAATAATATCTTTTTATTTTATTAAGAGTTCTTGAAACAACAGAATGTCCTCCTTCGGCTGGATAATCGTGATATCGTTTCATTATCTCTTCTATTAATTTGGCATTTCTTACATGGATCACCTCATTAAGTAGCGCTACTTTTAATAATTTCAATAATTTATTGCCCAGTTCTTTAAATTCATTAATAGAGACAAATTCGAAAATCTTCTCACTAGGTGCCACTTGTAATTTATTAATTTTTAGTTTACCGGCCACTTCTTCGAGCCTTGGGAAAAATTGTCCTAAGTCAAATTTCCCATTGATAAACAATTCATTAATTTCCATACATGCAAGTTTCGATTTACCACGTTTTATATAAAATTTTTGTGGGTCAATCTTTACCTTGCAATACTTTCTGACGTCAGAATTCATAATTGGTACAAATACATTGGGCTTCTCATTTTCATTTTCTAAATGCCGTTTGTTTATTGTAACTGGAGACTTTTTAAGTGACTCTTTTGCCATTGATCGTGTGTTTATTTTGTAGACGTTGAAGTTTTCATTGTTTATTTCTTTTAAGTCTTTTATGGTTATACGCGATAATGCGTCAGCAACATAATTATCTTTTCCCCTAAGATATTCAACTGTAAAATCATATTCCTCTAAATCAAGTCTCATTCTTGTTAACTTTGAACTTGGATTTTTCATTCAAAACAAATAAGATAATGGTCTGTGATCAGTCCGGACTAAGAAATGTTTTCCATATATGTATGGTCTATAATGCATAATAGCCCAGTGTATAGCTGTTAACTCCTGTTCTATGGTTGACTTATTGCTTTCGCCCTTTGTAAATATTTTTGAGGCATATGCGACTAGAAGGTGCTTTCCATTGTGCTCTTGTGTTAGAACTGCACCACAAGCTTGTTTACTTGCATCAGTTGTTATACAAAATTCTTTTGAAAAATCTGGATACTGAAGCAATGTTGGATTCATTAATGCCTTTTTTAGATGTTTGAAAGCCAAATCACAAGCTTCAGTCCACCTGAACTCAACATTTTTCTTTGACAACCTTGTCAAATGTCTTGAATAATCGGAAAAATTTTTGATAAATCTTCTATAATAGTTGCAAAATGCTACGAATCTTCTTGCCTCATCAGCGTTTTTTGGTGTTGGATAATTTTCAATAACGCTATATTTGCTATCATCTGGGAGTATTCCTTTATCAGTACATTTATGTCCCAGGTATGTAACCTCTTTCCTGAAGAACGTACACTTCTCAGGATGCAACTTGAGATTATATTTCCTACACAATCCAAATACACTTGTTAAATTCGCAAGCATGTGCTTCTCGGATCAACCTAATACTACTAGATCATCCATATACAAGAAGGCTTGGTCAGGTTTTAGACCGCTGAAAGCAATTGTCATCATTCTTTGGAATGAATTTGGAGCTATTTTTAAACCATAAGGTAACCTAGTAAATCTATAAGATCCATTACTAGTTGAAAAAGATGTAAGATCTCTAGAATCTCTTTCTAAGCCTATTTGATGAAAACCGGACATTAAATCCAAACAGGAAAAATATATTGCTCTACCAAGTTGATCCAAAATATCATCAATTCTTGGCAATGGGAATTTATCCGCTATTAATTTTTTATTTATTTGCCTATAATCGACCACTAATCTCCATCTCTTTTTATCAGAATTAGGAAGAGATTTCTTTGGAACCAATAGTATTGGACTATTATATTCAGAATGAAATGCTTCAATAATATTATCTTCTATAAGTTTTTTAACTTGTCTATCTATCTCTTCCTTGTGTACATGTGGTATACGGTAATTTTTTATATATACCGGAGTTGTGTCTTTTATTCTCAACTTTTGTTTATAAAAATTGTTTATTGTTATAGTTTCTGTTTCTAATCCAAAAATATCACTATAATCAGAACAAAGATTAGTTAATGATTCTTTAAATTGTTTTGGAAATTGTTTCTTTAAAATTTTCATTATTTCTGATTTTCTTTGAATATTATGGTTTATGTTATTATTCGTGACTATATCATAATCAAATAAATTTTCAGTTTTTATTCTATACTGCTTTAGCAGTTATTAGTATTTAAAATTCGAATGAAAGCCAAGGTGTTTGTTATAAACACACCTTCTTGGGGCTCCTGATTTGGAATCAATATTTCATGTTCATCATGAGTGAATCTCACTTGACGAATCACTTCTGATCTGGCTGGTAAAGTAATATCGGTGTATGCACTTATAATTGGTACCTCTATTTGCTGCATAATATTATCAGGTCTTAGGATAAAAGAAACCTGATCTTGGCTGAATTCAAGAACGCAGTTAAATTTTTTAATGAAATCCATCCCTATAATACCGTCACATGGTATTGGGAATTCATTCTTCACCACGTGAAAGTTGTGAGGTATCAACCACTGCTTGTATTTTAGATCAAGAAATATCGTACCAAGAGATTTAATTTTGCCTTCACCTATTCCACTTAATGTGGTTATATGTTTAGTATTTAATTTTTAAAAAGCATGTTGGTGTTTTAGCAAGGATATATCTGCGCCTGTGTCCACTAGCAGTGTTATTAATTCTCTAGTCTGATTAATCTGTAGTTTTATGAAAATACTTAAGTTGAGGTTAAGATTGTACACTTTTTTGTTTACTGATCTGATCCCAGGGGAGCGTTCGAGTTTTCGCTTTCTGATAGATTTGCAGTTCTCACATAATTTCCACGGTTGTTACCTCGCCGCCATCTATTTCTGTTGCTATTATTATAATTGTTATTATTATTTCTATATCCATTTCTGTTCGGATTTTTAAAGCCATTGTTGGCAACAAAATTATTGTTATTTCTATTAAAATTTATTTTCTTATCATAATTATTCTGTCTTTGTCCATAATATAATATAGCGTTTTGATGGCCTGTTGCCTCGGTACAGCTGTTTACAAATTTACTAACAGCTTCGTTCATACTGTTAAATTGACCTGCTTCCATGATAAGTTTGACTTTATCAATTGTGCAGTTTTTAGCAAGTGCTTTTACGGCAACCTGCGTAGAATATTTGCTTGCCAATTCGCAAGACAAGCCATCTGATATGTACGCGTTTTCTAATGATTTTGTAAGATTTTCTATTTCTGTACAATATGCATTTGCTGTTTATTTTGTCTTATGTTCATTATTTTTGCTGACAATACTTCCACTGATTCACCCTTAACAGCATTATTTAATTTACTAACAATGTCTGCTATGGTTGCTTCATTGCTAATTAAATTTCTAGCAGTTCCTTTTAGTTTTATTTTTATAAGAGATACTGCTGCGGATTCGTGACTTCCCTTTATTGAGTCAACCAAAGCCAATGAATCAAGAAAGGATCTTAAGTTTTCAGATTTTCCATCGAAAGCTGTAATAAGCCTTGAGGCTGAATTTAAAAAATCTACTAATATTTGAGACATTTTGTTATCTGTTTTTGACCTTTCTTGCGAAAGAATAGGTTTTATAAAGACTTTTCCATGTAAAGTTTCTGGCAAGCCAATTTTTATGTCTTTTCTAACGGCAACTTTAAAAATTCTTTCCTTTAAATCTAGAAAAAATCCCTCTGCTGCAGTTTGATGCGCCTTAGTTAGTCTGTCATAATTTACGTTAAGTATTACTCGTATGTCCTCAAGACAACGCAGTAAAGTTTGAATATGGTTATGTACTGTTTCTTTTTTAGTTGATCTATCAATATTTAAGCATTTATAAGATCGGTCAAATTCATCTCTAATTAATCTAACCTTTTTCACTATATCTTGCCACTCCATCTATACTTTATCTAAATCATTAGTTCGGCCTGTATATTTCTTTTTTTAATCTTCTATTATGGAACGCGTAAAGACGCAATAACGAATTTAAACCTAGAAAAGTTATTATTATTATGCAACATTCAATTATTTCCAAATTTATATTTCCCTGTACTACTTCTACTTCATTGACCACATTGGCCGAAGGATTTTCTATTTTTGACTGAGGCTTTCCCATACTTAATTAAACTGGAAACTTATATATTATCATTATTTATATATATATAAAAAAAAAATTATTAGTACAAGCCTAATTTTCTTTGTGTCAAATGGCGGTTAACGCCTACTGACCTATACGTGCAACTGGATGCACTGTAGTTTTTTTTTTTTTTTTATTTATTTTTTTTTTAATGCTATGTATATAGCTATACTTATTATTATTATTATTTTTTTTTTTTTAATGCTTATACTCTGCTTTTCAGTATAAGATCGATCCTATCGATCTTCATCCACATTGTAGACGCTTGGTCCCATGGAGGTGGAGGATCCTGGTTTAGCAATCGTAATAGGACCGCTTTTTCCCTTCGTAGTCTGGTCTTTAATCCGCCCCTGCGCTTGGGTTTTTTTGTCACAGGAATGCGAGTTGGATCTGGCTGTGGTTGCCTCTTTCTTTTCATATACTCTTCTATTGTGATCGCCTTTGGGCCAGGCGTTTCCATTCTGTACTTTTAGCCGTACAGACTTCTGGCGGAGACTTGGCTGTCCGCCAGGAACCACAATAGTGCTTTTGGGTGCCTTTTTATAATTATCGGCACTCCAAAAGGCTCTTCAGATTGTAATAAAATAAATGCCTTTGGGTGCTTCCTTTTTGAAGCAGCACACTAAAGGACTCTTTTTTTTTTTTTTTTTTTTTTGTAAATATTCCTTTGGGTGTTTTTTATTATATACCAAAGGCTGGCAGGATCGCCATATAGAATGGTTCTTAATAAAAACAAAGTTCTATTTGGTTGTACTTCGCAGGAGCTAAGTGACAGCTCTCTAGTGGTAAAGCGAAGTGGTTTCTTTATTAAAAAATCATCGATTATATACTATATAATTGCTTACATTGCATTATTTCCTAAAGTGGATAGTGTAACAGTTGGACAGAACATTGAGAGCAAGAATTACATACAAACAAAGCAACGATCAGTACAACACAATAAGTATTCACTGTTTTATCGGTTCTGTAACAAGATATTATTTATAATTGCCCTTTCAATATTCTGTCGGCATAAGTGATACATGGTTTATGCTACAACTTATCTTTTAGACTTAGTGTCACAATATTTCACCCGGCACTCTTCAAAAATCGAACTCAAATTTTTTTCCATACAACTGATTGTCACCCTAATCTATATATTAATAAAAAGAAAACTATAACAAAGGCAAAAAAAAAAAAAAAACATCAAGATAAAAAAAAAAAAAAAAATATGAACAACTTTTTATTGTAAAAGTAAAAAAAAAATGGAAAACAAAACTTTAGTTCTATGGATGTTGGTATCTTATTCAATGCGTAAAATATTAAATTTGATTTCAAAAATTATAATTATATTTCAGTTAAAATTTATTTATTTTTAATGTTCAAAATAACATAAATATTTAAATACCTATATTGCAAATAAACTAATATTGCAAACTAATCAAAATTTTTTTTGTTGGTATATCGACCTGCCGAATATTTTTACTATTCGGTAGGATTAACTAATATGATATTTTCACAATAAAGCAAAGTAAAGTAAATCAATACATAAGAGAAATTAATGTAAATAATGATCTTAAAATAACAGCAACAATATTTTCTAGAGGAAAGAGAAATTTACTTGTCAAAATATAATTAATATAAAGAGAAATTTATTACAACTACTTTTATAATATAAATACAAAAAAAATTAAAAGAATATATGTAAATTAATAGGGCAATGTAATGAAAAACAAAAACTTATTGCTCAATTACGTTAAAAGAAAAACAAATTTAAACAAAATGCTTATTTATATTCAATGACTCAATTTGATAAAAGAAAATTTGCCAAATTAATTTTGCAATTTTGTAAAGTCAAAAAAAGAGTTTTACAGAACCGGCCTTTGACTAAAAAGATAGATAAGATCAATGAATATATTATTTTATTGACTAAATATTATAATAGCATATTAGAGTACACTGAAAATAATCTTGAACATTTATCAAACACTGACAAACCCAAATTTTTTTCCAAAATTTACAATTGTCGAGACTTACTAGTTAAATGTTTTATTAAATTGAATTAAAAGTTCCTGAAGATATAAGTTTGATAACACGTGTTAGAGAAGACGTTATGATAGATGACAAATCTGACATCGATACTGAAAAAAGTCAAACAGTTGATACCGATAATAGTCAAACAATAGTTATCAAATTGGCAACAACAGAACAGAAAAGATTATACGTTAGCATGTGTGCTTCTATTATTAGGGAAAATTATGATGGTAATCCTTTGACGCTCCATGCTTTTTTGAACAAAATGAATTACTTGAAGAGCTTACGGTTAAAATATAAATAAAAAAAAAAAAAAATTAAAAGAATATATGTAAATTAATAGGGCAATGTAATGAAAAACAAAAACTTATTGCTCAATTACGTTAAAAGAAAAACAAATTTAAACAAAATGCTTATTTATATTCAATGACTCAATTTGATAAAAGAAAATTTGCCAAATTAATTTTGCAATTTTGTAAAGTCAAAAAAAGAGTTTTACAGAACCGGCCTTTGACTAAAAAGATAGATAAGATCAATGAATATATTATTTTATTGACTTAATATTATAATAGCATATTAGAGTACACTGAAAATAATCTTGAACATTTATCAAACACTGACAAACCCAAATTTTTTTCCAAAATTTACAATTGTCGAGACTTACTAGTTAAATGTTTTATTAAATTGAATTAAAAGTTCCTGAAGATATAAGTTTGATAACACGTGTTAGAGGAGACGTTATGATAGATGACAAATCTGACATCGATACTGAAAAAAGTCAAACAGTTGATACCGATAATAGTCAAACAATAGTTATCAAATTGGCAACAACAGAACAGAAAAGATCATACGTTAGCATGTGTGCTTCTATTATTAGGGAAAATTATGATGGTAATCCTTTGACGCTCCATGCTTTTTTGGACAAAATTGAATTACTTGAAGAGCTTACGGATACAAATTTAAATGGTACGTTTTTGACATTTATTAAATCTAAGCTTGAGGCGAAGCCACGTGAGTCATTGTCAAAGACCGTAACATCAATAGAACAGATTAAAACTGCTTTAAAAACGAGAATTAGGCCAGATAACTCTAAGGTTATAGCCGGGAAAATTACTGCTTTAAGTGTCAGGAATAGCAATTATTCAGATTTTGCAAAAGAGGCAGAAGCATTAGCAGACGCATTAGAACGATCCTTAGTCATTGAAGGCATAACGAAAAGTAAAGCTCATGAGATGGCAATTGAACAAACAGTTGCAGTATGTCGTTTAAATGCTAGGTCTGATTTAGTCAAGTCTGTTTTAGCTTCATCAGTTTTTACGGACCCGAAAGAAGTCGTGGCAAAACTGATTGTCGAGCAGAATAACGAGATAAAAGAACGTCAGGTTTTAGCCGTTCAAACTTCTCGTAATAACAGCAACAATAACTCGTTTCATAATACCAATTTTCGTAACAACTTTCGTAATACTTCATATCGGGGTAACAATTATGGAAATTTTCAAAATCGTGGTAGCAATTATAGGAATTTTCGTGGTAACTATCATTTCAGAGAAAATAACCGACGTTTTAATAACAAAATAACTATCGTGGAAACAATGGAAATTATTCTTCCCGAAACACTAACCAAAGAGCTTCCGTTCGGACTTTAAATGCCAAAGTCCCTCAACAATCGTCGTTGAGGGTGATGGATCAGGAACAATAAAATCAGACCTTGAAAAATTACACTGTCAAAAATCCATTTATTCTATGAACCTTAATTACACCGATTTTATCAAATTAAATTGTACTGATACAAATCAAACTTCTACATTTCTTGTTGATACTCAAGCTGATATTTCGCTATTAAAAATCTCTTGTTTGAAAACTGATACTATTTTAAATGAAAATGAAATAATTAGCATTACTGGCATAACTGCAAACCCTGTATTTACCTTGGGAACTATCTGTTCAAACTTAATAATTTCAAATCAATTCATTACACAAGTTCTTCATATCGTCAATGATGATTTCAATATTCCATCAAATGGAATTTTAGGGAAAGACTTTCTCAAGGACAAAAAGTGCAAAATAAATTATGAGGATTTTTCCATAACGGTGAATTTTAGGAATAATATAGCACCTAGATGCGAATTATTTCGGATCTTCTATTTGACTGGACCTATGTTCATTGAATCACAGGAAATCTGCAAAGATGTATACATAGGTAAAGGAATAATTGATTCAAACCGTCCTGTTTTAAGAATAGTTAATACTTCGGATGAATTTAAGTGTATTAGGAATGATAAAATTAAGGCAGAGAAACTTAAAAACTTCTATGTATATTCAATAAATGAGAGTAGGATAAATGATGAACGTATAACAAAACTGAGAAACATATGAAAGTTCAAATGCCTAGTAACATTGAGAATAGCCAATTTGCGAACAATAAAATGACAATAAACAATTTTTACGAACAGAAACTTAGACTAATAGATTCATCTCCAACGTACATACAAAATTAAAGGCTTCCTTATAGTCAACGGGAGGAAATAGACAAACAGGTGGCAAATGTACTTCAGAATGATTTAATATAACCTAGTAGCTCAAATTTTAACAGTCCCCTAATACTCGTACCAAAAAAAGTTCAGATAATAAAGCTTATCGTATGTGTGTTGACTATCGTGCCGTAAACAAGAAACTTATTGCCGATAAATTCCCATTACCTCGTATCGATGACATCTTGGATAATTTAGGGCAAGCAAAACATTTTTCGATAATTGATTTATTTTCAGGATTTCACCAAATTCCATTACATCCGGACTCCAGATATATCACAACATTTAGTACGGATAAAGGTTCCTTTCGTTGGAAGGTTTTGCCATTTGGGCTCAATGTCGCTCCTAACTCATTTTCTAGAATGATGAGTATTGCTTTCTCAGGTCTAACACCCAACAAAGCGTTTTTATATGTCGATGACATAATTATTATTGGGTGCAGTGAACAACACCACTTGAATAACATAAAAGACGTTTTTGAAATCCTTAGAAAACACAATTTGAAAATAAATCCGTATAAATGCAACTTTTTTCGTCCGGAAGTTACATTTCTTGGACATAAGTGTACGGCAAATGGTCTGTTGCCGGACGACACACAAATTAATGCTATAAAGAATTATCCTATACCTTTCGATAAAGATTCAATTAGACGATTTGTGGCTTTCACTGCACCTTTAAACCACAGGACAAGAAAAAATTTTCAATTCAACTTGAATGAAAGGTGTCAAAACTCCTTTGAAAATCTTAAATCTGCTTTACTATCACCGAAAATTTTACAATACGCGGACTTTTTAAAACCATTCGTAATAACGGTAGATGCATCGAAAGTCGGCTGTGGAGCAATATTAAGTTAGAATTTTGACGGTGCCGATTTACCAATATATTTCGCTTCAAATAACTTTACTTTATCGGAACAAAAGAAACCAACTATAGAACTTGAACTCTTAGCAATACATTTTGCAATAACCCAATTTCGTCCTTATGTCACTTATTTCATAGTACGATCGGATCATAGATCATCAAAGCTAACGCGTATTCGTTTAGAACTATCAGAATACAACTTTACGGTGGAATACATTAAAGGGAAAAACAATGTAGGAGCAGATGCTTTATCAAGAGTCTCAATTAACGATTTGAAAAACTCAAACAATCAAATACTTGCCATGACAACACGTTCAATGAATAAGAACATGAAAATTAATAACACTGATTTAAAACAATCTTTCAAAGAAAAGAATATTACCAAATTTAGAGTTTACGATAAATTTTTCTACGATTTTACCAAAAAGATTCCAAAGATTAGAACAGAAATATCTAATATTGATGAAAAAATTAAAATATTTCGCATTAATTTAAACAGAAAATTTAAAAAAATTCTATCACTTGAATTTGAGGTTGTTAACGAAACATTTGCTTTAGAACATTTGCTTTCGAGGCTACTGAATGCTGCCGACGATCACAAAATTTTTAGTGTAGAATGCCCAAAAGACGATTTATTTTTTACAATTTTACAGGATTCAGGAATTAAAAGATTGTGGTAAAAGGATATTGAAAACTTTGGAAATTATTTTAACTGATCCGATTGAGATTATAACTGAAAATTACAAAAAATTTAAACTAATACAGATATACCACAATGATCCCCTATTAGGTGGACACTGTGGACAAAAAAAAGACATAGCAAAATTTGTTAGATCGTGCAAAAAATGTACTCTTAATAAGGTTAGACCTAAAAATATTGAGAAACTTGTTTTAACACCAACTCCTACAAAAGCATTTGACGTCGTAGTTTTGGATACAGTTGGACCATTACCCCAATCGACCTATGGAAACAGATACGCATTGAACCTAATGTGCGACTTATCCAAATACTTAGTTACTATATCTATACCTGATAAACAGTTGCCCGTGCGATTTTTGAAAATTTTATTTTGATTTACGGAAAAATGAATACGCTAAAATCAGATTAAGAACGGAATTTAAAAATGAACTTTTAGATGAGCTTTGCAAACTTTTCAAAATTACAATAAATTTTTCAACTGCATACCATCATGAAACCTTAGGAACGGTCGAACGAAACCACCGAATTTTCAATGAATATCTTCGATCATATTTAAATGAAACAAGTAAGAAAGTATGGTCGGTCAAGCCCGACCATATAATACCCTACACTAAGAAATGAGCAAAAACATTTTTCTTTCAAAATTTCAATAATTTATATTCGTTAGCGGTTTTCGTAAGTGGGCCTTATATGGGAGCTATGACCAATTAAGGACCAATCACCATGAAATTAGGTAGTGTGATTAATGTCTATATGAAAGTTATTTATGTTGCATTTTATGTGTATACCAACATTTTTAGGAGATTTATGATCGTTAAAGTGATTATCGGAAGCAGGCCTTATATGGGAGCTATGACTAATTATGGACCGAGCATCATAAAATTTGGTGACATGAATTCTGTATATATAAAACTTATTTAGAGAAAATCTTGTGTAGATACCTATATAAATTAAACATTTATGACCGATAAAGTCCAATTTTGGTAGGACATTTGTATGGGGGCTAGGTGAAATAATGAACCCATTTCAGCCAGTTTCAATAGGGTTCGTCCTTGGGCAGAAAAAATTATATGGACCAAATTTTATCGAAATATCTTCAAAAATGCGACCTGTACTCTGCGCACAAGGTTTACATGGACAGCCAGCCAGACGGACAGACGGACGGACGGACGGACATCGTTTAATCGACTCAGAAATTGATTCTGAGTCGATCGGTGTACTTTAAGCTGGGTGTTAGACTAATATTTTTGGGCGTTACAAACATCTGCACAAATCCATTATACCCTCCCCACTATGGTGGTGTAGGGTATAAATATAACAGACTGGGACACATATCTAAAATAGCTCACATTTTATCACAACACAACTTCTAACACAGTTTTTGACAACAAATATACTCCATTTGAACTTGTTTTTGGTAAAAATGCAGTTTTGCCTAACGAACTCAATAGGAAACTAGATCGAATTTACAATCTGGACAACTACAGCAAAGATGTTAAGTACAGATTGCAAACAACTAATATTCTTGCTAAACAATTGATAGATAAGCACAAGAACAGAAACAAAAATTATTATGATAAATTCTCTAAACCAATACTGTTAAAGATTTATGATAATGTTTTACTACAAAAAGAACCCTATGACAAACATAAAATCATATATGAAGGTCCATATATTGTAAAAAACATAAACGATACCAATGTAACAATTTACAACAAAATTACAAAAAAAGAAAAAACTGTCCATAAGAATAGAATTAGAAAGAATTAAAACATTAAATTTATCTATATAAAGTAGAAAATGATATTTGAAAACGAATAAAATAAACAAAAAAAAAATAATAATTGTATAAGAAATACATTTAATAACTATTTTTTTCTTATTCATTATACATATGAATACAAATATTTTATATTTTTTTATAATTTTGAAAAAAAAAAAACAAGTAAGAAAGTAATATCTCCAAAATTGCGACCAGTACTCTGCGCACAAGGTTTACATGGACAACCAGCCAGCCAGACGGACGGACGGACATCGTTTAATCGACTCAGAAAGTGATTCTAAGTCGATCGGTATACTTTAAGGTAGGTGTTAGACTAATATTTTTGGGCGTTACAAACATCTGCACAAATCCAATATACCCTCCCCACTATG
Source organism: Calliphora vomitoria (assembly GCA_942486065.2). NCBI lineage: Eukaryota > Metazoa > Arthropoda > Insecta > Diptera > Calliphoridae > Calliphora > Calliphora vomitoria. The sequence continues at coordinate 57,022,052 of OW818030.2, read as the reverse complement.
GTGGTGTAGGGTATAATTAACCAAACAAGCCTGATTACCTTGTTTGATCCAATTTTTTTATATTAAAAAGGGAGGTACATAAGGAACTCCTAAAGTCTATGATGCCAAAATCAAATTTGAAAAAAGGGATAACATATATATAGTACTTTATATCTAGTTTTATTTTTAATATTTGATATAATTAAAACTAAATTTCGCATATGAGTATTTTTAATTCTATTATGTTTTTTTTTATAAAAAAAGGGAGGTGTAGTGCCAGCCCTGAATATTACTATAATTAGCATCCATATAAATGTCAATTATAATGATGGGATAAGATAAGTATAAATAAGTAAGTTAAGAAGAAAAATAAATTAAAGAGGCAGTTAATGTTTAACCATGAAACTCTTTGGATGTTTAATTATAAAATAAGAAATAGATTTTATAAGGTTATAGCTAGCAATGGCCAATATTTTGAATAAATTTATATTGTACAAATGTTTCAAAATAAAAGCCAAAAATTTTAAAAAATTTCATATACCCAGTCGTCGTAGAACTTTGTTGGCATTTATTTGTCCTCATTTTAAGAGGATGTTTATCACTGTCTTGTATGGAGTGAAGAGTGTTCTGTTTTCTACTCCATATTTATATAATTGTTACGAACTTGCAATAGCGATTTGAACTGAAGAGTCTGTAACGACTGCCTGCAGCATTCATCATGTTTATAAACACGTCCATCAGTAGAAGCTTCTACTTATCAACAATGTTGATAGCATGCGGTTATTAGCATTGTTTATAAGTATGTCAACACTAAATGTTTAAGCTGATAACATTAACATCGAAAGCTCTAGAATTCGAACATACGAATTTTTATCGTTAAGAACAATCTAGACTACTCGAATGAAGATGGCAGTGTGTATAAATAGGGACCATAGAGAAACAACAAGAGCGGAAACTAGAAAAAAACTGAAACAAAAATTTTACTCAAAATAATCACACATACAAGTGTTGTTTTTGTTTTCACATAGTTGTTTTTACCAATACATTCTCAGCACTTAGGTTTTTGACAACTGAGTTAGGTCTTTGACAGGAGGGTTTCCGCTCTATGATAGTGACTACGGTTGCAGTAGTGAGTGAGTTTATCATAGGCGTTGTTAGAGTTAACATCAACTGTCTTGTACGTTATAAAGTGTGTGTGCATTTCTGCGAATTGATAAACGTGTATAAAGACACTGAGTGAACTTATGTTGTTGTACATTTTAAAAATAAAGAGTGGTTACAAATTTTAAACAACTAAACGGCTTTTATTTGCAATCAAAAGTATCCGGTTTATTTAAAGGAAATAAATCAACGTTTTCAAAAGGTGAAAACGTAACAATATACATTAGGCTGGATCATAAAAAAACATTGGATTTTGTTATGGGCCAACCTGAATATATGTATATTAAGCACCGTGAAAAAATTACACATGCCTTTTTTCTACTAAAAAATCACTGCCTTTATAACTTTTTCTATAAGGGTGTGTATTGAAAAATTAATAAAATAATACTATTACGTTTTAACATTTTTAAAACGTTGGGTTATTTCCATTAAATAAACCGGATACTTTTGATTGCAGATAAAAAGCAGTTATAGTAGTTTCAAATTTGTACACTGAGGGAAAAACGACGTTGTAAAATCAACACGGTGTCACTTTTTTTCGACACATTACGTTTACAATTTGTAAACAAACGGGTATGAATTAACAACTCAATGTTGTTGTTGGTTTTTATTACGACGAACGTAATGGTATTTATCACTAAAGGCTGGGTTAGCCGACCGTTGATGTTATGTAACCGTAATGTTGACTTAACGTAACACTTTAGTGCGATTATAGAACATTAAAAACGTGTCATATGTTTTTGACATAAACAAACAAAACAAAATATAGCCGGAACTACATTTGTTGTACAAACTTCCATTGGCCTGTAACGTTCATTTTAATAAAGACAAATTTAATACGTTTTGTTTAATTTTAAGTTTTTCTTTAATATTTCGCGCTTGTCGCTGATTGAAATTGTAAACAGCTGTTTGAAAGTGTTACCAACACAATTGTTTTAAATACTGTTCGAGCGATTTTATACTTTTTTTTTCTGCGAATTAAAAAATATTTATTTAACTTTGTTTGGTAATATAAATCGTATTTATTTACACATAATGTATTCATCATCATTGTCCATCAGGAGACAATTATAAATATTATTTATTACCTTGTCATACAGACTTTATTTATTAAAGGCCCGACAACTTAAAAATTAATTAATATTGTATTGTTCTTTATACTAAGGGCCATTATTATAACATGGCTTTATGTTCGTAATAGTAAAAGTTGACTTTAAGGATACCTTTTTATATTGCTTAAAGTTAACTTTTACTATTTCAAACATAAAGGCAAGTTGTAATAATGGCCCTTAGTATAGTTAATTTGTGTATACAAAATATTAATTTAATATTTTGAAACTTAAATACTTTCGCCGATTATTAGTATACATTTTATAAATACTTGTATGAATTAATTTGTATAATAAGTAAATTGTTAATGCCAAAAGCCTTAACCAACTTTGTCACAAATCCCGTGACTTAGTTTGGGTTCTCCCTAATAGCATTTATCATATATAAATGCTAGTAGTTACAAGATAAATAGTTGCGATAACTATCTATCTCTTTCCTTTATTTTTCGCCTTAAATTAAACGTCAAATGGTCCAAAGGTCTAAGCTGCTGTTTCCGGTTTATACAAAACTAATTTTGGTTTCTTGTCTGTTTCGCAGCTGAACAAAGAGGTAATAGAAAAAATCCAATTTTTCACTTCAATAAAGAAATCCTTTATCCTACAAAATCCTAATACTTTTTTTTTATTCTTATTTTATTTCCATTCAATTTCCTATTGGGGTTCCTTTTTCTGTACTGAGAAAACAAAATAATATTAATTATTTTGTTTATTAGCACTGAGAATAATTTAACCATTTCCAACCAGATTCCCATTCTCCACCTCAACATTTGGTCCCATCGAACCGGATTGGAAATACAAGAAGTTCTCAGAGATTGCGTTTTGGTTCATCAACAGAAGACACATACAAACATATTAACAAATTATCTCTTCAGTAATTTATTAACAGGTACGTTTAGTATTTTGCTTCATTTGATAACAAGTGCATTTCGGTGGTTTACATTATTTTTTTCTGCTACATAAGTAGCCAACATAAATAACAAAAAACTAATAATTCAATAGATACAAGTAAATAACTAAATATTCTGAAAAATATTGAAAAAGAAAAATTTTTAACGAGAAAGAGCCGAAAAATATTGTTTTTAAATAAAGTGCAACGGAAGTGAAGACAAAATCCAAAGTGTCCGAATACAGTCATCATCGAAATTGTCCAAGATTCCAAGGAGGTTTTTCATCATCCAGCACGGTATAGAATTGTGAGTACAACCAAATTGTCCGCAGTATTGAAAGTGAAAAATAAATAAAAAGTAAATATTGCAAAAGTCGGTCAGTATTTGTGAGTAATAGTGTAGGGTATTCTTCGTCGAATTTGCTTTTTTCCCTCGTGTTTTTACTTTTTTTTTCCGGTAGCTCTTATGAATATTATGTATGTATGCTCCAATTTAATTTCTCCTTTTCAGCTCTCCCCCTTTTTTTGATTTATTATTTTAAATCTATTTTCCCCTAAGTACTATCCGAGTACTTAATCTTTATTTGCTTTTTATTTACGTACTCTTATTAATCCAAACCTTGCGTTCTCTTAATCCTTAACAATAACTTCTCCTTTACATCCAGCTTACTAATTACCTCCTTTTGTTTTCCCCTTCTGCTTGTTTCCCCAACAATCCGTACTCTTAACATACTTCACTCCTTCTACAATTAATCAAATACTCTCTGTTATTGTAACTCTTAACTTCATTGTACACTCTTCACTTACACTGTTCTGTGTGGTTGTGACGATCTCTTTCGTTCGTATACAAGGAAGAGAACAATAATCATTGGTATTTGTGTTTTTCCATTATATTCCATATTTTTAATCGGATGGAATAACGCATTGTTGTTTTGCGGGTAATTGCATAGCCGTGTTCGCATCATAATTTGATGAAATTATATGCAACTACATATATTCACATGTTTTAAGTTTATACCTTTGCAAAATATTTTGAGTTTTCTTGATTTTTCGACCGTTTTGATAATTATTTTTATATTTGTAAAAATTATTATTTATTTTCCTTATCAATCAACTGTCGTCCAATCTTCCCTCTCATACCATTCCTCGTGATACCTTTTCCAAACTTCCTGAGATTCGACTAGCCGATCCCAATTTTCATACAAGTTCAAAGATTGACATTTTGATTGGAGGTGATATATTCCCTTCGATTATTGGTTCTGGCATTAGGCACAAAGTTTGTGATTCTCTGATTGCTCAAGAAACAATCTTTGGTTCGATTCTTACAGGTCCTGTGTCCCAAAACTTTTTTCCAAAATTCAACGTGATATCTCATTTCTGTGAAATTTCCTTAGATAAGGAAATTTCACGCTTTTGGGAGGTGGAGAATCTTCCAAAGAAGAACTTTATGTCTCCATCAGACCGAACTTGTGAGGATCTGTTTGTACAAACTACAACCAGAAATTCCGAAGGTCGATATGTAGTATCGTTACCTTTTAAAGACATTGGTTCAGATAGTCCAAATATTGGCCACTCCAGGCCCAGTGCAATGGCACAATTTCTCCGAAATGAGGCAAGGCTGAATCGAACTCCAGACTTTAAAGCAGAGTATGATAAGGTGGTACGGGAGTACGAAGAACTGGGTCATATGGACAAAGTTAGCTCCCCAAATAATTCCGAAAATCATGAGTGTCCTAAAGTTTACTATCTTCCACATCATGCTGTCATTAAGCCTGATAGTGTGACTACAAAGGTCCGAGTAGTCTTCAATGCCTCATCTCCTTCATCCAATGGACTTAGTCTAAATTCCTTACTCCATGTAGGTCCGATTTTACAAAACGATCTAACCTTGTTAATTCTAAAATGGCGAATGTTTAAATTCGTGTTCAATGCGGATATTCAAAAGATGTATAGACAGATATTAGTCGATCCAAGGCACACTCCATATCAGCGAATTCTATTCCGCGATAGTCCAAATAGTCCGATAAGTGATTATGAGTTAAAGACAGTAACCTTTGGAGTTAATTGCGCGCCATATCTGGCCATTCGAACTCTTCACCAACTAGCTGACGACGTACAGGAAGTTTACCCAAGAGCTAGTTCCATTCTCCGGAGCTCTACGTATGTCGATGATGTTCTAGCCGGTGCTCATTCTAAAACCGAGTCCATAAGAGCGAAAAATGAGCTAACACAGGCACTACAATTAGCTGGTTTCGAGCTGAAGAAATGGACGTCCAATTCCAAAGATATCTTAGAAGGTATTTCTCCAGATTTCCTACTTCACGAGCATTTCTTGAAATTTGAAGACAGTAGTTCGGCAAAAACCTTAGGCATTCGCTGGAACGCTTGTCTAGATGAGTTTTATTTTGATGCGAGCCAATTCCAGGAGTCCGCACAATATACAAAACGAGAAGTTCTATCAAGAATAGCCAAGTTATTTGATCCCGCTGGCTGGTTAGCTCCATGCATTGTCCTAGCAAAGATCATTATGCAAAAAATATGGATAGATGGCACTGGTTGGGATGAAAACTTAACTCCAGATACACTCAATCAGTGGAAATCGTTCGAAGATAATTATCCGTCAATCAACTCCATACGTATTCCTCGATGGATTGGTTATGTTCCCAATGCTGATGTCCAATTCCATGGGTTTTGCGATGCGTCAGAAAAGGCATACGCAGCAGCATTATATATCCGAATAGCAACTCATAAATCCATTTGTACACACCTGATATCGTCCAAAACAAAAGTAGCTCCCATCGAAACACTGTCTATCCCAAGACTTGAACTCTGTGGAGCACTTCTTCTGGCTGAAATGATAGATACCCTGTTGCCCAGTTTAGAAGTAGATAAGTACACAGTATTCTGTTGGACGGATTCGACAATTGTCCTTTCTTGGCTAGCTAAAGCACCATGTAGCTGGCTCACTTTCGTCGCAAACAGAGTATCCAAAATTACGCAAATTGTTCCTTTTTCCCGCTGGAATCATGTGGTTTCTGAAGCAAATCCTGCAGATTTAGCAAGTAGAGATATTTGTCCCCAAGAGTTGAATCAGAACGAACTATGGTGGTGTGGCCCAGCTTGGCTCAAAGAGCCTACCACTGAATGGCCAAATTTTAACTTGTCCAATCTTCCAACTACCGATCTTGAGGTCAAACCTATTCGTGTCCATTTTTCTTATTTCGTAAACTTCGAAGATTTACTAGAGCGATTTTTTTCCTTTTCCAAGGCAATGCGCGTAATGGCATATGTCTATAGATTCTTTTACCGAACTCATCCAAGATTTCGTTACAATTTCTACCGAGAATCCACATCGATTTCAAGCTCTGAAATAGTCTCAGTTCGCGATCGACTTATATCCATCTGTCAAAAATCTGCTTATCCTAACGAGTATCAAGCTCTTTCTTCCCGACAAGAAATTTCTAAATCCAGCAATATTCTGAACTTCAATCCGTTTCTAGATCCCGAAGGCTTAATACGTTCCTGTGGAAGGCTTGAGTTATCTGCGGAGCTATCATATAATGAGAAATTTCCAGTAATTGTTCCATATAATTCCCAATATGCACGGCTCCTGGTAAGATTCATTCATGAGATCAGTATGCATGGTGGAAACCAACTAGTTTTGCGACTACTTCGAATGCAATATTGGATTCCTAAGGTGAAGAATCTTATTAAAACGTGCATTAATAATTGTAAACCATGCTTGATATATAAGAAACGATGCCAGCGACAGATTATGGCTGCACTTCCTGCAGAGCGTTGTGAAATTTCTCGGTCTTTTACCCGTACTGGTTTGGATTTTGCTGGTCCTTTTGACGTGAAGAGTTATTCCGGTCGAGGTTGTCGAATGACGAAAGGATATGTGTGTGTATTTGTGTGTTTCTCCACCAAGGCGATTCATTTAGAGGCAATATCCGACCTCTCTACTCCCGCATTCCTGGCAGCCTTTAGTCGTTTTGTTTCAAGACGGGGATGTCCGTTACACTTATATTCCGATAACGGGACTAACTTCGTTGGTGCATCCAAAATCATAGCAAAGGAATTTCTTCAAACTGCTCAACAACGCATCCAAGCAAACTACGCGCACCAGAACATCACGTGGCATTTTATTCCAGCTGGTGCTCCACACATGAGCGGTTTGTGGGAAGCTGGCCGAAAAACTACAGGTTGTTTCAAATACACACATGAGGAACTATCTACTTTGTTGTCCAGAATCGAATCCTGTCTGAATTCCAGGCCAATTTCGCCAATGTCCACTGATCCTGCCGATCTTTGCGCCTTAACTCCAGGGCATTTCCTTATCGGCTCTCCCATCCTTGCTCCGGTTGATCCCCAGATAAATGACAGAGCCATCTCCATTACAAATAGGTGGCAAAGGTTGAAGGTTATCCATCAAAGGTTCTGTATGCGATGGAAAACCGAATACCTGAAAGAACTCCAAAAGAGAGTAAAATGGAAAAGATCAGAACCAAATCTCCAAGATGGCACATTAGTTGTTGTAAAGGATGAAAACCTCCCTCCAAACTCCTGGCGACTAGGTAGGATTACAAAAGTCTATCACGGCTCGGACAATCGTGTACGCGTTGCCGATGTGCTGACACAACGTGGCGTAATAACACGACCAGTAGTTAAACTCATCCTTCTGTTTGCACCTTCGTAACTTTTCGGTTTCTCTTCCAAATAAATTCACATCCTTTTTTTACTAACTTCTTTTCCAGATCAAAATGCCAAAAATCGAGTCCCGGTCTTCGAGTTCCACGAGCTATCCATGCAGAATCTGCAAGCGTCCACATCCTCTACGTACATGTCGCAAATTCCTAGCAATGAATATGAGCGATCGCATCCATGCAGTCCGAAAACATAAATACTGCTCCAATTGCCTGGCTCACGACCACTCACAAGGCACATGTCTTTCTAAACATGGATGTAAGCATTGCCACAAATATCACCACACCTTACTGCATGTCAATCCAAGACTGGCCAAGGACCTCTTATCCGATCGCGCAAGGTCCAGCTCTCCTTCTCCTCAACGGACACGTAAAACTTCATCCTCCAAGTCCACGAATGACTCTCTCTTGCCGTCGACAAGCAAAACCGCCTCCCTTACTGCGATCCTACGTCAGCATACATTAGTCCTTCTTCCGACTGTCCTCGTGAAGGTAGGGTCCACAACCTCACACGCTCGGTGTCTACTAGACTCGGGATCGACAGTTAGCCGAGTGGCTAAAAAGTTCGTCGACAAGTTAGATCTGACAGCTTTTACGTTGCATGAGGAAACTGTTTGTCCAATCGTGCTAAAATCCAGATTCGATTCGTCTTCGAAACTTGAAGGAACGTTCCGGGTTGATAATCGCATAACGATTCATACTCCATCCGAGTCTCTTCCTGAATCGTACAAAAAGAATTTACGAGATCTCTTCCTTGCAGATTCTAAATTCTATGAGTCGGCTCCTATTGACATTATAATCGGTGCCGACCTTTATCCGAAGGTCATTTGTGAGGGCGTTTTTTCGCGAACTGGTTTTCCTACCGCTCAAAGTTCAATGTTTGGCTGGACTATTTACGGTCCCTGCTCCTTATAACGAAATGCACTTTTAGAAAAGCAAAGTACCAAACGTACTTACTGAATTTGTTTTTGAAATGTACTATTCCTTATGAAATAAAAAAAAAAATTATTTTCCATGAATTAATATATGAATTTGTTATCCTAAATTAAGCTTATTAATCCAATAATTATATTCCTTTTCCATTCCAGAAGCAGTATCTTAGCCGGACCAATTGAGCTTTTCCATTTTTTCCGGTTTTAATTATTTTTTCTAATTGCACATACTGCAAGGCGGGCGGCAATGTTAATGTCAAAAGCCTTAACCAACTTTGTCACAAATCCCGCGACTTAGTTTGGGTTCTCCCTAATAGCATTTATCATATATAAATGCTAGTAGTTACAAGATAAATAGTTGCGATAACTATCTATCTCTTTCCTTTATTTTTCGCCTTAAATTAAACGTCAAATGGTCCAAAGGTCTAAGCTGCTGTTTCCGGTTTATACAAAACTAATTTTGGTTTCTTGTCTGTTTCGCAGCTGAACAAAGAGGTAATAGAAAAAAATCCAATTTTTCACTTCAATAAAGAAATCCTTTATCCTACAAAATCCTAATACTTTGTTTTTTTATTCTTATTTTATTTCCATTCAATTTCCTATTGAGGTTCCTTTTTCTGTACTGAGAAAACAAAATAATATTAATTATTTTGTTTATTAGCACTGAGAATAATTTAACCATTTCCAACCAGATTCCCATTCTCCACCTCAACATAAATATTACCATAACATTAGAAGGTTTTGTTTTTTATTTATGTATTTAGAACACTGCAAATATTTTTAAGCGTTCTGAATAAAATAAGTATTTTTTAAACAAGACTTAAAATCAACAAGTTGACAACACCGTTAGTAAATGTCACGTAGAAACGTAAAGAAATTCTGTTTTTAACAGGTTCAGACGCTACAGTTACGTTACATTTTTTTACCATAACTGCTTTAACTACTTTACACACAATAGAAACGATCAGCTGTTCCGTTCCGTTAAGGTTACATTACATTACGGTCGGCTAATCCACCCTTAAAGGCTGGGTTAGCCGTCCGTTGATGTAATGTAACCGTAATGTTTCCTTAACGTAACACTTTAGTGCGATTATAGAACATTAAAAACGTGTCATATGTTTTTGACATAAACAAACAAAACAAAATATAGCCGGAACTATATTTGTTGTATAAACTTTCATTGGCATGTACCAATATAATCAATTGTTCCTCGTTAATTTTAATAAAGACAAATTTAATACGTTTTGTTTAATTTTAAGTTTTTCTTGAATATTTCATGCTTGTTGTTGATTGAAATTGTCAAAATTTAAACGGCTGTTTGAAAGTGTTATCAACACAATTGTTTTAAATACTGTTCAAGCGATTTTATAATTTTTTTTTGCGATTTAAAAAAAATTTATTAAACTTTGTTTGGTAATAGTACTTACATATAAACCGTATTTATTTACACATAATGTATTCATCATCATTGTCCATTAGGAGACAATTATAAATATTATTTATTACCTTGTCATACAGACTTTATTTATTAAAGGTCCGATAACTTAAAAATTAATTAATATTGTATTGTACTTTATACTAAAGGCCATTATTATAACTTGCCTTTATGTTCGTAATAGTAAAAGTTAACTTTAATGGTACCTTTTTATATTGCTTAAAGTTAACTTTTACTATTTCCAACATAAAGGCAAGTTGTAATAATGGCCCTAAGTATAGTTGATTTGTGTATACAAAATATTATTTTAATATTTTGAAACTTAAATACTTTCGACGATTATTAGTATATATTTTATAAATGCTTGTATGCATTAATTAATTTGTATAATAAGTAAATATTACCATAACATTAAAAGGTTTTGTTTTTTTGAACATTGAAAATATTTGTAAGCGTTCTGTGCAAAAGAAGTATTTTTATACAAGACTTTTAAAATCAACAAGTTGACAACACCGTTAGTAAATGTCACGTAGAAACGTAAAGAAATTCTGTTTTTAACAGGTTCAGACGTTACTGTTACGTTACATTTTGTCACTATAACTGCTTTAAGTATTCTACACACAATAGAAACGATCAGCTGTTCCGTTCCGTTAAGGTTACATTACATTACGGTCGGCTAATCCAGCCTTAAGTCTTTATTTTTTAGAACGCAAAATACAAATTATTGAATAAGTGCTAATAAATTAGGTTTTGTGAACAAAAAGTGAACAAAATAAATGCAGTGAAACTAATAAGATCAATGTGGACATAGCTAAATAAAGGGACTATATGGAAGTACAACAGTACCTGGAAACAATAGCCAGTGATAATTTTTTTCATACGAGTATTCAAACATGTTTTTATAAATGTGTTTATCTATATAAATATATAAATGTCTTTGTAAGTTTGTTTGTTTATTTGTTTGTTTATTTGTTTGTTTGTTTGTTTGTTTGTTTGTTTGTTTGTTTGTTTGTTTGTTTGAGCATCACGCCTAAACGGCTGAATCGATTTTATTGAAATTTGGAACGTAGATAGATCCTTACTTGGAAGCGTCAATAGGCTAGGCCGGTAAAATTGGTACCTTTAGTTCTTAAACAATAAATACTAAACGACCGAAACGATTTTATTGAAATTTCCAACATAGACTACGACAGGGGTAGCGAAGCGCACCGGGTCAAGCTAGTATTAAATAAATGTAAAATTAATGAAAAATAAGGTATTTTATGTTTTATTTTAAGCGCCATAAATATTATGGTAAATTTAGAAAGGGGAGGGATTACACGATTCCAAATCAATAAAGGGTGGTGTTAAATCAACAACGGATGGTGTCAAATCGACAACGGCATGGTGACAAATTGACAACGGATGGTGTCAAATCTGCAACGGTATGGTTTCATTTCTTCGTAGTAGTGAGTGAGTTTATCATAGCCGCAGTTAGAGTTAACATCAACTGTCTTGTACATTTAAGTTTGTACGTTACTGAGTGAACTTATGTTGTTGTACATTTTAAATAAATAAAGAGTTGTTACAAATTTTAAACTACTAAATGCCTTTTATTTGCAATCAAAAGTATCCGGTTTATTTAAAGGAAATAAATAGTCACTCAGTGTCTATTTAGACGTTTATCAATTCGCAGAAATGCACACACACTTTATAATGTACAAACTTAAATATACAAGACAGTTGATGTTAACTCTAACAGCGCCTATGATAAACTCACTGACGACTGCAACCTCTGCCACTATTTATATACACGGCATCTTTCGGGAATCTTCTACAATGCTCTTAACGGACAAACTAGTATGTACAAATTTGGTGCTCTACAGTTTCGCTGAATGTGACCAATTTTACCACAGTTATAACATTTAATTTTGGATTTACCTTGTTTCTCATTTAAAGCCTCTAAAACTGCCTCTCTTTGATATTGAACATTATTAAATTTTGTTTCTAAGTCCGACACCTTTTTATCAATACCGTCCACTCTGTTGTTAATAACATCAGACATCTTCTGAATTTTCTTCTGTGGCTCTAGAAGATTCTTGAAGTTTCGCTTCCATTTCAGCTAAGTGTTTAGTTGTTTCTTACAGACTTCCACGTCGTCTTTATACTCAAACTCGTAACTTCCGATGTCAATGTCACGCCGCTTGAATTCATCGATCACCCTCTTTTGCAATTCTGCTTTATTACCAGCTCAATTCTTTCTTGAGTTTTTCCACTTTTAGCATTTCAAACTTCATTCTTATTATTTTGCAATCCCACTTCTGACACCAATTGTTACGTTTTAACCTTTTTAAAACGTTGGTTTATTTTCTTTCAATAAACCGGATACTTTTGATTGCAAATAACAAGCAGTTTTAGTAGGTTCAAATTGTAATAACTCTTTATTTATTCAAATGTACAACAACAGTCTAAATAGTCACTCAGTGTCTATTTACACGTTTATCAATTCGCAGAAATGCACGCACACTTTATAATGTACAAGACAGTTGATGTTAACTCTAACAGCTCCTATGATAAACTCACTGACGACAGCAACCTCTGCCACTATTTAAACACACGCCATCTTTCGAATTCTAGAGCTTCCGGTGTCAATGTCAGCAGTTTAAACATTTAGTGTTGCCATTATTGAATGAAGATTTGTAAAAAAATTGTGTTAGATTTGTTTTCACTCCTTCGGTTTGGACACGAAAAATTAATGGAAAAATTCGAAATGCTTAATACGAAGTTATTTTTTTACATTTGTCTTTAATATAAAGGAAATGTCAACAAAAGAACCGTAAATGAAAAACCAATCCCCTCCCCAGCCCTCATTTTAATTGTTTATTTATATGTTTTACCCCCAATAACACGAAGTCTGGTTTTGTGTTAACTAATAGTTATACTGTAGTTTTCATACAAAAATAATTTTAACCAACAGTATAACTATTAGTTACCACATAACCATACTTCGTGCTAATGGGGGTTAGTGTGTATTTTAATAATGGTACTAACCCGTAAGTAATAGAATTGCCAGCACATTTTTAATATATTTAAAAAGATTTATTTCAAAATTAATCGGATATATAATAATTTAAAAACATGGTTTTAATGTTTTAACGTAAAATAAAAACTTTACAAATTCAGTCAATTCATGAAATTTTTGCTGATAAATCTTTTGTATAAAATCCAATGATTTTATAAAATTAAAAAAAAATCACACAAATTGATATAGTTTGAATTTGTAACGTAATATGAATTTGTATTAATAACACAAAATATGAATTGTATCTAAAGTAATCACTTAAGTAGGTACTTGTAAAGTTATAACTTAAGTACTTGTAAAATAATCACTTAAGAATTCTTATTGTGAATTATTAACATTTCGAAGATACAAATTGTAGTATAAAAAAAGCTTATCTATTTCTTTTATAAAAAAATGTAAAATCACTTCTTTTGCGAACTTCAAATCTAATTTGTGTTAAATTATAATTTTATATAATTTAACCAAAAATTGAATTTACAAAAACTTATACTTAATTAGATCTTACTCCTAAAGTGAAAACAAATAAATTTATATTAAAAGACAATTTAAACATTAATAAAAATTGTAAATTTCAATTTGAAAAGAAAATTGTAAATTCTTATTTTGTAAGATTATCAATTTTACAGATAAATTCACTGAAATTTATTGTATGAAAAACAGCTAGTTCCTATGCGCATTTCACTAGTTGCTTAGGCCAGATCATCAGAAAACCTTTTCCCAAAAGGCTTTAGAAAAACTAAAGATATTATACAAATAAAGCTATAGAGTGAATAAGAATTACAGACACTCAAGCTTTATTTGTAAAAATATCAAAGCTTAAACAAAATACCAACAATAAACAGTGATTTTATCTTTTATTACATTCCCTACTACAATTGGTTGGTTTTTTGCCGACACAAACTGTAGTGAGTAAATAATTCACTGAAATATATTGTTGGGGGATAAGCTAGTTCCTATGCGCATTTCACTGGTTGCTTAGGCCAGATCATCAGGAAACCTTTTCTCAACAGGCTTTAGAACAGGGCTGCCCAAAAGTTCCTTATGGAAGAGCAAACACCAATACATTTAAAGAAAAACTAATTTGTATTCAATATTTTTTGTTGTAAAAACCAAAACATACAAAGTAACTTGTAACAGATCTAAATTTAGCTGTGCCGATTCTTTTATACCCTTCACCAAAGTATACATATTTACGTACATTGCCTTTACCCATGCAAAACTCTTCATATAGCAACAACAAGAAAAATCGTAATATTATATCAGATGCAAAACATCCGATAATCATATTCACACGTTGAGTGCTCACTGATAACTAACCAAATAAACACAACAATTATTTTGCTCAATTGTATGTTGAAAAAAATATGTTTTTTTTTTTTTTTTTTTAAATTAATATTTTTCGGAAATAAAAGTTAATTTTATTATTATTACAATTTTCGATGCTAACCCAATGTTTAGACAGTATTCGTTAAAGTGAACATTCATTGTTTTATGATCTAACAATATATATAAGGAATTTCTAAATTTTAGCAATAAGAATTTAGCAATAAGCAAAAACTGTATCAGTATAGTAAAAAAGTGCATAAGAAATCTGTTTTCTAAAAATAAGTGATTGAAATAACATTGCTAATTTAATTAAGAATATCAGTAATTTGCAGTTTTTTTAGATATAATCCCACCAATGTATTTTTTTTACTAATTACTTTCAATTGCAATTATTATTTTAAAAATAATAATTTTTTCTCCATTTCATTATTGTTCTATGAAATATACCAACAAACTGCAGCAATACTCTTTCTGTATTTCTTACCATACCATAAATCATTTCACACACATTCAATATCACACATAGAAAAATTCATTGATAAAAACAAAAATAATTTGAAAAATCTTAAGAACAGTGAATACAAACGTTGTATCAAAGCATAAATATATACACGGCAGAGCATGATAACAAACTTACATTCGTTTTATTTTTCAATGTCAGTGAGCAAATGAATGTTAAAGTTTTGACGAGTGAACTGAAACATTGAAACTAAATGAATATGCTTGTGCAGCTCTTTCATGAGTACTGAAAGAAATATGTGCATACCGCTCAGTTGCAAACGCTCAGTAAGATAAATGTTTCACTTCGCTCAGTTGAGTGAATAGTTCAATTGAACTAGGACATTCATGAGTTACACAACTCTAACACTCAGCCTATAGCTAAGAGCATTTTCAAAAACAAATGAGCACCAAGAGTATACGGCTTGGGCACCATTGCATTAGAAAAACTAAAGATATTATACAAATAAAGCTATAGAGTGAATGATAATTACAGACACTCAAGCTTTATTTGTAAAAATATCAAAGCTTAAACAAAACACCAACAATAAACAGTGATTTTATCTTTTCTTACATTCCCTACTACAATTGGTATTTTACTCAAACTAAAACACACATAAAAGGTGATCTCATCCACACACACTCTCTCATACACATATTCTAATCTATACTCAAATTAATTTTTCTAACCTTATTTCTAATTATACTAAATCAATCCTCATATATATATTCTCAACCTGTTGAGAAAATATATATTTTATGAGAGCCTACACATCCAACAAACCCATTTTAGAAATTGTATCAAACAAAACACGACCTTTAGAGGTAATCAGTCGTGATCCCCAGAATGTGTGCTTGGCATTATAATCGCCAGCCGCCAGTGATTTAAAAAATCTATTATATTGACTTTCTGTAATTGAAAATCTAGGGGGTGAGTACATCGATGAAATCACTAAGTTTCGATGAAAATCTTCAAGACAGATAGTAGTAGCTTGAAGATAATCTTCGTAAAGATCACACATTAAGTAGTGTTTGATTCGAGCTTTTATTAAAATTGCCGAGCCTCCGCATGCTCTACCTCTGGGATCTTTGATATCATATATAACATATCCATTTATTCGAAATGAACTTCTGGACGTCAAATGGGTTTCATACCAGCATTACATCAGTTTGTTGGTTTCTTAAAAAATATTCGAGTTCGTTTTTGTGTTGGCGTATGCCGTTTGCATTCCAGAAACATATTTTCAAACAGTTCATGGCTTATTTAGGATAGCTTGTAATAACACTGATTGCATTTTAAGCATTTCCTGCATCATATTACTCATAGAGTTGGTAAAATTGTTAACCGATTTCACTAGGGTCTCTATTGTAGCTTCCAATCGACTAAAATTAGAAGTGGGATGTTGGTCTTCAAATTCCACATTGAAATTACGGTTATTTTCACTTCCTAATGGTGGGTTTTGAGCAAAAGTTTGATTCGTTCTTAGAACACTAGCGTATGAACCTTTACTATTCATGGCTTGCGAGATTTGGGGGTAATGGGTATCAACTAGGTTCTTTGATTGCACAGGATAAATACTAGGTTTCTGTGTTAATGTTTTTTTAACTATGGAATATACTAGGCATCCTCTGTAATTTGCTGTGTGATTTCCGCCACAATTGCTGCATTTTTTTACTTTTGAGTCGGTTTTGGATTTATCGCATTGGGTAGAACCGTGCAATTCTCCACACACCACGCAAACTTAAGGTAGTTTGCAATATGCCCTAGTATGACCATATTCTTGACAATTTAAACACTGGACGGGTCCCGATCTCTTATGTGGCTCTTCTATCGTAATTTTACGATGCAATAAATATTTTAAATTGTAAATTGGGTGTGTTTCATTTTTCTTGAGATTAACATCACCTGGTTCTAGTTCAACTCTAAACAGTGGTTGGGGAATTTTCTCGCGATTTCTAATGTTGACTACATTTTTTATTTTAAACCTGTTATGTTCCAAAGCAGCCTTTATATCCTCAGGATCTACACAAGAGTCAATACCCTTAATAACAATTTGGAGGCCTTTGCTACTCTTCAACTGGTATGTGTAAAAACTTTTTTTATTGTTTTCAAATTCGGTAACGATGTTACGGAAATCATTTTCATGATTTACCTGTATCTTAGTCTCGCTTATATTACCTCGCTTAAAAGGTACAACGTAAAAAGAATTTTCTCCGACCAATGATATCAAATTCTTAATTAGAGCATTCGAATTTTGCTCTCTCAAATAAATAGGAGGGGGTTTGTACAACTTGGGTAATGTTGAGGGGTCAGCTGCTTCATCTTGCAAAATAGAAAATCAGTTTTCAGTAGTTTTCCTATCAATTTCCCTATCTTTAGGTACTTTTGCGGTTGATGCAACTTTTGAGGATTTTGGGCTGCGTCCTCGTTTCAGTACGGTAATGTACCTATCAATTCCCACTTGGATTTGTGGTTTTGTGCACTATTTATGGGCTGAACATTTTTAGGTATTGCTCCCATTCTTTGGTCAATTGGGTTCGTACTTACTGCGTATGTTTTCACTTTAGGGGGTGAATTACTAGGCATACTTTCAGGCGCTGCCAAAAATTTGCTTTTGGTTACCATACTTTTATCAACAGCTGTCAATGATAAATTTTCTTTTGTTGTACAAATACTATTCGTAAACAAAGCTGGGGACAATGAACGAGCACGATCAATCGGTTTGGCGGTCAAAAACAAGCTGTCACCAACTCTTGTATCTGTGTTTTCTTTTGAATTTTCTTCCACATTCACAAACACATATGCATTTCTGCTGTTAAAGCTAAGCCTGCGCTCACTGTGATTAGTACTTGAGAAACTCATAAACTCTGTTTATTTATTTGCACTTGTGGTCTTTACTGGTGGAAAAAACAAACACCAGAATAAAAAAAAATGAAATTTAATTGGCACTTTGTTACGAGCCGGTTGTACAAGCGAGGTTTCCGACTAACTCTTCTCTTTCGATGACTCTTAGGAGGTCCCAACCCTTCTCGCTTGACGCGTACCCGAACACAAAAAGAAGAAACACTTGAAAACTGAAACTACTGATACTAGAACATAACTTAACAAACACAAGAACCAATAATATGAGACAGTTGTTATTCCCATTATTTGCCCTCCCAACGAGGTTTCCGACTAACTCTTCTCTTTCGATGACTCTTAGGAGGTCCCAACCCTTCTCGCCTGACGCGTACCCGAACACAAAAAGAAGAAACACTTGAAAACTGAAACTACTAATACTAGAACATAACTTAACAAACACAAGAACCAATAATATGAGACAGTTGTTATTTCCATTATTTGCCCTCCCAACCTAGTCAAAAAGAAATTGTCCATTACAATTTGGTTTTCAACCCCAAATCCCACCTGACCTTGCCTTTACTTACCGGTCTACCATTGCCTTAACCTTAATTAATTAAGCCAACATATTTTTGTTTTTAAATTGTAAACTACAACATATTGTATTAAAACTTACAAGAATGTATAATCAAAACTAACAATTTATTTCCTTTTCTTGTTTTTTGTATGTTTTTTTTATACTAATAAAATTCAGCTTTTCATTTTTCTTTTCAAATACTGGTAATCTAAAGACATTCCTGCATCACTTCTCTTCTCCTATTTACTTTTGGAGAGTCTCAGGACTTTATTTAGATTTACATTAAATTTGTTACCTGGCTATTCCTCTGATGGCTGTCCTTTTCCTTTTTTGAGAACATATAACAATTTGCTCCTTGGACACAATATTTTACTCAGTCCTAGTTTATTCCTCTGTGTGATTGGGAGAATAGCCAGCTATGTATGTGCAACCGCACAAAATAAATTTGGTCACCAAAAAAAATTCATGTTAATATCGAATTGTTTCAAAGTATTTAACATCAATATTAAATATCAATCAATGTTTTTACACACGAAATTTCTTATACAAAAATTCGAAAAAACATTAACATATATTAGTGTTGATTGTAAAATAAATATTCACATTGACATTATCTTAAACACTTACGTTTTTATATTTTTCTTGTTATATATAAAAAAATGTTAAAACTTAGTTTTTTAACACAAGCATTTATAGGGTAACGAATTTTCTTTATGCTTCACCACACACTCGATATATGTCCAATGCCATAAGACTTGTAAATTAATACTGACCTAAACACAAGGCATATCTCCTATTATATTATTTCTCCCATATATTTCCAACTTCTTTGCCGCCTATATATTTTTTTCCAACATAAGTAACTATTTATTAGCCTATTTTCGCGCCGCTTTTTAAAAATGGACAACTCAAATGTTTTTCCCGCTGTTTTTCATCATACATAGGGAATATATATTAAATAGGTAAAAATTTAAATATATTAAATTTTCCAAATATCCAATATATTTTTGGCGGTCTTTCTCAATTATTTGTTTTTGGGCATCTATCCTCTCCAGCTTCATTATACCGCCTACTTTTCATACTACTCCCCCTTATTCTACCAGGCTGTCAGCAATTTTAGTAATATCAGATTGATTTCATTGATAACATATAATTAAAATAATTTTAAAATTTTCAATATTCTTTTCAATGAAAATACAACCCTGTTACCTTTTAGTACTACTTTTTATACTTACTGAACTGAACACTGAACACGTCTACAAATATTTTTACTATCAGATGCATTTAATAAGGTGCCATCGGGAGCACAGCTGATTCAAGACCTACCACACGATAATGTCAAACTACATATATAAAAAATATTCGCCGGACGCCATTATGTCAAATTCCATATATAAAAAATAAGTGAATTCGCTTGTATTTATTTCAATTCGCCACTGCTGTCACCTTGTTAAATACGCCTTACTGTCAGCTGTATACTGCATTTTCTTAATTGAAGCCGATTCAAACATGTAAGTATCATTTAAAAACATTAATTCTTTTGTATTTATTTTTCCTTACAGGATTTGGACCAACTATTCTGGCCTTTGGAATCAAGGTGGTAGAAGGTATCGTTCCAGAATTATTATATTTCGTTTATTTAATTATATTTTTCTTATTTTTTCTTTACAGGTAAATAATCACAAAATCCACTGGGATATGGGCAGGAGTGGTGGCTCCATAGAAATAGGCCCTTTCCCATTAATATTATTAGAAATCCACTGGGATGTGGCATGAGTGGTGGCTCCAAGACAATTCGCAAATCTCTTATTTTAACAGAATCCACTGGGACTGGGCAGGAGTGGTGGCTCCATAGCAATAGGCCCTTTCCCATTAATAATATAAACTTTTGAGGGACATTGAATAAATATGTGTCTAGGGACGTTCCCTTATGGTCCCCCCACGCAAAATTTTTATTTATTTTTATTCGCCAGTGGCGTATCTGCCAGACGGGCTAAGATATCCCACCCGCAACAACTTTCAATCTTAATTTTATGATTTGTATTTAATCAAAAAACGTTGTGTTTTAAATATAATTTCGCGTCCATTCGCGTTAAAGCTATATATATTCTTTTTTATATTTATTTTGTTTGTATCCGTCAATATCACTTAAAAAAACGAAATATTTGCGGAGATAATAAAAAAACACGTCCGTTTAGCTTCTCTATCGAGGCTGCAATGAATCTTTATATATGTAAAATACATGCGTATGCCTTATAACATTTTTGGCAATTAGAGCATGCTCTATTTTCATGTGTTTAACAGTGTGTATTTTGAAATACAACACTGTGTTACTGCAAAATAAAAAACACAAAACAAAAAAGTGTAGAGAAAAATCATAACAAAATAAGTTACATTGCATTAAATATATTTATTGGGATTTAAAAATGTTTAATGCAATGTAAGAAAGTATAGTCGGGCAAACCCGACCATATGATACCCTACACCGAGCATATGATTACAAACAGTTTTCTTTTGATATGAAACTTATTTGTATTAAATCTTGTCATTACGTCTCGATAGAGAAGCTAAACGGACGTGTTTTTTTCCTATCTCCGCAAATATTTGGTTTTTTTTTTAAGTGATATTGACGGATACAAACAAAACAAATATAAAAAAAGAATATTTATAGCTTTACCGCGAATGGACGCGAAATTATATATTTAAAACACAACGTTTGCGTGGTGTGTGGAGAATTGCACGGTTCTACCCAATGCGATAAATCCAAAACCGACTCAAAAGTAAAAAAATGCAGCAATTGTGGCGGAAATCACACAGCAAATTACAGAGGATGCCCAGTATATTCCATAGTTAAAAAAACATTAACACAGAAACCTAGTATTTATCCTGTGCAATCAAAGAACCTAGTTGATACCCATTACCCCCAAATCTCGCAAGCCATGAATAGTAAAGGTTCATACGCTAGTGTTCTAAGAACGAATCAAACTTTTGCTCAAAACCCACCATTAGGAAGTGAAAATAACCGTAATTTCAATGTGGAATTTGAAGACCAACATCCCACTTCTAATTTTAGTCGATTGGAAGCTACAATAGAGACCCTAGTGAAATCGGTTAACAATTTTACCAACTCTATGAGTAATATGATGCAGGAAATGCTTAAAATGCAATAGCTATCCTAAATAAGCCATGAACTGTTTGAAAATATGTTTCTGGAATGCAAACGGCATACGCCAACACAAAAACGAACTCGAATATTTTTTAAGAAACCAACAAACTGATGTAATGCTGGTATGAAACCCATTTGACGTCCAGAAGTTCATTTCGAATAAATGGATATGTAATATATGATACCAAAGATCCCAGAGGTAGAGCATGCGGAGGCTCGGCAATTTTAATAAAAGCTCGAATCAAACACTACTTAATGTGTGATCTTTGCGAAGATTGTCTTCAAGCTACTACTATCTGTCTTGAAGATTTTCATCGAAACTTAGTGATTTCATCGATATACTCACCCCCTAGATTTTCAATTACAGAAAGTCAATATAATAGATTTTTTAAATCACTAGGCCCCCGTTTCCTGGCGGCTGGCGATTATAATGCTAAGCACACATTCTGGGGATCACGACTGATTACCTCTAAAGGTCGTGTTTTGTTTGATACAAATTCTAAAATGGGTTTGAATGTGATTTCCAGCGGCCAACCTACTTACTGGCCTACTGACCCGCGAAAAATACCGGATATTATTGATTTTAGCGCGATGAAAAATATCCCTGGAGAAATTATTCAAGTTGAATCCTCGCTGGAACTATCTTCAGATCACTCACCCACTATTGTTACTTTATTGATCCCCCGAGAAATTGTATCCCCGACTGGTAATTTAGCGACGACAAGCACAAGAATTAATTGGCTCAAATATAAAAAATACCTTAGTACACATTGCTCGGAAAACATACCGCTAAGAACACCAGAAAACATCGATCACTCTCTTATCAATTTCGATAAAAATCTCAAACTGGCTACTCAATATGCTACCGAAATCCCCCGACAAATCAGATATAATAGAATTTATTCTGCAGATGTCGAACGGCTCTTAAATGAAAAAAGAAGAGTTCGAAGAGAGTGGCAATTGCACAGATCCCCCCAACTCAAGTCGAAGCTTAAAGATTGTATAAAAAGACTTAAAAAGCTCTTGGAATTTCGAAAAATGGAATCATTGAATAAATATCTAGAAAACCTGGACGCAACCCCGCAATCGGATTACTCATTATGGCGAGCCACAAAAAGTCTTAAAAGACCTGTCATATGTAAGCCCCCCTTGCGAAATTCAAGTGGTTGGGCAAGAAATGATACTGAAAAAGGGAATCTGTTTATTAATCATTTGAAGCAAGTATTTACCCCGAACACATCAAATGAAACTATTGAGTTGCCACCCCATTTTGGAGCAGCCGTACCCCTACGTTTTGAGATTCGAGAGATCGAAAAGGCTATTGTTGATTTGAACTCCAAGAAAGCACCTGGTATTGACAAAATCAGTAACAAGATGCTTATGGAGCTACCCCGGATAGCAATAAAAATAATTCTTTTTATTTTTAATGCTATATTACGCCTTGAATATTATCCTCCAGAATGGAAGGTTTCACTGGTTACCATGATAACTAAGCCGGGAAAAGATCACACAAAAGTAGAATCATATAGACCAATCAGCCTATTGTCTAATATATCAAAGCTATTTGAGAAGATACTCATGAACAAGTTGTATCCGATGTTAATTGAAAACAATTGTATTCCGAATCATCAATTTGGATTTAGAAGAAAACACAGTACTATCGAACAAACCCATAGACTAGGCAACAATCGCACTCATACATCAACATTTGCTGATGATACTGCTATTCTAAGCATTCATGAAAACCCTCAAGAAGCGTCTCGTTACTTACAAAATCACATATTTGAATTAGAAAAATGGTTAAAACAATGGAAAATTAAAGTCAACGAGCAAAAATGTACACATATAACATTTACAATAATCCAACAATCGGAAGTTAAATACCTCGGAATACATCTCGATCGTCGTCTTACATGGAAAAGTCATATAGATGCAAAATTGACTCAAATGAAATTGAAATCAATTCAAACTAATTGGCTCATTGGCAAAAACTCTACTCTTAGTCTAGATTGCAAACTTCTACTTTATAACATGATCATAAAACCGATATGGTGTTATGGCATACAGCTATGGGGCACGGCCTCAGCGTCAAATGTAGAAAAGATCCAAAGACGCCAAAACAAGCTTTTAAGAATGATTACAGTTGCCCCCTGGTATATCAAAAACGCGAATATACACAAAGATCTAAACGTGCCCTTGTAAAAACTGAGATCACGAAAAATGTGGAAAAATATTTAAAAAAACTTGAAATTCACCCAAACCCACTGGCCCGCAACATATTAGATAACCGTGGCCACACTCGATTAAGAAGGAGGGACACAGCAGACCTAAGACTGGAAGGAAGAATGCCTATTTAATCAAAGCAACAATCAATAAACAATTTTTCGTCCGGCACTGGCTTGACTAATTAATTATAATTATTAGATATAAGATTTGAAATATTTGTTGTTAGTTCATTAAGTAATGAAGATACAATAAATAAAAAATTAAATTGAAAAAAAATCATGTTTGAATACCAACATTATGGGAGGTATGACTAATTATGGACCAATCGTCATAAAATTTGGTGGGATGATTTTCGTATATATGAAACATGTTTGTGTTGAATTTAATTTGAATACTAACTTATTTCAGAGATTTATGCACATTCATGAAATTTTCGAGAATGGTGCTTATATTGGAGCTATAGAAAAAAAGTGGACCGATTGGTACTAAATTTGGTAGTACGAGTGTAGCTTATATAAAACTTATTTGTGCTGAAGTTTGTTGGGATATGTTTATAATTAAGATATTTATGAAAGCTTAACTATTTTGGTCCGATTCTAATCAAATTCGATAGGCCTAGTCCTTGCACGTTACAAACATCAGCACTAATCCAATATACCCTCCCCACAATGGTGGTGTAGGGTATGGTTAGGTTCCATGGGCAGCCCCTCCTCAAGCAGCTCACTTAGGACCATTCAAATTTGATCCCATTGTGATACCCAAGGGGTAGACAGCAGGGTATTTACAATACTTCCGTTGCCTCCAGGTTAAACCAGCTAGATTCCCGTAGTAGATTCGTCTTAGATTCATCCTTGATAGCTCATCCAAGCATGATAGGAATGGAGATCCGAGGATGCGTTCCCTCAGGTTTGGCAGAGCCGGGCATTGGCAGAAAAGGTGATACACAGTCTCTTACTCTTTTTCAGTATGGCAGCATCTACAGTAATCATTGTACCGTAGGCCCATTCTTCTAGCATGTGCCCCAATTAAACAGTGTCCTGTAATAAAGGAGACAATTAGACTTATTTGCTCACGACGGTAATCCACAAGTAGATTCGTCCTGCTGGCATCATATACGGGGCAGGTCGACCTCGCTGTAGCACAGGAAGGTTCATTAGTCCATCTGTTTTGTGCAGTCTCATATAGTATCTGCTGAATAGCCATCTTGCATTTAACAAGGGAAATATCAGAAAAGGGGTCGATTGCCTCATCATTCATCATCGCACCCCTTTTGGCCAATACGTCTGCTATACAATTACCCTAATTTCCATCGTGTCCAGGGACCCATATAAGCGTTATCCTAGAATGTTTTGCTATATCATTTAGGGATACCCGGCATTCCTCGGTTAATCTAGATGTCGTGAGGACACCCGCTATTCAGTTAACGGGAGCCTTGCTGTCAGTAAATATACATATATCACCAGATATTTGATAATACCTCAGCCAATTGGATGCACGTTTAACGGCAGTAATTTCCGCCTGAAGAGCAGTACTGAAGTCAGGTAGCCTAAAGAAGGATTTAATCCCAAAGTTTTCAATATAGAAACCTCCACCGACCCTGTTTTCCCTATTAGAGCCGTCAGTATATATCCTTATCATCAGTGAGAAGGAGTCCGCTATTCCAAAAATCCCAATTCCGAATCATAATATGGAAATGCCTATCAAAAAAAGGTTTTGCGATGCAATAATCGACATTACCATATAGGTAAAGGTCCTTACCAGACCACGAACATCCAGCATTAAGCCTCACAGCTGAGTTGAGAGCCATTTGTGTCACCATCAAATCCACTGGTAACCAGTTTAAGATATTAAAAAGTGCCTTAAAGGAAGTAGAGCTTATAACGCCCGTGATCAGTATCGCAACAGTCCGTAGTTCCCGTTCGACGGCCTTCCGGTGAGTAGCATTATCCAAAGCATGCCACTACACTAATACTCCATAGAACAAGATGGGTTTAACAACTGCTTTAAAGATCCAATTGATACCTTTTGGCATAATACCCCAGTTAGTGCCAATTGCCTTTTTGCAGGAGTAGATGTCCACATAGGCCTTATTAATCCTGTTCTGAATGTTTAGATTCCAGGACTGTCTCTTATCCAGAATGATGCCAAGATATTTCGCCTTATCCCTGATCTCAAGACTGATTCCATTCAGTCTAGGTGGTCTAAAGTCATCGATCTTATACCTCCTAGTGAAGAGAATCAGTTCTGTTGTCCATCCTGACCAACAGGGTATTCATAGCCAGACTCCACAGAAGTGGGGATAGTACACCACCCTGCGGGGTACCACGATTGGTCACTCTTGAAACATTTATGCCACCTAGGGTAGCACATATGACTCTATAACCGAGTATCTTTCCGACTATTCGGCGTACACATAGATCAATCTCAAGTTCATCCATCGCAGATAGGATGGCGTCGGGCCTGACATTGTTAAAAGCTCCTTCAATATCGAGAAGGCCACAAGTGAATACTTTTTATCTGATAGCGACACTTCAATGGAGCCGACTAACGAATGTAGAGCTGTTTCCACAGATCTGCCCTTGGTGTAGGCATGATGGGATTTAGAGATGAGTTCCTTCGGAATGGTCATTCTCAAGTATACGTCAATTACCCTTTCTAGGGTTTTCAGCAAAAAGGATGCAAGACTAATTGGTCTGTAATCCTTCGGTTTGGTATAAGTCGCCTTACTTCCTTTAGGAATAAAGATTACTCTACACGTCGTCCACCACGTAGGAATATAGGTCCATCTGATACACGCTGTGTATATATTAATGAGCCATTAATATTACTTCATTTTTCTGAAGATCAGCAGGAATAATGCCATCCGGCCCAGGGGATTTAAACGGGCCGAAGCATTTGATTGCAAACTGGATTCTTTCCCTATTCACTGGAACAGAGTTATCACATGGAGCAACATAATCAGGAGCCCCATTAACACTCTCATCGTCGACTGGAAGGCAGCCTGGGAAGTGAGTGTCCAATAGGACCTCAAGAGTTTCCTTACTATTCAGGGTCCATCTACCACAGGGTCTCTGAATATAGCTTGGCACAACCGGTAAGGTTGATAGAAATTTACGTAACCGGTTAGTCTCAGAGGATCCTTCCACTCCGCTACAGAAGTCCCTTCAAGCTTTCCTTTTCGCGTTCCTCGTAAGGTTCTTAAAGTGATTCACTGAGGACTTGTATGTAGACCAGTTACCCAGCCTCTTTGCCTCGTTGAACAGTTTACGACATGTCCTTCTGGCGTGTGCTATCTCAGAATTCCACCAGGGAGGCTTGTTCCTACCCCTGCGAATATTTGGCTTACAGGCCGAATTAGTAGCGGATTGGAACGCTTCTGTAAGTGTCCCGACTGCTAACTCAATATCTTCCCTACTTTCAATAGAGGGCGGGTCTGGTAAAGACCGAGAGAGTGCATCACTTTGCAACTCCCAATTGGTCTTCTTCCTATTTAGAATGGTATCAACATTCCTGTAAGTTACACCAATATTGAAATCAATATATTGGTGGTCAGAAAAAGAGCAGTCGCTTGAGACAGCCCAATTATTTATCATACTGTGGTGCTCAGCACTCACAAGTGTTAATTCTAGTACCTCACTTCTGTTCGAAACAATGAAGGTAGGTTCTGAGCCTCTATTTACTACTTCCAAACTACTATTAAGTACTCGCACCACATCTCATTCGCCTTTTTCACAGCACTGCGGACAACATCATTTGGCGGATGCTCTCCGTGGTCATGCGCCATGTAGCTGGATATCAGTCATAACACACTGCCTTCATTGGTTTCCCAAGAGACTGCTACTGTATCTTCATTGCTGTAATCAGACAGAATGAATATATTCAAAGAGCTTTTAGCCAATATACAGGATCTAATTTTACCTGCGTCTCTAGTGTAGTAGAGCTTATAGCCCTTCAAACATAGTCCACAGATACGATCCTGATGGATCCAAGGTTCCTGGACCATGACTAGCTCCTCCCCGTTCTTAGCAAGTCGGAGGAGCAGTCCAGCGGATGCTGCTTTAGAGTGTTGAAGGTTGATTTGTGTCACCTTCACCATGCTCCATTTTAACAATGGTGACGTCGGCATCCTCCTGATCAGAATTCAGGAGGGCGTCTTCGTCAACCGCCTCGTCCATCCGTTCAAAGAAGGTACCAACCAGTTCGGAGACAGAGCTGGTATATTCAGTGTCGGATGGACCAGCGGCTTCATTGCTTTCCATGCCTTCTTCCGAAAGCATATAGAGGAGGAGGAAAGCATGTGATGTGATTTACAAAATTAGGGTCTAAGTCTTTTGGCAGTCTCTTCTGTAATGAAATTAATTTCAGAACAAGAATCAAGAAGAACTCTTACGTGTTGAAAAGAACCAAACTTGTTTTTGATAAGAACCACAGCAGTTGGTATTATGGCCCTTTTGAACGAACGAGCTGATAAAGATGTTGCATTACTTGTAGAGGTTGTTTGAGTTGGTGCAGAATTACCTGGTGTGGATTCTGCATGATCGAAAATATGTAGCGAAGTATTATGTGCGGACTGACAAACTCGACAACGACTCTTTGGGGGACATTTCGAAACCATATGGTTTCCATACCGTTTCGAAGGCAGTTTATGCAGTACCTATTACGTTTTACGAAATTAAAACGTTCCGAAACTACGAGCGACAAATATGATGAACAGTTAGCAAGATGATGCTCAGAACTGTTGCAATACAAACATGTTGTGTTTGTATTCGAATTAACGAAAATATTTTTTGTAAAATTGCAAACTTGCAGAATGGGAAGAAAATATTTTTTTTGAAATTGTGGGGAAGAAAATATTTTTTGTAAAATTGCAAACTTGCAGAATGGGAAGAAAATATTTTTTTTTGAAATTGTGGGTAAGAAAATATTTTTTGTAAAATTGCAAACTTGCAGAATGGGAAGAAATTATTTTTAGTGAAAATTGACACCAATATATTTATTTTGTATAATACATATGTATGTATGTAGTTATGTTAAAAGTCCATACAAAAAAATGTTTAACAGGTAGACAATTATTTGCGATTTTAATTTTTAGCATGGAGACAATGTTTACATATGTAACCTAAATTAAGATTTTCTCAATTTGAAATATTAAAGAGAAATTACTAATTCTTTGGAGATGAATTGGATTAGATATAAATATAAATGATGGAAGTAAAATTATTTTAATTGACTAATAAGACTTTTAAAAGGTGGAACAAAAATGGAATCAAGTAAAATTACAAATTCTTATATTGTTGCGGCTTTCAATAAATTAAAAGCAAGACCATATCTAGTATCAAAAGATTTACTAACATCAAAGCCATATAAGGTATTAAATATTTTCCGCCATAAGAATAAATATGGAAATGTGGTGATGGCAGAGCTTGATGAGGGGATGTTTTATCTTCCCAAACGATATAATAATTTGGAAGATAAAGTAATAGATGAATTTAAAAAGAACCAATTTACTTTAACGAGAAAGTTAGAAAATGGTTTATATGTTTTGGAATTGGAAGAGCTAATCAGTGAAAATCCCACTGGAGAAGAGGAACTGGGAGAATTTTTCATACCAAATTCTCAATCATTTTTCGGTTGGGAAAATAGAAAAATTTCAAGAAATTCTTAATAAGGATAATTGGTTTATTAGTATATAAGCATCAACGTTTCTTAAAAATAAATTAATTCTAAAAATAAAGCTTTATAATAAAGATGTCACATATAAAAATTCAACAATTTCTTCAAGATTTTGATGGTTTAATTTTTGCCGATCATCAACAAATATTGGAACAGTATTTGGCACTTATTAATAAAAATGGAAATGAAGAACCTATACCATCTAAATATGGATTACACTTCAAAAATTGTTCATGGTCGAATGATAACACAAACGTTGGTCCTGACACTTGCAGTTGTAGAAAACATAAACTACTTATAAGCAAAATAGATGATATTATAAGAAGATATTATTTATTATCTAAACGTCTAAAATAAGTTAATGTAGAAAATATTTTTAATATCAAATATGTTAATTTTAAAGCAAAAATATATTAAAAAATTATAAATAATGCAACATAAACAATTTTTTGTTTTTTGTTAATAATAATTTCCTACAATTTTAAATTTGGATAGGGCCTTGTAAAATTTGAATTTAAGAAATAATTTTAGTAAATAAAAGACAGTCTATCAAGAAAAAACATATTCAGAATTATGGATACATCCAACAACTTTAAAATTGGATCAAATTATACTTCAAACAAGGACCAAATTGAAATTCAAGAAATTTTAATACTGCCACCTATAGACATTCCACTATTCCTTGCATTGCATGAAGGCCAGGATAAAATTTTATTGGAAGTTTTACTAAATGTGGAAAAAGAACTTGAAATAAAATTTTATCCTGGCCGTCATGCAATGCAAGGAATAGTGGAATGTCTATAGGTGGCAGTATTAAAATTTCTTGAATTTAAATTTTGTACCAGTGTGTCTAAATTCAAATAATCAACTGTTATTTCTTTCCTATAGGACATCGCCTACTATTAGTATACCCTCCCCTAATCCATGGTAGCTATTAAAATTCTAAAGGCTACCCCTTTAATGCATCACCACTCGATACCTACCCTTATAGCCTGTTTATTTTCTTAGCAAAACATATTCAAGTTCAAAGTTTTAAAAAAAATATATTCAATTATTTTCATAGTTAATAAATATAATATAATTCAGGTGACTTAAGCCGTTAGGCTAGCAAAACTGTTCCCTAAGTTCGAACTGTTAACAATATTAACTGGACCTGTCATTTAATTATTCTTATGTATGTATGTACATTCAATTGTAAGGTTTTGTTCAATAATTATTACTATAAAATTAACTTATTTTGGGATTTTAACACTAAATCATAATATTTGTGATCTAATTTTAGGCTTGAAAGAAAAGATGGTTTGTGTCTCTACTATTTATTATTTTTTTTTTTACAAACAAGGTTTAATTTTGAGAATCTGTTCTTTCAAGTTAAAATTTAGATAGGAATAATCAGATACATAGAAAAAATAAAGTTGGTACATAAATAATTTAAAAGTCTTTAAAGATTCGAAAAATCAAGAAAATTTGATGAAAATCAGGTAAAGTTAATTTAAATTCGGTGAATTTTATTAAAATCCGGTAAAGTTTTGAGAACAATCAGGTATATTTAGAACAATTTATGACAAGTCAGGTGAATTTCAAATAAAAATTTGTTAGTTAAAGATTTTATAGATTTTTAAGAACATTTACCCATTTTTAAACAAAACTTTTTTGTAAATGTTCCTAAAAATTTACAAGATCTTTGAAAAGTCGAATTAATTTTTTTTAAATTTAATTTGGATGGTTTATAAGGGCCGAAAAGTTCCAAATCGAACTAGCTTTATTAAAAGCTGCTATAAGACCTAGCTACCTTGTAGCTTCTTCAAAACTCCTCATGGACAAAGTCTCCCCTTATCCAAGAGTCGTAATGAATCCACGACAGACTCGCATCGGCTTGTATGCCCAAAACATACGCGGTAAAATCACTAAATGTAAGTTTTATTTTTAAAGGCTAAAAAAAACTAACAAAAAAACTATATTTATATTATAAAAACAAAAAAACAATATTTAGACTGATCCCGTCAAACTATTTAACAGAACTACCAACTACACCATGTATTACTTATCTTATCTTTTTCTGCCTGTTGGGTGGTTGTTGTAATATTTCTGCTCCTTTATAGCTGAGTGTAGATTATTGCTGAATGTAGATTTTATTTACATGAAGATGGCTCTAGAGTTGTAATTTGCTATGGTTGTGTAAAGATGTATGAACTATTGTTGTAGGCTGTCTGATGAGGATGAAACTTGTAAAGAATGATGATATGAGGAAGATGGAATTTATAATAAATGTTGAATTATATGTGTTGATGTCTTTGTTGTTATTGGGTTATGGATCTGGATGATTTTTGTTGCGGATTTTGTAAAATGTAAATATTATAGTTGTGCTTGCGTTTAATTTTTGTTGTAATTTTTGTAAAATTAGTTTATTGTTTTATTGTGTTCTGTTTTTATTTTTGATTCAGATTTTGAGAAGTTTCTGTTAATATTTTTTTGTTTGAATTTTGTTCTTATTAAATTTTGTTTCGGATTCTGTAAAACTATGTGTTGATTTTTTTTGTAATTTAGAATATGTTGGTGAAGGTGCCTGCACTATTGTTGTAGATGCAGATGAAAAAAATTGGACAGGCTGCTATGATTGGATAGTATTTGGGGTGGGCTGATGTTTTTGCCACTGGTGCGTTGGTAGATGTTAATAAACTTCCGTCCGCGGATGTTTTCCAGGGTGCTTTGGTGTTTTAACAGGTGCACGGGTGTCAAAGTGTGCGGGTATTCCTGTGATGCCTAAAATCGTGATACAAATTAATAAATATTAATTTTAACACGCTTGTATGTTTGTTACTTACCCTATTTATAAAAATTCTCTACTTGAATAATAAAATAATCTTGGATTCTGCAAGATTGATTTATTATTCAACTACTCCTGCCAACGCCCAAACGAAAAAGAAGAAAGTTAGCCATTTTCAAAAATTACTGCTGTTTTTTTTTCTTCGCGGGTATTGCAGCCAACTTCACTTTATCAGTTGATACAAAAAGTATTGTCACATAACGATCCTCCACTGATCTCAGTAAATTACTGATGTGGCAACCTTTCCACTTTATATGGGCCAGTGTTGTATTTTTCTGGGCCAAACTTCATACAGTGTTGTATTTATTATTCTAATTTGTTGGTCAGAGATGTCAACACTGTACACATCCTCTTACGTGGTGTAAGTTTTTTATCATATTAGCAAATTTAATTTGCTAATATGATAAATTTCAAACTTTTGCTCAACATTTATCATCTTAGGCTTTTAAGTCTTTTGCATGAAATACACCTTGGAATTTTCCTTGTAAATTTTCTACTTCATAAAGATTATTTCCCACTGGCTTTATGATTCGGCATTTAACAAACTTTTAAGATAGTTTCGCTGAGATTTGTTTCGAAAAGTCAGAAAGCTGAAAATTACGTCGAAATACTTCTTGTCCGGGTCTAAATTTTGTTTCACTACATCTAGAGTTATAGCGTTTAGCGTTGACTTCATAACTTTTGTGTAACTTTTGTTGTACGTTGTCGCGTACTAACTCTAAAAATTCGCTTCGGCTTTCTAAACGGTTTTCTGGATCTTCCAATAGGTCTAATTTCCTTGCTAATTTGTAAGCGGATGCATGTGATATCATATTTGTACCAAATAATGCAAAGTAAGGCGTTACACCTATAGATGAATGTATGGCAGATCTTAAAGCGCATTCTATTTCACAGAGATGTAAATCCCAATCAGTTTGATTTGATTCCAGATATGAACGAATAGCTGCTAAAACAGATTGATTTACTCTTTCTGATGCGTTTGCTTGTGGCGCATAATTTGCTGTACGTATATGCTCAATTCCAAAACATTCCATTAGTTCTGCAAATTCTTTGCTTACAAATTGCTGACCATTGTCAGATATAAGAGTTTCTGGACAGGCAAATTTATAGAAAACCTCTTGTATTAAAAAGTTTGTAACATTCTTTGATGTTGCTTTAGACATGGCTTCTAGTAATACATATTTCGAAAAATAATCAAGTACTATAAAAATAAAACAATTGCCTCTTTTAGAGCGAACATAAGGTCCTAAAAAATCTATGTATATACGCTGGAATGGTCTACATACATTAGGTTCTTTTCCTATTGGTGGTTTTAAAACATTATTTGCAGGCTTGCATTCTTTGCACGTATCGCAACGATTAATAAATTCTCGCACCTGAATGTTTAAGTGTGGCCAGTAAAAATATTCCCTTATTCGTCTTATTGTTTTTCCTATGCCTCCATGGGCAACATTCGGTGGTTCATGGGCGTTTGCTATAATTTTCTCGGTTAGTCCTGAAGGAATCCATAATTTCCATGCGTGATTTTCTCTTTCAGCATCACCGTCATAATGAATTGTACGTTTATACACGAAATTATCAACAACTTTAATATCTGGAAGACTATTTTCATTATCTTTAACCGTCTTTATTAAATCCTTATAATCGGCACTATTAAATTCTGGTGAAGTTAGATCAATCAAACTGTTGCTACATAATTCAATTTCATTAATCGGATATCTTGCCAATGTGTCTGGTACAATATTCTCTGACCCTTTGCGATGACGAATCTCGAATGAAAAAGTTTGAAGCTGTAAACTCCATCGAGCAAGACGACGACTTAAATCACGTTGTGACATCAACCACTTTAATGATCTGTGATCACAACGAAGTTCATAAGCTCTACATAGGGACGAAAACGTTTAATAGCTGAGACGACCGCTAAACATTCGCGTTCTGTTACCGAATAGTTTTTCTGAAAGGTGTAAACTTTTTGGAAAAATATGCGATAGGATGCTCTCCACTTTCAGAATCTTCTTGAAATAATATTGCTCCTATTCCTACAACTGATGCATCGCATTGTATAAAAAATTGTTTATTGAAATCTGGATGTGTCAACACTGGGCTTGCAGTTAAAAATTCCTTCAATTTATCAAAACCTATTTTAGCTTCATCAGAAAATACGAATTTCTTGCCCTTTTTCATTGTGTCATTGATTGGTGAAGTAATGGTGGCGTAATCCGAGATGAATCTGCGGTACCAACCGGTAGTACCTTACTTTTTCTCCCTTTTGAACAAATGTTACTCTATTGTTCCACGGGCTCTCGCTCGGCTCAATGACTCCCAAGGATAACATCCTATCCAGCTCTCCATACATCAGTTTCTGAACTGCTGGTGATACGGGATAGTGCTTCTCCTTAACTGGAACAGCATCTCCTGTCTCAATGTGATGTATTTCCAGTGAAGTCTTACCTAGGCCTTTGCGTGTAAAACATGGGAACAAAGCTATAACAGACTCTAATAGACCACGCTGTTGTGGATTCAACTCGCGCATTCTTGGAAAAGAAGCCTCGAGTACCATACTATCTAAACTGAATTTAATCAAGTTAAATGCTTTCATAAAATCGAGACCTAAATACAGTGGTAACTTGAGTGATGGGGCTAAAAAGAAATCAATAGGTTTATTGGTTTTACAAAATACAATATCCGACCTAACACGACCTATGATGGGATTCAACCTTCCATCGGATGTTCTAATTTCAGATTTATATGGGTAAATAATAAGATTTGCTTTTTCGATGAAATCAAAGCAGTTTTTTCCAAGGACTGTCACTGATGCTCCGCTGTCTAATAATCCTTGTATTGGTTAACCGTTTATTTCAATGGTTGTGTAAATTCTTGTATCTGGTCCTTCATAAATACTAGCTGCAGAAATTTCAAATCTTACACGTTTTCTTTCTTTATATCTATCTCTTGTTTTCAAAATTTTTGTCGTTGGTCCGAAAATTCTTTTCTTGGCTTTCTCATATTCTTCCATGCGTACGTGTAGTGGTTTTCGTGGGTAAATCAGGTTTAAAGGTTCTGGCTGAGTAAGTTTTTGTAAAATTTTCATTTCAGATTCTATATTGGGTTCATGTTCTTTTATTGTTGCTTGGGATGTGGTGTTCTTGAACGTGCCTCCATCCCATGAGACATGTTCATCCTTGGGTTTCCCTGACATACGGGACATCTTGGCGTAACTGTATTTTCGAGTCCGCATTTGTAGCAAAACAAATTTCTCTTCTGAACAGTCCATAAATGTGTGACCTTCAACTTTACAGTTCCAACATATTAGTTTCCTTGAACCTTTCGCTAATGCATCTACTTCGAGAGTGTCTTCTATTGTATCTGCTTCATACTCTAGCTCATTAACCGACCTAGGTGGGAATCTATTGTTGAAATTTCGATGACTACCTAATAGATTTTCAGCACGACGACATTCCTTGGGGAATTGTGCTAAACTGATGACTTGGACTGAGAATAATAATTGTGCCATAGGAGCTTTAAGATTTCCTTTCATTATACTAACTAGATCTCTCTCACTGATGGGACTTCGAAGTTGGTTACGTACACGAATTACGGCATTATAAAAATCATCGAAAGTTTCTTGAATTTGTTGTCTCCTATCTAATATTTTACGCTGAATGTCAAAATCACTGTCAAAACGATGGAATTGTGTAATTAAATCAGCTTTGAACTCTCTCCACCGGGAAACATTGTTGAATCTTCTGTGATCCCAAAACCAATCAAGAGCTGGTCCGCTTAACAAGTGGTGAAAAGACTTTAAAACAACTTTCCATTCATATCAATAATCTGACTGTAGTGTTTCAACGCGAAATACGAAATCTTCGATGCTGGTTGTACGAGTGGTACCGTCAAAAATAATACCCCATTTATCAATACGAAAGTTTGAACTAGTTGGTGTCTGCCTTTGACCTGTGGGTAACGATGAATTAGGAACTTCTGGTGGAATTGGAAACTCATTTTGGAAACAATTAGCAGGGTTATAAGCTGTATTGGGCCATTGCTGAACTTGTAGTTGTCTTTGCGATGGGTTAGAGAATGATGGAGATGGTTGGCTTAAATCTGGAAAATGATCGCTATTTCTCGGTTGTGTAGGATTTGGTGCTTGTTGTTGCGAATGAACGTGTAAACTCTGTTGGATAATTCTGGGTACAAAGTCTAATAATCTATCTTCAAAATTCTTCAAATCATCATGAGTTATGCTTCTTTCAGATCTATGGTTTCGACGATGAGTGTAATTTGAAGGTGGTCTTAATGGAACATTTTGTTGGTTAAATGCGTCAATTACTCCTCGCGCACTAATGCTACTAAAAGGTGGGGTTACTATAGAACTATTGGCAGAAAAACTTGCTCCACTTACATCTAAATCTTGTGGTCTATGTGTTTCCATAACCGTTGCATTTAAATCTAGACTTCTAGGAATTGCTCCCGTAGTATTAGCTGAAGTAGTAGTAGTCGTCGCTGTGGTAATCGCGGTAATAGAAGTACTAACAACAGTATCGTCGTTTCTACTCGTAGACCGTGTTCCTACCATAGTTAAATATTGATCAAAACTAACTAATTAAAAAAAATTGACAAAAGTAACCTCGCTATAATGTTAGACACAACCAAAACTTTTTAAGAGTTCCAAAATAGAATAGAAAAAGGTAAAATCTTCCAAGAATTACGTTTCTTCGACGTAAAAGTAAATCAAGTAAACGTTTTATCAATAATGAAAGGTAAAAATAAAATTATAAGTTTCGATTTGTTATATCAGTCATTCGACCGGTAAACAAAAAGAAGATATTAGTCAAGTAAGGTTTTTCAATATCAATTGAACGTAGTTCAATTTATCAATCAAGCAAATTCAATTATAAATTAAATTGTTCAAGAAATATCAACAAAATATAAATTCAAGAAATAAATCAAATCAATATGTGGCTAAGAAGGTATCGAGATGGTGATATAAAACAAATGGAAAGAAATGCAATACGAGCTCTGGTGCAACCAATTGGCTATATCGATTATCTATTGGAATATTAAGCAGTAAAGAGTGTGGCAAACAAACTTTCAATGTGAAAAAATATTATAAGTCTGGACTCACCTCTCTTTATGCTTAAACTATGACTAAAGACTCGTCGCAATTAGAGAATCCTTTAATTAGATCAATAAGACTTACGAAATTCTAGCTATAGTATATATTCTAATCAGGTAATGGTGGCAACCAGATTGTTACCTTGAGTGACAACCTGGACTCACCGAAATCTAAATATTCAAATACCAATAAAACTTCAAAAATAAAATATCGATTAATAACCTTTAGAATATACCAAAATGTGGATATTCTTGACTAATTAGATTAGTAAAACTACCTAAATAATTAAGGCCGTGCCCCACGTTGGGCGCCATATACGGCTAAGGCTCGTCGGGCTTGGACGACAAGATATAAAATTTTGTACCAGTGTGTCTAAATTCAAATAATCAACTGCTATTTCTTTCCTGTAGGACAAGGTGTCATCGCCTACTATTAGTATACCCTCCCCTAATCCATGGTAGCTATTAAAATTCTAAAGGCTACCCCTTTAATGCATCACCACTCGATACCTACCCTTATAGCAAAACATATTCAAGTTCAAAGTTTTAAAAAAAATATATTCAATTATTTTCATAGTTAATAAATATAATATCAGTCTTTCTTTGACCGTGACAAATTAAAAAAAAAATATCAATCAATATTCAAATTAAAAAAAAAAAATATCAAAAACAATTTAGTTATTCAAAAATAATATTTTGCCTACTCGTGTGTAAAAATCAACAACAAAAGTAAATTCTTTTGTAAATTCTTTAATAAACAAACAAAACAGTGTAAACATAAAAAAAAATAAAAAACAACAATATAGCTTATCACTGCTTGCAGTATGGGCAGTGATAGCGAAGAAGCTGATTCTAGTGACACTGAAAACTGGCAGGTAGTCAATACTAGAAAAAGACCTAATGCAGAATCGCCAAAAATTCAACGCAAACGAATAGCAACAACAAATGATCCATGCACCAGTGGTAATATGTTTAAATTACTTACAAATAATACTAATGATGATGATAATGATAATAATGATGATGATCAAAACAACAACCACGATTCTATACCAAAACCACCTCCAATATTCATTCCCGACTAAAAGTATGGTAAACAATTTTTTAAAGGTAATCAAATCAGAAGATTTTACATATAAATCTTTAAAAGATGGCCAAATTCGATTAATGGTTAAATCTGTCGATTCATATAGAGTTTTAGTAAAGTATCTTGATGAAAAAAAAATAAAGTTCCACACATACCAATTAAAACAGGAAAGAGCTTATAGAGTAGTAGTTAAAAATCTGCACTTTTCAACACCAACAGATTTGCTCCAAAAGGAAATAGAGAATTTAGAACATAAAGTAAGAAATATTGCAAATGTTAAAAGCAGAATAACGAAAAACCCGCTGTCAATTTTCTTTGTTGATCTGGAGCCAGATACTAATAATAAATACATATATGATATAAAATCTCTTTTTAATGCAATGGTTAAAATTGAACCACCACTGAAAAACAATGACATCGTACAATGTTATAGATGCCAACAATTTGGCCACACCAAAGCATACTGTAGAAAGCTATTTAAATGCGGCTTAAATCATCATACAATTGAATGCAAAAAAGATGAAAATACCCCTCCACAATGTTCTAATTGTTTACAAGCACACACTGCTAACTATAGAGGATGTACAATTTACAAAGAACTACTAAAGAAAATAAATTTTATTAAAAAACGTAATAACAACTATTATACTGATCAAGAACCAGACTTTAACTCTTATTCTCAAGCTGTTAAAAACAACAACAATCAATATGAAAATCGATCTACTTCTTTCCAAAGAATAGAAGCGCTAATGGAAAAACAGATTGAAACCACCACCACTTTATTAAACATGATGTCTACACTTTTAATGAAACTATGCAATTAAATCTACGTATAGCAATATGGAATGCAAACGGTCTTTCCAACCATATTCGAGAAATAGAAATCTTCCTTCATAACAACTATATCGATATACTTTTAGTTTCAGAAACTCATTTTACGAGCAGAACTTATTTTCAT